>OX457027.1:70388237-70463359 GCA_949752745.1 Protula sp. h YS-2021
CCATAAATAATTTTGATAATAGCAATTAATTCAGTTGTTTTATACATCAAATACTCACAGCAACAATTCATTTTATACCAGAAACAGAATCGAAATTTTGATGTTAATTTTTGTATTGTTTAATTTTATCTAATGAATTATAGAATCAAAAATTGTTTTCTGATATCAGAAAAAACATGAATTCTGTTCTTGTACTGACATTATTAATTGATACCATATGTTTTTTTTCAAACTCTTTTCTCTTGATACCATTAAAACTATTTCGGAAATCACAAAAAAACTGCATGAATTTTGATATCAGTAGTTGAATGAGTGATATCATTAATTTTAATCAAAGTGTTCTTTGTATTTGTAGATTTATTCAATGCTGAACTATTGATCAATTATTTAAAGTTTTTTATCGATATCATTTTTTTTCAGGTGCTGATATCCCTAATTTACATCCTGATATCTTCAGCTGAATTATAATCTCACAAAACACCAGTGCCGGTGGTCTTAAGAAAAAAATAATGACGTTAAGAAGAGAATGACTGATATCAAAAATTCAGGTTCTGATTTTAATAACTGGATTTTGCTATGAAATGTTCAATTAACCACCAATAAAGAACAGCGGAAAAGGAATGTATTCTAAAAAGGCATGTTTTTTCCGCGCCAGATCAATGGCGGATTCTTTCAAATGGCTTCACAACTTTGGATCAACGTTGACAAGTTTTCTGTGTCTCATTTTGTTTTTGTTTTTAATGTTATTAATTTTAAAAAGAAGTTAGAGAGCAATTGTGGCAACATGAAATCAGTGTTAGCCTCGCCTAATGAGTGTTAATGTCACAATCTTGAATGCTTTTGGATAGCATATGACAGGACAAGATAATTCTAGAGTCACCTACAAGTATTAATTCAAATGATATACCTCTTGACACGTCCACAGTGAGAGTATAAGAAACGTATGCCAGGCTAATGGAGCGGTAACTACGCCACCCCTATATCATTGTTATCACAAATTATATTCTACGAAAACTCAAATATGACTTTGATTGGCAACAACAGTTTTGACTGTATTATTTTGAGAGAGAGAGAAACAACTGATTTTGTGCTAAATGGCTGTCCTTCTGACAAGCTGAATTAATTGGAAATTGGATGTTTGTGGTTAAACTATATCATCAAACACAAAACAGATACTGCACAGATATCACTCTCGTGTGCAAAGTGTCATTAAAAAAGGACATTATTGTTACACAATAGCTGGTATTATGGCTGACATAAAGTATGCTGTACACATAAGTAGGGGTATTTTAGTTATGAAAATTTTATCAATATGTTATCATTTTAAACATACATAAGTTTAACAGGATACAATTAAGAGTCCCGCAACAAAAACATATATATAGCGTAATTGCATCTTCCACTCACCGTTGAAGAAAATAAAACAAAATAAAAGACTAACAAGAAGACAGTAAAAGTAACGGGTAACTTTCCGTCACAAAACGGAACGAACTATTCATGGACCTGCTACCGGTGTAACAGTATATCTTGCCCCTGTACAACTTCCCCCTGGGGGACAGAAAGACTAGGCTATCTTCCTCCGAGAGGGGGGCTAGACTTGCCCCCCCCCCTCATCTGGTATTTTTTGCCCCTGTTCAGCTTCCCCCCACCCAGGCTAGCTTCCCCCCACCTCAATTTTTTAATTTTTTTTTCCTTTCTGTCCCCTGTTCACCCCCCCCCCCCCTGCCAAGCCATTCTAGCTTCCCCTATTTTTCTCCATTTGTTTTTCTTTCTGCTGCTCAGTCAAAGGCACTGTGGTCACCAAAATTACTAGGGCAAATTTGGTTGTTTAATCCCCGTTGTATTTACCAGTAACAATCACATCGTCACTGTATTGAAGTGAAACAAATCCACATATCTTGTTTTAATTTTTGTTTGTGTTTTGTAACAGGCGATTAAAACAGCTATATATAAAATCTCGGGCAATATTACACCACAACCACCGCCACCACAAACACCGCCACCACAACTACCACCACCACCGCCACCACAAGCACCGCCGCCACAACTACCACCACCACCACCACCAGCAACCCTGCCACCTCCAGTGCTACCACTGTCATACCGCAGTCGCCACCAATAGTAATCTTAACAGCAATTAAAAAAAAAAAAAAAAAATAATAATAATAATAGGGCTAGGCCCTTCAGCTGACGGGCGAAAAAAAGTACATGTTCATGATCAACCCATCGGCCGATGAGCTGGGTAGGCCGAAATGTCTCTCCAACAGCATCACACATAATCTTCACTTTTTGACATTTGATACTTTCCTGCGTTACTTGTGTTTACGTGTCGCTTCCGACCGTTCACTTAAACTTTATCACATCAGACTGGTTTTTGCCAAGGTTTCCCTTTTAACTGATTTATAGAGGGCGTTTGCTGAAAGTTTCCAAAGGTTAGCTCAAAGGCATTTGGCTCTTTGTATTTAAATACATAAACGACAATGATACTCTATCAATTCCCCACGCCTGTGTGCTAGGTGGCTCTAGCATTGAGTGGTCTTTTATTCCCTAACATCCATTTCTTGGCGTCGTATTATGCGCTTGGCTCGGCAGAAATGTTTCGCCATCATCACTCCCCCTTTGAAGCCTAAATGAAAAGAAATGGTGCCATTGCTTACAGCGCTCTAATTGAAAGTTATAATGAGCGTAATTCTTGGGCATATGCTTCCAGCCGTTACGACTTCCTAAGGGAAACATTTCCAGTTGTGGGCATTAAAACTGGATGGATACAAATGGACTGCTGTAAGGTCGAGGTAAATCTCACAGCTAAGTGGCATTGTGCTGTTTTACCACCACATCGCCAAAACACATCAATTTACTACGGGAACTTTTAATGTGCTACACCAATTGAATGCAATTGATTGGATGACACGTTGTGAAAGCGGCAACACTCTTAATGGCGCAATTGTTTTAATAAGGAGTGAGCAGAAACCAAAAGCAGATTTGTTTGCTGTGGCGAAGTCCCTCCCTCAGCTACTTAACTGTAATACTGACACTCCTATACCCCGATTATCGCCCGTGCTCTTGGGAGAACCGCCTTCATCAACTATGGCGGTTGCTAGATAAAGCTGGTATTTGTCATTGGTACGCCGTACCATATTTATTTTTGTGACACAATTAATTGACGTGAAGTAATAGACAGATATTACTCTCAGTAGCGGCATTTTATCAGTGTCATCAAACCAAGCTACAAGTTTCCTGGGAAAAGGCGACAAATAAATTAAATCTAATAGCTAGTTCTAACCTTATAATTGTTTTCCATGCAGCCCTGAAGAAATGTAATGATGTTCGCAACATGTTTTAGCTAAATAAAAACATGGTTTTTAATTTGTCAGTTGAGTGTTATATGCATGATAAAACAAAGAGAATTCATATATTTTAATTACTTACATAAAAAAGGATAATAAAAAATGAAATGTACATATGTTACTTGAATGCAATTTCCTTTACTTTTTAAAGAACACTCAAAACCAATTTATTCCTTGTAACCGTTTTAAGGCATTGAAGTCAAACATTTTCAATATATAATATTGAAAAGGAAGACTTGTTTTCTTGGAAAGTTATCCTTCACGTTATTAAGAGAAATTCTGTAAGAATTATTTAAACTAACTTAAACTAACTAACTAAACTGCCTTGCCCCTGTAGGATATCTTCGTCCTAGCTTATATGGTTTACTTACCAAGCCCAGGGATGCGCGCTAAAACCCTTGGTAAATCTTGGGAAGGTAAAACACAGGATGTGTAAATTTCAAATATAAACGAACATTATACCCTGGTTTATTAAATAAAGAATTATAATCTGAACTTTTATCCTGCTGGGATATAACTTTATTTCTTCTTTTTGTATGCTGCTGGTTGTATTTGCTGTATCAGTTTTAGTACAGTGAAAAGTGAAATATATAAAACACATTCGTTTTAATTTTGTATTAACAGAGGACCAAGATATCGTAAGATAACTTGACTTCCATTGGGAGGGGTCAAGTTATCCTACAGGGGTGCCAAGATATACTTTTACACTAGACACCTCGCTAAACCGGAATAAACAATAGTTCAGACCCTTCTATGTCCGGTTTTTTGACGTTTTATTTTAACATTTTTATCTGTGTTTTTTTCTATGCACTCATGGGGTACAGAAAAATGGCAACGGGAAATATGGCAATGGCAAAAATGGCAAAGTGAAAAGGTGAACAGAAATGGCAACTTATTTTGAATTTTATTGCTGCCTACAATTGAGGCCTAAATAAAAAAGGAAAAGTTCTTGCTTGTACTCACGGATTAAATGAGCTGCATTGCTTCAAAGAAACTAGCCTCCGCGACTACTTAGGATTAAAGAAATTACCATTCATTGCCATAAATCCTACACTAAAGGAACTGGTAGACCCAGAGCTTAATCGCTGTACTCCCAAAGGCCCTAATCCCACCGATATTGAAATGTCAAAAGAAACTACACATAAGGGCAGAAAATTTTAAATTCTCAGCTAAAGGCACGCCTTTTGAAGTGGTGCGTTTTAGGACAGAAGGGACCTAATCGGTGGAAAAATTTTCCCGTGGCGTTGGCCATAACATAACGTGGAAACCTCATGTCAACCGGACTTAAAATAAATTAAACTAGACCGTTTTCGCTACCGAGTAGCGAAAATTACACTTGGGGTCACAAAAATACGATTCTGAACTCTTAAAATTCAAAATTGAGCATGAACTAGGAGGTAAAGGTAACCGTTTTCGAGATTATGTTAAACTTCCTATTCTGGACTTTGAACATGAGCAAGGAGATCAAGGTAACCGATGTACCTCTTACATATTGTCTTTTAGGCCCAGAGAATCGAAAATAAGCTCATAGTTGCTGTACCTCTAACCGTGTTTGAGATAATGGCCCACTTCTGGTTTTTCACCTTGACTATGGCAGAGGAGGTGAAGGTCGCCGAGGTATCTTTTACATATGGTCTTGAAGGCCCATAGGGTCGAAAATGAGCTCAAAATCGCAGTACCTCTAACCATTTTCGAGATAATGGCTCATTTCCGGTTTTTGACATTGACGATAGCCAATAGGATCAAGGTCACCGAGGTACCTCTTACATGTCGTCTTTTACGTCCATACGGATGAAAATAAGCTCCAAATCGCTGTATCTCTAACCGTTTTCTAGATAATGACCCACTTCCGTGTTTTAGCTTGACCATGACCGAGGAGGTCAAGGTCGCCGAGGTGCCTTTTACATATCGTCTTTTATAGCCAAAGGGTCGAATATGAGCTCAAAAGTGCTCTATTTCTAATCGTTTTCGAGATAATGGTCATGGCAAAAAAAGGTGGATTTCATGTCTCCTCATCCTCTATCAGGGAGTCAAATTTCATCTTTTTATGTGAAATAACGTCAGCTAAAATATTTTTTAAAAAGCAATATATATATATATATATATATATATATATATATATATATATATATATATAATATATCTATGTGTGTGTGTGTATATATATATGTATCGGACCACCTATGGGACTTGCCATAAATGGTCCGATTTCCGGGATTCGAGCAAATTTGATAGGTAAGAGTATTTTCTTATAGTGCACCCATATGAAATGAAATAATAACGCCTCTTTCTGTTCTAAAATCATCAATTTTATTCTTATGTCCAATCTATTGATCACAAAATAATTCAATACCATTCACATTCACACTTTGGTTGAAAAAATATGAAGACTAAAAGATCTGACCAGAAAAATTACTCAATATTTTTTACATCAACTTTACAGCCAAAACTACATAATCTGGTGATTAAAAAGTCTGACACGGAATAAATCAGTGTTTATGCATATTTCCAACTAAATCGACAAAATCTGAAGACTAACGGAATAGTCTACTGACACTACGCTTTATTTAAGACTTTTTCACAACAAATTGGTACATTTTCGTCTGCTTGGAGGTACACTTTGATTTCACAACGACACTTTGAAAAGGGTTAAAACCGTATGATAAGCACCGAAGATGCGACATCACACACCAGAAAACCCCCGTTTTATAATCAAATTCACGGAGTTTCTTTTAATCAAACAAGTCCTTTGAGCACTCAAGAGGCATAATCCCCACCCCAATCAAAGCCGTCAACGAACCTGTGATCATTAAACATTAATATATCCAACACCAATAACCTCAGTTGATGTTTGTTTACTGAGTACATGTGATTTGCGAAGATTGGTCCAATTTCCGGGATTCTGTCTGCGTTTGGGACTCATAAAAGTGGTCCTATGGTTCGATATGCCGGGGTGGTCCGATTTGTGGGATTCCTTAATAATAGAAACCATTAGGTTTCATTCGGTTCCTGCGAAAATTGCTTCGGTTTCCGGAGTGGTCCTATTTGCGGGGTGGTCCGATCCCTTAGTACTAGTTTATATATATATATATATATATATATATATATATATATATATATATATATATATATATATATATATATATATATATATATATATATATATATATATATATATATATATATATATATATATATTTCTTTTAGGCTCAAAGGGTGAAGACTCGATACGCTTAGCAAATTGGAAAAACTGCGTTCAACATGCACACACAAGCTGTACTCGCTCTCATTATGCACAGTTGGGCGATCAATATGCCTATTCTGATATTATACCAGGCCCCGAAACTGCGCAATCAAAGCGTTTGCCTGCCTTATAATTGGCGTGAATGGCCAAATTTCAATATACATTTTTTCACATTAAATGAATTTTTCCAAAAAATCAACAGAACCAACTAAAGATGCTACATTATGTCTCTGTCAAATTTGGTTGCTCTAGCTTTAGCCGTTTCAGAGGAGCCTGCGTTTCAAATTTCAAATTTCAATGTCCGTTTTGCAAATAAAATGTTAAATAAATTTATAAAGGAATTGAGCTGGACCGACTTGATGCAGTATGTCTCTGCCAACCTCGGTCGCCCTGGCCCTAGTCGTCTCAGAGGAGTTCGCGTGACAAGAATTAAACGGAAAAAGGGAAACATACGGAAACATATTACCGAGTCATACGAAAGCAATAAACTAGGGGATTGAAAATCCCTATATGTAATTAGAGTGTGAGGAACTTTCTGGGTTGTATAGTTAGAACGAGGTTTATGGGAATTTTTATCTTAGTAGCGGTTTTTACGATAGTAGTAAGTAGTATAAGATGACTGAAAATATGCCTTGTCGACAGATTGTTATGGTTATGATTTGTTGCCATTTTCCCCTTTCACTTTTTTTACTTGACTTGGTCAGAACTTCAGATAACAAAATATGACTGGCGAATCTGATTGATGTGAACAATTTTAACAGAGCACTCTCCATTATGGAGGTTTCGAACTACGTTTGAAAGTGTTCTCCTTCTTAGCAGTTAGATGCGCAAACTCAACTCGTCTACCTTCTCTGTTTCACTTCAATGCCGATCATGTATTGACGTATTGATATATTCCCCTTATTTCGCAAAGAAAGGGAAGAGGAACGGTGGCTACATGGTATTCTGAAGGACTGATTCAATAGTAACCTACTAAAAATACCGTCATTATTAGGACGAACTGATGGCATTTGGTTGTTTAGTGTTGAATGCCACGCTGTGGTGATGGAGTCCAATGAATACTGGCTGCTGACCAAAAAACCCTTGACGAGGCAGTCGATGAGTATGGCTAGCTCTGTAGGCATATTGGGGCTGTTTGTTTGACCCACATTGCTGCATGCAAGCGGTTTGCTCTGTTATCTGTTAGCTAGAAAACGCTGATCAGTAGTTTTTAAAGATTCCGCCATGAGATGGAATTTTGTAAAGCAATTGTAAAGAAGATCCAAGCTGGTTTTCATTGCTGTGTCAGTACTGCAGTTGTAGCTCCAAGAGGTATCTGCAGTGGATGATTTGGTTCCTTCAAGGAAACCAAACAACCATCTGCAAAGACGTGGGGCGCGAGTGTGCGCAGGCTTAGCGAACGTCCAATTGGTTGTGGTTGAAGCGTAATGATAAGACATGTACAGAGAAATACTAAAGATATACCCAATGAAGTGAATGACGGTTAAGACCTGAAGAGAGCTGCTTTGTAACCCAGCGCGACGGAGTAGCTAACCGTTGTGGCCCCGCCATGCCGGTCAGTCAGTTGATTCGAGAGGCGAAGCTGTGAGAGGCATGGTTCAACTCTGATGATTGGGACGCAAAGCACTGCAGTGACCTCAACAGAGGGTTCTACACCCAGCACTGTGTAAGCAAATTGAACCAATTTCAATTAACAGTTGGATTTCTTTGTTATGCATTGCCTCTCGATTGATGGGTTTAAAAATATGATTATAATGGGAAATGGTGTGACTGAGCACAATTCAACCCAAATAAGGTAATTTTTTGTTCCATGATGATCTATACCATATCAGCACCATTTACAATCTCCAATTCGCATATAAATTTAAGGTAAAATATTACGTGCTTTGAAATCTGCCACATAGAGTGAATTCAGAAAAATGTCAAACAGGGTAGATTCAACATCTCTGTCAGATCCTGTAGTTGTTAAATGTTAATTTTAAACGCGTTTGAACCTAATATTTAACATCAAACTTAAATGCACTACTTATCTAATACCTAATCCTGAACTAAGCTCTAAAATAAACGTAAATATAAAATAGAATATCGATAATTAAAATTTATATAGTTTCAGACTGAAGCAATTCAAGACCATGAAACAGTTCCTAAGTGCTATAATATTTGAACTTGGTGTTTAAATTTGCATGTTATGAAATATTTTAAAATGTACAGTTGAAATTGCAATATTTAGTAGATATGAAAATCAACGAAATATGGAAAATACTGATGCCTGCAGCTCAAGCTAGATGCGCATCGCTTTACATTTATGCGAAATACCGTGGATATGATCACCTGTCTCTGTCTTTCATTACATGTAGAATTGTGTTGAAGAATTTGCTTGCCCATGTTCTCTGTTATGATCTCAGATCGTAAAAGATTGAAAAGAAAGTCCGAGAGGCTATCTCTTGTGCATGGATCGAACTTGAAATCGAATCAGTTTAATTGTAAGAAATTCTGGAATTTCATTTAAATTTAGAAGCCCCAAATTTTTTCAGCAAGCTCATTTAAGTCATCACATATAGGCATTTGATTAGGATTTTAAGCTGTGCATGTTACGGTTAATCGGTTTGCAAGAAGTTTATTTTTATATTAGTTTTTATATTAGTCCACGGTTATATAGCTGTAATTTTCTACTGTGTATTGAATGTCTCCTCACTTTCTTATCGGCTGTGCTTTTCATTATCGGTCTGGATTTGCGTGATCATTCAGTTTTTCTCATTTTGGAAACGTTAAAAATTACATTGTGTACCCATTACGGTCATACATAACTTTTCCAGAGCGATTATTCCCCTTAAAAGAAATCCAGTTCACTTCGGCAAATCTTCTAAAGTGTTACAGGATGGTCGATTCCTGGCGGCTTCATGTGAAGCTTGACTGTTTGCAAAGTATACAGTGGTCCTGTACACGAACTATAACCAAAATCCAGACTGTGTCGGGTCCGGGTGATAATACGACAACACACTTTGTCCTTTTCATAAATGATTCTGTGCCAAACTGCTTGATGTTGAAACAGTTAAGGTCTGTAGATTTAATAATCTTCGATTTCCATTAGAATTTCCTTCAAGAAGCTGGCTTAATTCCCGTTGAACAAGGGCATTGTTGCATTTTTGGTGTCCGATAAATAGAATTTGGATGTTACATGGCTTGTCCAGTGTTCTGCATTCAAACGTTTGTTATATTTACAAATGTCAATTTCAGATTTGAAGCTGTTTTTTTTCACAAAAATCTCAACTTACAATCTAAACCATCTTGAATTTAAGCTGCAAAATCATAACTGCTGTATATAACGTGTCTTATCTGGCCAGATTTATTGTATATACAATTGGTGTTTAAAGTAGCAAAGATTGCTTTGTGTATGAATGTTTTCTTATTATCTACAATACTTGGACTATTATTGTCTACAATACATGGACTATTTAGGGGGAAAGAAAGTTAAAATACACATTAAGTAAAAATAGTACCAGACCCAGTACACAACCTTGGAGACAACATAACCCATAATCTATCAGTCATGTGTAGCGCACCTACTCGTGTACCTCTAATCGCGACAGCATTCAATTTAAAACAAGTATGTTTTGTCTGAAATAAGAGAGAGTGTTTCCAAGCATTTGAGATGCATTGATAGCCAATTCCATTTTGTAGGTGCAGCATATGAGAACGCCCACTTACCATCGTTTGAGTGACTTTTTGGTACAGCTAGATTACGGAGACAGGTAGATCGCAGGCAGCGAGGAGGACTGTACGGTTGAATGAATGTATAACATGCGCCTCGTGAGTGGTCGCACACATTTAATTTAATCTTGAAACGTATTTTTATAGCTTATAAAGTTTTGAATATTTAATATTTCAAATATGCCAAAATTTTAAGTAAGAAGTGCTCTAGAAGTTTCTTTAGAAATTCAATAGGGAAATGCACTGACAAAGAAAATCAATATTTATTGTGTACACTAGTGTACACCATGTGGGAGGACACCATGTCGGGTCATGTCATGTATTACCCTTAAACACCGATAACACACTGCGATCCAGGAAATTGCCAACTGTTATCTAGTAACACATTTCATCCAACTATCTACTTCGGCAAAAGTCCCAGTCGCTCAGCTCTGTTGCATTTTGGCAAGTCAATTTAATCCTTTGCTTCCTTTTGTTTTAAGGTTAGCTTCTTTTTTTTCGATGTAGATTATGTCATCCTTTGGGAGTAATAAGTGATTTGAAAGAGAAGCTGGGGCACAAGGAGGAGATGGTTGCTATGATGTCATTTGAAACATTTTATAGTGTTGTTAGTCATGTACAAATAGCTTGAAAATCTACTTTTCGAAAAGGTGCTGTTATTCACATGATATTCACATATTTCGATAGTTTACCAATTTTTAAGTTCTTAAACACATGTTAATTACAAAGCAAAACAGAATAAATGGAATCATAACCAAGCTGGTTCTTGCTATTTAGGTGTATAGCATCACTGGAATTTTCAAGACTGTATCTGTTGAATACAGTTGTACAATATACACCTGAAATAGTTAAATAAAATGCAAGTCTCTAATGAGCTGAAGAACTGGTCAATCAAGGGGCCTTATTGGCTTTTGGAGAACCTGTCAAGTTTAATAGTCATTAATGTACTCGAAATTAAAACAAACTAAGAGTTAGTTTGAAGTAATTATAGTTTATTACAGTTTCAGCAACGTCGGGTTTTCGATGATTGTGGAAGTCTACATGGCCATAACTAGCGTCCATAGCACTGTTCATATGATCACTAACGAATGAAAACCGACCATTTGACCATCATTTGACACCAGGCGTTGATCTATGGTCACATGTGATCACAAGTAAATTTTCAACCAGATTTAATGCTGCCGAAGTGGTTTTTTGCGGGCAAAGTGAGCGCCTACACATCGTTCCTCATCTATCGTCTGGTAAGCATTGTGCAAGGACGTTGATCTATGGTCGCAGCCAATCAAAACCTGATTCAAAGTTGCAATTTGGCCTGGTACTGACGCAGCCTCAAATTGACGTTTCCCGGCGTCAGAATGTTTACAGAGATATTACATGTCAAAAGCTGTGCTACTTTTAGTTACGATGCAACTGGCAACTTAGCATGGCTTTTAACATATATTTTCTGTGGCCCCAAGTGTAATTTTTGCTACTCGGTAAAGAAAACGGTCTAGTTTATAATTACTATTTGTCATAGTGAATGTTGAATCGTATGACAACTGGGAATATGAAATCATAGGACAACTGAGAGGTTAGACAACAGGAAATGCAAAATTTGAAACAGATCACTGGGGCGTAGGACAACTGGTAAGTCGACAGTGTGAGTATATATAATAGTACAATAGAATACCTTAGATTAGCACCAAGAACGGCAGAACTATAACACAGATTCTTACTAGAAGGTGATGTCTATGTTACGGACCAATTACCAATTCGGTCCAGTTGCAAATGTGATAGGCCCAATAACAAATTTGTAATCGAGTCACCCATTTGCAAATGGGCGACCCAACTTGCAAATTTCCCACTGGAACAGGCCCGATAGCGAATGAGAAATGTTTCCCATTTGCTAATGGGACTGACTCCCGATTGCACATATTTTAGAAAAATGAACAAATATTTTGTTTAAAAATGTGAACTCATTAAAATTTGTTATAGTAGTATATAGTAGTGAACAGAAGACATACTGCGCGAGAGGGGCTGTAAGACTTGTAGAGTAAACAAAGACACACCCACTAAAACACCCGCATGAAATATTATTTTAAAAAAGGGAATATGCTCTTTAATTGGTTATCTCGTGAGGTTTTTGTGTGACAACTTGTGTCTGTCTTAGTACTCTGTTTCAATTATTGTTAACAATTATTGGAATGTAAAGAAAATCATAAACTTTGCCAGACTTTTTAGTAGCTTCTACATTTTATTTTAATTCTGATTCTTTTGGCGTCATTTTGCCATTCTAAGGTTCAGCCAAACATTATCACTGCCAAAAGTAAATGAATATATGCACAACAAACATAAACAGCTTTTCTTTAGCGCTGAGTGAATATACATCGGCTAAAATCTGTACTTTTTGTAGTTTTTTTGTTAAACCATATACGATTATTAAAAAAGCCGAGAAGGAAGTATTTTGGGTAACTACGTTGAAACTTTTAACAAAAAATGGCCCTTTTTAAAGGAAAGCTGAAAACGGTGTATAATTCGTTTAAATTATATATGATTATATGGGTCTGCTTTGGAATAACAATTCTTCCCGTTGACTTCGTATAGGAATTGGTGGGTTCATGAAATGCTACACACAAATTGCTTAACATTTCCCTTCATGTATGATGCACACAAACAGATCTAGTCCTGCCCAAAAACATTGACTTCTCGTCACTAAACAGACTCCTGTGCGGAATATTCATGCTACTTTTTAACTAATGTATAAATACATTGCTTTATTCTCATTTTCATATTCTCACTTTTAAAAAAACTTCCTTTTGGTAACTGAAGGCAGAGGGTTTTTTTTAACAAAATGGGGTTGGCAGCGACATGTAATGAACCGGCCAATAGAAACTCTCGATACATTCGCATGCTGATTGATGTATCACTGTCAAGTAAACAGTCATGTGACCAGTAAAGAAACAAAGTTCCCTTGTTATTTCTGATTGTATTTCTTGATAACTTTCCTTCAGTGTGACTTATTGAGATGTCATTAGATATATAAATTATTATTTCCATTTATTGTTGCAGAGAGGTTACAATTTTTATTTATATTCAAAAAATATGGAAGGGGTGACTTTGACAGGTCTTAGAATTAATGAAAATGTAACTGATAATTTGACACTGACAGATAAATGACCACCAGATTTTGTTCACATTGAAAAATGTATTTGTTTAATTAGTAAAAGGAGTGGGGTCACTATAGCAAGTGTTTAACGTCTGCATTCAAACAGCATTGATACAGTATAACCCCGGAAACAAGACCACCATTGAGACTGAACCAAAGGTTCCATTTGCGACGTTCTTCATAATGGAACACTTCCGGAACGAGACTTTTTAAACTGGTCCTAATTGCCAGGTGGTCCCTTCCCAGGGGGGGCTCAATTGATCAGAGTCCATCCGCAGACTGGGTGCGCAAAATTTTGGACTTTTTGAGTCTCTAGCTTTCCCTGTGTACGCATAATTTGTAGCGTTATCTATTTCAGTTATAAGTACGCAACCCCCGCCCTACCCCGCGTCCATTCTTACGTACTTTACAGAAGGCCGCTGGTTTTTTTGTATATGTGTATTTTACGTATTGCAAACAGCTGTAAGAATTGATCACCGAGGACGTATACTTCATAGCACTTTTAATTTTGGGGGAGGGGTTGGGTGGTCTTTTATATCGGAAATCTTTATAAATAAGATACTGCTATGCAATTGGTCTCAGTTCCTGTGTCCCAGGATATCTTGGGTCTCTGAGCAGTGCTATCATGTAAATAAGTGTTCCTTTCTGCAAGAAACTGTCACACGTTTTCCTACCAGTTTTGTGCCGAGTGATATGATATCTCAGGAGATAAAAAACTTTTCTAACAAGAGTATCGCTTTAAAAATTTAAAGTCACTGAAATTGCAGCTTTGATATCAACAATTTAACAGTTACATTTGCTACACCAAAAAGTAAAATGACAATTATCTTTAAATTGCTTTCTGTATGACTTTCCAATACTCCCGCATTGACAAAGTTTTTTGTCTGTTCAGTGTTCCCACACTAAAAAAAACTTTTATTCAGCGTATTTAACATCAGACAGATATTTCATGAAAAGTGTTATTCATCAAAAACAAGGCAAATTTCAGGAGTGGTGTTAGCAGCACCTGTTGGTTTACATTTATGGGATGCGAACACGCCCCGCGAATCATACGACGACTAGAAAGGTCACAGCTCAGACTAAAAACTGTAATTAAGAAATTAAATGTCATTATGGAAGCATCGGGGCTTTTCAGGAGGGATGGGATTCCGAGCAGGACACCACATTACTGATCATTGAATGGGCAGTTGGAAATTTGACAAACCCATTTCATTTAGTGACAGTCAATTTGAACGAAATAGAGAAGCCCAACGGTATATCTATAACTGGTTTTCATTTTAATAATTAACAGTTAATTAACACGCAAGGTGATATTAGGTAAAAAAAAAATTTTCGTATTTTTCTTAGAGAGCCATCGATGTCCACTCACACGTAAAAATCTCATCATGGTTGCCGCATTAAGCAGTGAAAAATTGAAGATATTGATATTGAAGAACAACCCCCCTCCCCCTCTCCCCCTTCTTCCCCCCTCCCTCTCCTTCCACTTCCTTCATTCTCCACCCTCCCCCTCAAGCATCCAGTCAGGTTTGTGACGAGAAAGCTCAAAATCTTGGTACAAACAACTTTTTGGGGAAAAAATCCATATGAAGCCCAAGAATGTGAAGGCTCCGTGAGAGCTTATCTCTTGCCAACCACGAGAATGCCACTCCTATTTGAAATGTAAAACTTTATAATTGAAAATCACTTTCTTTCTTATAAAGTAATGCAGTAATGCTGAATACCTATAAGATGATTATCTTAATCTTTTAAGCAAATAAAAATTGCTTAACAAATTTGGGGGAAAGTAAAAAAATCAGACTAACCTGTGATTTTCATCCCTAGCTCGGATTTCCCTTTAGTGTCTCCCAGTAAGCATTTTAATGTCTGGCTGTTTGCCTGCCAAACACCCAGTTAAGATTTGGTCGCGACCAGCAACATTGTTTCAGCAATTCAGAATTCAACGTTGCATATAAGTCGCTAAAAAAGAAATTTTCAACCGCGCAATCAACATTTCGAAACCGAGAAGTTTATCGAACGTCTATAGAATGTCTCATGATCACTGGACGCTATTTGCATTCCATAGCTGAGTACCCAACAAACGCTTCCTTATAGTCCCCCACAAACAGAGAGGGGGGGGGGAGGGGCTGGGAGATTTAACATATGCATGTGCATGCCACGTCGTTTTAACTGACATATATTGGGAACGTGAATTCTCAAAGGTGGGGGGGGGGGGGGGGGAGGGGAGGTTGTTGTCAACTTACGCAAACCTTATAAGAACGAAAGGCCTCATCACAATGCATTGTGGGTGTTGAGCCATTTGTCCAGGGACCTCCCCCAGCCCCCTCCCTCCCATGGCAAAATCTGACACCATTGTCGTCTGAAACTGACACCTAATGGATGCATATATATATATATATATATATATATATATATATATATATATATATATATATATATATATATATATATAATCTATATATATATAAAACACCAAGATATACTAAGCTTGGTTTTATACACGTTCGCACATGTTTAAGACAATCCACACGCTGTGGATCCACCAATGGGAAGCCAGACAAAGATCGCTGCTTTTATGTATCCCCGCCGCCAGTGTCCTCCTTGCACCAGGACCCTGTAGGAAAAGTGGCGATTATTGCCTGCAGTGTCGCATTACATCGCTAGTGTTATCATAAATCCATTCAGCGCAAGCAATACACAGTCAAATCACAATTCATTAATGAGGGTTTCTCCTACAATGGCTCAACTGCCTGATTTTAAAGGCATGTGATTTTTCTCCATTAGCTTCCCAACAGAACTGCCTCGCTTTAGCAACACCTCAGGCCATTGTGATCATCGCTGGTAATTGAAAGACCCCTACATTAGCGCGATGCACCGGCAAATTGACCTTTTGTGTTTGCGTCTTCAAGTAAATGCACAGGGCCGAGTATGGACCCCTTGGGAACACCACAGTGGCTCAGTGGTCAGGAAACGCACTTTGCTGCGCCCGCAGCTAAATGTCACATGACGTAGGCGTCGGCGTAGGAGAAAACATGGTCTGCACAGGAAATGCTTGCTGAAACGACATGGGTTTAACAACATAGCGCCATACCATTATCCATTTACTGCTCTTAGTAGTGGGCTAAAGCAGTGACGCAGGTTAAAAGGTGGCAAGAAAATGCCGCCGGGTTACAGCTATTATCCACTTTAGGCACCTGTGATGACCGATTTTAGTTTGATTCTAGTTAGGGCACATGCCATTGCGGTATTTCCACTCACTTCTACCTCTGTGGCGTGTGGCTTCTTTAAATTGGCGCCATATTTCTTTTGTTCATATCTTTATGAGACTGAAAAAAAATCCACATTTAAATACGAAAATTATGTAATCATTTAAAAATTTTACAAAGAAGACTTATATATAACAAAAGTTATCGGTATGAACTTTCGGCCCGGATAGGGCTGTAGACTATACTGTAGACTGTAGGCTGTAGGCCATGCCACTGTTATTTCATTAAGTATTTTTTATTTGGCACCTTCTTGATATCGAAAGAAAAAGTGTGGACGAGGGGGTGTGGTGGGGGGGGGGGATAAAATAAATTCAGACATTTGACACTTAGAACATCTTGCTGTTTGTTGGTCTGTCTGTCTCTCTTTTTCGAAACGTTAATTTTGGAATCATGAAATTATAATGCCCTAATTTGCGCAGATTTAAAAAGCTTTCGATCAATATTAAATAAAGTGCGACATTGTACATATTACTTTTCAATTAAAATACAAAATGAAAGCTTTTTGTTTTATTAAAATAATGAGAAAGCGCTCAAACCAATTCTCTATTTAATAATTTAATTGTTTCTCTGATACGGCGAATCCCAAGTGGTAAGCACTTAGGGTTCAAGTATTTCGTGTAAATGCATAAACAATTATGATGAATTGCTAACTGTTATTGAAAAGACTAATTACAGTACTATTAAAAGAAATATAATTGTGAAAGATTGCTTTCTCCAAAAGCAGCTCCACAAAAAGTTTTGTTGAACAGATTAAAAAAACCAGTGAGGTGAATTTGGGTTTTTATAAATCCTTTACAATAACTGAATAAGAAACGAGTTGAAAAATATTGCTGCATAAGCAAAAAGTATTGACTTGAAAAAAAAAAAAACGCTTAACGTTTTTCACATTCAGCCTTGCAACGCCAGGATATAATAAAATCTCTGCATCCAGTTTGAACCTGGAGTTTCAAACCTTGAACTTACCAAAAACCAATGAACTCACTATGAGAAGATTATTGTTGCTAACTACGAACCGCCAACTCATGGTTTAGAGTTATGTTATGAATTAACCATGAAAAGGAGTGGATTCGTGAACTATAATACATCGAGGGTGGCGTAGTCACCCGAGATGTATTATGTTTCACGAATCTACGACTTTGAATGGTTTATCGGACTTAAACCACCCCACTCCAAAAGAGCGTGAAATATAATTACAACATAATACACTGCAATTTTATCAGAAAACAAGTTTTCAGTGATCGTGATTTTAATTAATCGATTTAAAGTCTCCTTTGTTTTTCACAATACAGCGTATGCGGGATGAGTAATACCAAATATTCTCATTACATAACACACTGTCTATTCAACATTTAAACTCTTTGCTTCGTGTATTCAGTTCAATTATCTGACCAGTTTACAACCATGGATAGCGGAGACGAAATTTTTATAACCCAAAATATTCTACCGGATAGTACTGTTAATATAACATTAGCGGTGGAGGCTGTTATGAATCTTATTTTTTTAAATTTTCTGATCAGTCTGACGAGGAATTGCTTCAAAATACGTTGCTTTAACATGTAAACTAATGGGGAAAAACTGGACCGAGAATTCTTGTCCGATATTGGCAGTTGTCCGGTGTTTCAGGGTTTGTCCAGAATGAGGTTTTACTGTACTCAAACTCTTGAAAAACAATTTGAAGAACTAGAACCTCATTTCGCTAGCGAAATGTTAAACACTTGACAAAAATTAAAACGCAAAAATACTTCCTTCAATGGGTTGTTTCTTGAACAATATATTGCAAACAACACAGCTTGAATACGTCTTATAAGCCGAGTAGTGTTTGGTTTTTGATCACTTAAGGTTTTATTGACTGATCAGACATACGCCGTGTTATCTATTTACGCAGTGAGAGCTCGCACAAAGCTGAGCAACTGTGTGTTCTGCAAATGCACCACATTTACTTGCAAAAATACACTCTTTTCACATGGCGTTTTAAACAAGAAAACGAAATAGAAAGGCGAAAACAAAAAGTTTTATGCACACGTTCATATCAAGTTCTACCCAAGTCCCAAGTTTCGTGGCCCTGATGCCCGTAATGCCAGTGGAGGAGATGACACAAGAAATCCGATCACTGTCAAGAAAAAAGATACAGAGGCTGCTCGCACAAATTCAAATAACCCTTGCAAGCCAAATGCTTGTCAAGTGCTAAAAAAACGGATGAGGAGCCGTCGTTATTTTAATTAGGCGGTGTATAATACTGTGTATTCGTGAAAATTAATACATACCACAAACAAAAGATTCCATAATCCGATGTGGTTTAATTTTTCTTAAGTGGTAGTTAGCATGAGGGGACGATTTTTTTATTGTGAACTCTCTCTCTCTCTCTCCCCTCCGGAATAGTTAGCAACCAGCGGGGATGTGGTTAAGTGGTTTGGGATCCATTATACAAAATGGAGGCAAGTCGAGTGGTGCTTTAGAAAACTGCAAGTCTTTCCCACTTGCAGTATGGTTCAGTTTGGACGTTACGCTTCATTTTTTTTCTTAACACCAAGAGAGGTTACGATTGATTCACGAATTCGCATTGTGTCACCAAAAACTCTCTTTAAGGGAAGTATCTGAAATGTTAAATCAAGTCTCCTTTAATTAGATGATAATATCTCTTAATAGCTCATACGTTTTCGTTAGTAAGTAGAAAAAATACAAAAGAAATTTAAGCACGATGTCGTAATTTTTCATAGCTGTCTTGAAATAGGGTGTTCGAACCAATTGAATATCCCAACTGCGACGATGCACACAAGCTGATGCAGGGGAAACCTGATCTACTGCAATCACTTCAGATAAATCAACCAGCCATTAAAATAAAGCTCAAATATTTTCAAAATAGTCAAGCTCAAAGCATTCTCAAAACGCCTTAGGCAAGATGTTTCGTGCTTTGACGAATTCCGCAACCATGTTTTATATTATTAAATTAAATTAACGTGGTTATAATTATCAGCATGTGATAATAATGGGTAATTACGGGTCGAAAACAGGTCCCTGTGGTGAAGCCGCCATCTTGATTTTTCGGTGGCTGGTCAACGAACGTCTATGAAATCTGCACGACCAAGTTTAGTTTACATTATTTACCATTACAATGTAAAGTTTCTTTGAGGCTGACTACAGACGAATGACAATCATTTAAATTTTATTTCCTGTTTTATTTCTCTTTTTGTTTTCTATAGTAGTAACAACTTTATATCTTTAATTTAAAATCAGTTTGAAATTTAGAATAAATTATTATATAGTATGTTTATTATAAGAATGCATTCAATAAAGTAGACATAATAAAGCAAAAACAATTTCAAATTATTTCAGTCTGTCCAACGAGAAACTGACCCAGAACGGACCTTCTTCAGAGATCAATGCAGGCTTTGCGAATGCTGCGTAGTGAAGGGGATCACCCTTATAACGCTTCATAGCTTCTATATATTGGAACGTTTTAGAGGAATCATCCTTTTTACGTTTCATAGGAGTCTTGTACCTTCCCCCATCCCCCGGGAAGTTTTCCCTGAATCTTTCTCCCCTGGACATTCTTCCCGGCACTTTCCTCCTGACCCCTTTTCCACACAAACAACATTTTTGACGGAAATTGTGTAATATTGAAGCAATTACATTGTAACTCTTATATTTTATTTTGACAAAATTCAAAATAGCAAATACTGAATTCGTAAGACACGTTGACCATTTTTAAAATTCTTCTGTCACACATTTCGCACTCAAACGATATCGCAGCAATCGCTGGCTTCTCTTCTCTGTCGGAGCGTTTTCTAACCGTTTTCTAAGGGTAATACTGGAATGTTTTATAAAGGTCTTCTTTGAACCGTTGTACGGGGCCTTCTTTTGAGCACGGTGTAAGGGCCTGCCTGACATGTGGTATGGGGCATTCTTTTGAGCACGGTGTAAGGGCCTGCCTGACATGTGGTATGGGGCCTTCTTTTGAGCACGGTGTAAGGGCCTGCCTGGCATGTGGTATGGGGCCTTCTTTTGAGCACGTTGAAGGGCCTGCCTGACATGTGGTATGGTTCCTTCTTTTGAGCATGGTGTAAGGGGCTGCCTGACATATGGTATAGGGCCTTCTTTTGACCGTAGTGTAAGGGCCTGCCTGACATGTGGTATGCGGCCTCCCTTGCAGTGTGGTGATAGGCTCTTCCTGAAATGTGGAATGGCTTTTTCTTTGTGGTGTGGCATAAGAACCCCCATTGTACGTGCTATAGGTTCTTTTTTAAAGCGTGATATAAGGGTCTTCCTGATTTGCTGTATGAGTTCCTACTTGGAAGTACTGAATGGGCCTCCATGAAGCGTGGTGAAAGGGCCTCCCTGACACATGGTATGGGGCCTTCCTCGGAGAGTGATGTGAGGGTATTCTTGTCACATGGTGTGAAGTATTCCTTGGAGCGTGGTATACGGGACCTCCCTGACATGTGGTGAGGATTTTCTTTGCAGTGTGGTGTGAGGATATCACTGACACCTGAGATGAGGCTTTCTTGGTGTTTGGTGTAAGGGCCTCCATGGCACTTGGTATAGGTTCTACTTTCCTGCATAGTGGAAGGGCCTTTCTGACGCCTGGCATGAGGGATCCTTGGAACGTGATGTAGGGGCCTGCCTAACACGCTGGATAGGTTCTTTGCTGCACGGTGTAAGAGCCTACTGACGTGTAGTACAGGGATCTTCCTTCCTTCTTTGAAGCTTTATTGCGGTCCTCCAAATAACATTATTCACATTTTACCACATGCTAACCCCTGTCCCACCTGTTCAGACCGCTGATAAATGTTTCCAGTACTCCCTGATTATTAAAACAGGGCTCAAAACAGACGATCAAAAGATCTCATATGTGAGGCCCTTTCCAAATTTGCTGAAGATAATTCTCTTAATGTTATTGAAACTTCTTTTTGAAGTCGATACGCCTTTCGACCCCTATTAAATTCTTTTTAAAAGTTGCGGTTTGTTGTTTTCTTCACGGTCAAATCAGTATGGCTGCCCAACGTCTTTATCCCAAAGTTGGCTGGAAGTGGCTGTGGACGTTCTTTCATTGCTGTTCTATAGACGTTGCCAAGCGCATAGTCATAAAGCAAATTAAGAGATTTTAATCTGATATTGAAAACAGCGTCTATATACCGTTTTTAGTGTTGTATACATGTTAGGAAAGGGAACACAAATCAGAATCCCAGAATAAGAGAACCCCGGAATAAAAAGGACCACCGCGGAATTAAGACCACTTTTGACCGTGTCGAGGGTGGTCTTATTTCCGGGATACCGGTGTATGAGAACATTAGCCAAGCGCAAGTTTTTTCCGATCTTTTTTTGTAAAAAAAATACATAACAGAGAACGTGGTTTATATTTTATTTCACACACACACACACACAACAGAAAAACAGGACGAGGAGTATTTTGTACAGGAAGGCTGTTGTCAAATCACAGTTCGAGAGACCTATGCCTTATGCATTATGCACCATCTACAACGTTGCTGGTTGCCCTTCTTTTCAGATCATTTTTAATGTCTTTTTTGTTTCGCAAATTGACCTCAATCAACGTTTATAGAAACAATGATAATAATAAAATAATAGTAATAATAATAACAATTATTACTGTCATTACTATAACAATAATCGGTAGTTAATAGTAAGAACAAGTCATTTTTATATAGTGGTTCTTTAAAATATATCGCAAAGAAGTCTGAAAAAGTTCATTTCTATAGTGATCCCATTTTCAGACAGGCATTGTCCTTGGTTTCTGGTGTGGCTATCTCATCCCTCGCAAGTGAGCTCCATCGTCGTGCGCATAGTTCACCCACGAAGGTCCTCCGTATTGATACGTGCCATCTTCAGCTGTTTTATCTGGGTTGTTTCGCAGATAATCTGTGGAAAGTAACAACACCGTTTAGATTATCCAATATGCCTTTCTATTAGCTGACGCAAGCCTTGGGGCGAAACTGGATTTACTTTTCAAAAAATGCAAAACTAATTCTAGTCATTGCAATTTATTTGGGGATAACCAGCTTGACGAGTGTGTAGATAACTACCTGGATGAGTTTGCGGATAACCACTGCGTGTTTGACAGCATCGAGAACAACAGCGAGTGTAACAGCCGGAAGCTGGCCCGCCAGTGCCACACGGGCGGCAACACGGCATACGGCAGCAGCAGCGACACAATGGCTGGTGTACCGAAAAAAACACCAGTTGCATTAATTTAAATAAGAAAAGCATGGAAAAGAACTAAATTAAATCTAGAGAGAAGGTTGAAAACAAGGTAACTGCAGTTTCTAGGCTAGATATTTCTCTGGATTTCCACTATCTTTCTTAAGTTTTTTTTTTAGTTTAAGTTATGTTCTATCTTTCTTAAGGAGCTATAATATTTTTAGTGGCACTTGAACAGAAAATTTATACCATATATTGTTCATTTAGTATTCAATAGTCAATGGATGTAGTCTGAACTGTTGTACCTTACAACAGCGTACATTGCGCATGCGCGCCAACCTCCACGGTATCCAGCCGGGACGCCAACAACACCAGTATGTCAGCAGCAAAGCGGCCAGAAGTCCCAGGGTAATCCAGAGTGGAAGTAAGTCCGTATTCTGTTCATCCTCTTTATTACCGTTATTGTCGGCGTCATCGTCGTCATCGTCATTATCGTTGGCTAAAAAATTGAAGAAAAAAATAAAAAGACTGAGGTTGTCTTATTTTTCCGGTTTATTAAATAGGAATGCACTTGGAACGGGACTTAGGAAAAGTGGTCCTATTTGCGGCGTGGTCCCATATGAGGAGTGTGGTACCAAGGGGTTCTGGTGAAAATAGGTCGGTAAGTTTTTCCGGTGTAGCGCGAATATAAATACGCATGCTGTTGAAACTGTGTGCTGAACTGGAAAATTTAATGTGTCTGAAATTGCTTAATTTTTGACAGTAACTTAAAAAATTACTTCACTATAGTTGGACCGTTTTAGAGTTTATTGCCGAACATTGTGATTTGTTTGGGAACTAGACTCACATGTACAGTTGCCAGGCGGTGAAACACGTGTATCCCCCCAGTCGCCGCAGTTGTTGGAGTAGAAACGGTCACAACGCAGGGACTTGTGAATACAGCGGCCAGTCCCCGGCACACAGTTTATCTGATTCGATAAGTTGTCCTCCGAACAGTCGCCTTGAAATTATCAAACATCAGATTGTTGCTGTGGAGTGACTTAAATGCAATCCAAAGTTTGTGGCTGCTTATGTTCAGTTAGAAACTGACTGTGCATCC
The DNA here is from genome assembly GCA_949752745.1 of Protula sp. h YS-2021. Classification (NCBI taxonomy): domain Eukaryota; kingdom Metazoa; phylum Annelida; class Polychaeta; order Sabellida; family Serpulidae; genus Protula; species Protula sp. h YS-2021. The sequence continues at coordinate 70,412,200 of OX457027.1, forward strand.
TAAAACATATGGCTCAGTGACTACCGCCTCCAAGCCTTCATTGTAATAATTCTTAGAAACAATATTATAAACTTCGATATTACGTGATGATTAAGCGATTATTCAAGAAGTATTATTGTGTATGCTTTAAATAAACATCATTTAAAATTCTCGATAAGTTACCTATAAAGTAGGATGTGAAGTCTGCCGTAAAGTTTATGAAAGGACCGCTCCACGCGCAAAATGTGGAATTGTCGCTTGTTCCATTTACGTCAGTGGCATTCGAATCGACAGTACTGTTGTCAAGTGATACTCCACAAGATGCATCGTTGTCAAGGTAGCCATCTATGACGTCATAGAGACCGGACGGAGGCGCTTCTACGTATAAATGGACCACGATTACACTTGTACTCACAGTGACTTCATCTGCAACATAAACTTTGTATTCATAGCTAGAATGTTCGATAATGCATATTTTGTGGCGTATCTTCGATCCGCCAGATAACGAGGACGATCGATGCTGGGCGACGCGACACAGACGTGAGGCGGGGGCGGGGGGGGGGGGTGGGGGTGCTATGGGGTAGAGGAGGCCTAACAACTAGATAGCATCAAATTGTTTGACACTGTGATCGGAAAATGGAAAGCAAACCATGACAGACTATAAAACAATTATTAACATGTTGGAATTTCACATTCTGAATCCTTGGCTGATATTTCCCTACCCTTAAGGAACACTCGTAACGTGGCAAAAGATATGATATTGTTTGTTTTATTTTTTGTATAAAACAATGGGACAAATGAATAGACCTACTCACCTGGGGCATCCCCACCACACAAGGGCCCCACCAGAGGAGGGGCGATGTAAGTACCGTCTTCAGTAGCATTGTACACTTCCAAGTATGCACTGTCACACGATGTCTCTACAACGTACTGTTACAAGTCAGCGATATTGAATTATAGTCTCTTACCTGCATCATGTGCAAGTCGGAAATTCTGGCTATCAATCGAAAGCCGTAAACAGAAATTCAGGGTTAACATTTTGTTGGTTTGAAACTATAGATTAATTGGAATCCGTCATCAGCTAATATTTAATGGGTTTGGCCGTGTATTTTTATGGTAAACTAGAACGTACTTAATGTGAAAAGTTTTCGAGTAAAAACTCAATCCACGATTTGGATATTTGTGGATATTTGTATTAACTAAAAGTTGTACAGTATCTGCATGTACAGTATCTGTCACACATTCAATTTTTTAAAATGTCACTAAAATGAATAACTTAGGCATAAAAATTGTCTATTTCTCAGGGAAACTTACAGTTAATACGAGTCCATAAAATATCCAAATTGACAAATGCCAACCATGTTTGAAATTTCGCTCGAAAGCTTTTCAACATTTCGAAAGTTTTGTTCCAGAAGAACAACCTTTAAGACCTAGAATTCCGTTATGTTCAAAATTTGAAATTCAAAATTACAGTACAACCTAGCTCTAGGTAAGACTTCTTAAAGGTTCGGTTATGGTGGTTTATAGGGATCTTACCATTTTCGTATAAATAACCAAACAGCGAGAAAGAGCCGCCACGCCAATCCAGGGTAGCGTAGCGCTGAGGAGTGCCCTCCTCTGCCTGGTGACCTTGCAAGGTCATCCAGCAGTCAAGGTCACTGCTGGGTATATACCATGCATCTTGACCTTGATCTTCATGGAAACGCAGCACCTCTCCCCAAGACGGCCCCACATTTCCTGGGCAATATTCCGTTATAAATCCTGTAAAATATACGTGACTTTTTAACGAAATAGAAGCTGATACTTTTCGGAATATTTTGTATATATTTCATTGATTCACTATAACATCCGTTTCAATTCTGGATAAAGGAAAACAAATACATAAGAACTGACGGATTTAAATTTACATACTTTCCTTTATTCCCTTGACAAATATTTGCAGAAATAGCATAGAAAATGCAATGGGTAGTTGCCTGATTGTCTTTCTCATATTATCCAAATTTGAAAATCCAGTTGATCCTGCCTGTACAGCCTTTGGAGAAAAAGTACGTACTTTCCAAATTCGATATATTTCAAAATGTTCCCCTGTTTGGTCAGTGGCCTGAGCTTTCAAGGGTCGACTCAAAACAGCCCATTATGATTCAAATGATGGAAATAATTATTTGCTACAGAACCTTAGCATATTTATGCAGAGAAAGATCGCTTAAAAAGACCAGTTGATATTTAGTGTGTATTTATAATGAAGGGGCGATGAATAGCATAAATTGATGAACTTCATATTGTTTGGAGTATGTGGATAGATATATGTAAATGCTGATTTTCTACAGTGTATCCTAGAGTATGCAAATGTAAAATTATTCTGTAATAGAATATTCGCGAGGGACTATAGGATTCGGGTCAGTCCGTCCGTCCGTCGACACTTTTTTTGTCGGCGCTATATCTCCGTAACCACTAAAGCGATTCATTGCTCTCTTGCACATGCAAAGACTATATAGTGGAGCTGAGCAGCGAGGTTTTTTTTTTGAGATTTTCGCAAAAATTCGGAAAGTGGGAAAACTTTGAAAATATATCACAATTGCCCTATTCAATGCTTGTTTGTTGGCGCCATACTTCCGTAAACATTGAAGCCATTCAATTGTTCTCTTGCCCAAAGAAAGATCATGTAGTGGATCTGTGCAACGAGTGATTATTTTGAGATTTTAGTAAAAAAATGGGGAAATGGAAAGACCGTTAAAATTTCACCGGGTCTGCTCGATCATCAGCTTTATTCTTACAATTTAAGTCGACTCTTAACTGTATTCAATTTGAGCTTGCAACGTTAACAAGCCATTGCAGAGCGCAGTGAAATATCATAATCAAACTTCATGCCACGGGGGCAAATCAGTAAGGGTTGTCGTCTGCTCGGGACCTCAGTACCACTAGTGGTACTGAGGTCCCGAAGTGGCACTGAGGACCCGGTGGCACTGAGGTCCCGACAGATTTTTCATATGAACTCCCCGTCCCCGTCCCCGCCCCCATCTTTAATTGTATCTTAAAATCACTGCTTTTTCCGCCTCCCTCCCTGCCACCCCGTTAGGCGACGCCGTCAGGGGTGGCATGGGATCTTTTATCTTCTTGTATTCCCACTGCCCCGCCCCCCACCCCCCACCATCACCCAATATGTTTATCTCAATATCTTACAGTTTTTTCCATAAAATATATACAAATACACATGTCTATTCACAAAATGTTGAAGAAAAAAAGATGCGAAATTTCTCTTTTTGGCATATATATATATATATATATATATATATATATATATATATATATATATATATATATAGCCTCCACCCTATATATATAGCGGCTTCATCAAAGCAGCACTATGAGTAGCATTGACGTTTTCACACGGCATGTTTTTGTTCAATCTTTTTATGCATTCTACCTTTCGGAGAGGGGGGGGAGGGGGGGGGAGGGCTAAAATGCAATTAATCTTTTTGGCGTGCGAGGGAGGGCATATATATATATATATATATATATGGGGGGCGGGGGACATAAAAAAATTTTCGATTGTTAATTCCCACTTGCAAACTTCGTTTGCAAATGGGTATAAGTTTGTAGTTTTTTTCGAAATTTCTGTCCTTTTTTTCTTCTCTTTTTTTCCGTCACGGAGGTTTCCAGAAAACTCCTCCTAGGCTATTTGACGTAGGACAATGAAATTTGGCACAATGATAGAGGGTAACAAGATGTCGTCAAATCCGCAAAATATTTTGACCTTGACCTTGAAGTTTAAGGTCAAATTGAGGTCAAAGTTTTTCTGACCTCAAAGTGGTTTCCAGAAAACTCCTCCTACAGGGTTTGTCGTAAAAAGACGGCATTTGGCAGAGACATAGAGGGTAATGAGTTGTCGTCAAATCCGTAAAATTTTTTTACCTTGAACCTCAGAGGTAAAGGTCAAATTGAGGTCAAAATATTTTTGGAAACACCTATTAATCACGAAAAGTAGCCATAAAGGTGCTCAAATCCCAGTGTGAATGCATAAATCGTACTCAGTAAAGGGTAAACTTTCATCACTAACCTTGACCTTGAGGGTCAAGGTCAAAGGTCACGTGACATCACGCGTCCTTAACGACAGGCCGACTCATCTAAAAAACGGTTAGAGATAGAGCGATTTTGAGCTCATTTTCGACCCTTTGGGCCAAAAAGACGTTATATATGAGGTACCTCGTGATCTTGACCTCCTCCATCATGGTCAAGGTCAAAAACTGTAAGTTGACCAGTATCTCAAAAACGGTTAGAAAACTGAATTTGATTTATTTGTGCCCAAATGAGGTTACATTATATTCACCTCGATGGCCTCGTTCAAGATAATAATCCGGAAGCTGACAATTATGTCGAAACACTGAAAAATGTGTGTTTGACCAAATATGTTGTGTCTCTGCCCTTGCAAGTGGGTGCTATTTCGCTACGTGTAGCGAAATTCGGTCTAGTTTTCAAAATGCTTCTTCTCCCGCAATTTTGATTGAATTTCTTTCCAATTTTGTGCGATTGTTCTTTTGATGCTTCTGTGTTGAAAATTTACTTGTTTTGGCGATCGACCAAAAATTGACCAAATGGGGGTCATTCTTTAATTGATTTGTAGCCAATTTTCAAAATTCTTCTTCCACAATTCGATCGGATGAACTTCCAATTTTGAATAAATGTTCACCAGGATTTTGTCTCTTTAAAAACCGATCATAAAGAAAATTGGGTAAATTGGGGGGGGGGGGGGCATTGTAAATTTTTGGGGTGCTAATTTTGAAAATGCTTCTACTCCCGCGATCGGGACTGACAACAATTGGCCAAATAGGGGCATTTTTAAATTGTTTGGAAGCATATTTAAAAAGGTTTTTTCTCACAGTTTGGATCGAATTGCCTCCAAATTTGCAAACTTGTTCAGTGGGCGGTATGCTTTTGGACAGTTATTTTTGGCGATCAGCCAAAAATTGGCTAAAGGGGGTATTTATAAATATTTAGTAGCAATTTTGTAAAATGCTTCTTCTCCCACAATTTTGAGCGGATTCCTTCATAAATTTGTAAGATTTTTCTGCAGCCGTGTTTTGCAATATGACCACTTTCTGGCGACCATACAAGCCTACTGATACGTGATTTACTAGATTGGTCACAACGTCCCTGGACATTCTTGCTTTATTTTCATTTTACATGTTAGATTTGTAATGTTTGAGAGTGGAAATAAACCATTATAACAATAAAAAAATCATACTTTTCGAAAAAATCTAAGTGGTGGCATCGATGACCTGTTGGTGGCCCTGAGGCTTGGTTGGTGGTACTGAGGATTCGGTAGTGGTAATGAGGACCCTGTGGTGGTAGTGAGGACCCGGTGGTGGTAGTGAGTACCCGGTGGTGGTCCTGAGGCCCCGGTGGTGGCCCTGAGGACCAGGTGGTGATACTGAGGACCCGATTATTTTAAATTTTAGATTACGTATTTTATAGCATTATAATAATATAATAATATAGCATTTTGAAGCAAAAAAAGTTTGGGTCCTCAGTGCCACCACCGGGCCTCAGTGCCACCACCGGGTCCTCAGTACCACCACTTTACTTTTTTCTGAAAGTAAGCATTGATTTTGGGTTTTGAACGTTTCTTTCAGCTTAAAACAACTTAATCTAGCATTTTGAAGCAAAAAAAAGTTTGGGTCCTCAGTGCCACCACCGGGCCTCAGTGCCACCACCGGGTCCTCAGTACCATCACTTTACTTTTTTCTGAAAGTAAGCATTGATTTTGGCTTTTGAACGTTTCTTTCAGCTTAAAACCACTTAATCTAGCATTTTGAAGCAAAAAAAAAGTTTGGGTCCTCAGTGTCACCACCGGGCCCTCTGTACCACATCTTCACTTTTTTTCGGAAAGTAACATTGATTTTTGGTTTTGAACGTTTCTTTCAGCTTAAAACAACTTAATCTAGGATTTTAAAAGTAAAAAATATTTTGGGTCCTCAGTGCCACCGGGTCCTCAGTGCCACTTCGGGTCCTCATTACCACTGGTGGTACTGAGGTCCCGAGATGACGGTGACCCCGCCTCGGGCAAATCATGCTTTTAACTCCCTATGCGTGACTGCGGAGCGTTAGCGTAGCCTGAGGTCTTCCAAACGCCATAGATTATTTGGTGATGATGTTTTTAATTCGCATAGGCTAACGTTCGCTCATCTCCATCTTTAGATGGGATTTGTCTTATTTACGGTAATCGACCCATATAATATGAATTGGAATTTTCTATAGTAGGGGCATACAATGTAAATAAAGATTGCCAAGTTGCCTTATCAGTAAAACCGGAAGCACTCGAGTCTGAAAGAACGAGTGACAACACATGACCCACATTAATTTTTTCAGCACGGAATAGTATGTTTCGGAAGGAAGTCTTTGAAGATTTTATTTACCAAGTTTCCTGGATAAAGAGGTACTTTTTTGGCTTTTGGATACTTTTATGCTTACTGCGACAGTGTTTTACCTGGTAGTGCGGCATACTCGATGCACATTGAATGCCAGAGTTACGTAGCACAAGGAAGAGTAGTTTTGGCTACGAGTAAACAATATCGGTGCTGTATCCTGTACAGCGTTTCTCGTATTTTTCGCCACTGATCATCAGAGTCATCTTTACCTGTAGAGGATAGAACTAGCGTCAGTCTGACCGTCTCTTGGGAGTATGGTGTCAGATAGGGTGGTGTTAATAAGTTCTCTCGCTGTCTGTTCCTCACCGCTCCAAGTAAGCTCAGTGCCATTGGCTTGCCAGGGCTGCTTGTGTCTCAGTTAGCAGAACATCGTTGTTTTTTTTTTACGTTTGTAGCTAGATTCGCCACTGTCCTCACCTGCAAGCTTATCTGGGAAGCAATGACTGTGCTCATCTGGGTAGAGGCATCGGAGTGGAAGAGCCAAATATCTCCACCCACTTCCTACCAGGGTTATGAAGTGTGGGTATACAAAAGACAAAAGTCAGTTATCACTTGTGGCTCCTCCTATATGGGTATCCCCACGCAGCTAAACACCCTACTTAGGTATTGTGCCTCACCCCTAGTCGTAGGCATAGGCCTGGATAGGGTTGAGTTGAGAGGGCTGAGTTCAGTAGGTGTCTGTCGGGCCAGTGCAGCTGTGTGCTGTTGTCCAGTTATTTATCGGGTTTTTCTGTTACAAGCATGACGGAAACAGAAAGCTCTCTACACAAAGCGATATATGGTATCCGTCATTTGCGGGCAACACCCACTCCGTCTGTGACAAGTTCAGGATGACGGAGGACTTGATGTTGTGTGATGGACAGAGCACTTGTATGGAATGCGATCACCTATATGATACAGAGTGAAAAGCGATGGAGACAGATCGCATCAAAATTCAGCGCCGGTGTACCGATTTCAGATTACCCCCCTTAAATGTTCCCCCCGGGAATCTGAAATCGATTTCAGATTCCCCCCTCCGATTTCAAATCCCCCCCAGGCATACCAAGAACTTTTTAAATTTTCATCTGTCAATGCATATACAGACTTGTAGTGCCATGGCTGTCATCGAAGCAGTGACACTAATTCTCGATGCTCCGATGACTGCTTCCATGTGCCTTTTGTGGGACTGGCTTATGCTTTGGTCTTTAATGACACTACTACTCCGACTCCGTCTTCCTGTGCCCTCTTGTACACATCAAGCATTGTTTTATTGTTAACCTGTATCTGGTGGATTATCCTCCTGTAGACAAGTGTCCAGGTCTATCTGACTGAGATGAGTATAAATAAGGAGCACTCTTTCCAAAATAAAAAATGTGATCAGAGAACAGCAAATGAAAAAAACTAATTCTAGACACAAGTTATATGAATAATGATAATAGCTAGATATGGAAAACTGAAAGATGGAAAAGGCTGGTGATAGTATTAATGTTTAGAAGCTGTGGTATATAGAACGTATCATTGCATAAATGTAGACATTTTCATAGTTCGGCAGAAAAAACTTGATAAAACTTATTTATTTATGTCTGTTTTTAATTTTGAGAGGGGGGAATTTGAAATCGGTGGGGGGAATCTGAAATCGATTTCAAGTTACCCCCCCCGGGAACCTGAAATAGATTTCAGATTCCCGGGGGGTAATCTGAAATTGGGGGTAATCTGAAATCGTTACACCGGAAAGACTTGCGTGAAAAGCATGGGCTCTAGAATAAAAGTAACCCATCTCCATCCCCTCGCCAAGCAAGCAGGTTGGGGCCTTGTCGAGCAAGAGTCGAAAGAGGGCGAAATTTAATTGCTCAATTTACTCAGAGACTTAGCAGAACTCGACACGTAAGAGAGGGAGGCACTGAGAGACGCGTGGCTGTCTCGCCCCATGCTGCGCCCTTCCATCACGTGACACGGCACTGCCCCGTTAGTGGCAGACCCAAACCGAGTACTACCGGAGGACATTTCGCTTAGGGGACGTCGTCAAAGATATATAACCGTCCTTGCCGTAAACAGAAAAGAAGATCCTCCTATATTAGACTGACATCACAATGCGAAGTCATCCTAGCTCTAGCGCTCAGTGCTGGAGTCACCAGTGCCGTGGGGACAAGGTAGAGAGAGAGAGGGAGAGAGAGAGAGAGAGAGAGAGTTTCAGTGCATGGACTTCGGTGAAGGCAATGTTATGGCTCGGCTGCCCCCATCCAAACAGTTAGAGGTAAGGTCAGCACCGTATCGAATAGCGGACAACCTAATACCCATCTATCTATTAGAGCAGCCCTGCAAGAAGACGCTGTGGATGCCAAGGGTGAAGCCAGGTTGTGATATTAACCCAGTCGAGAGATGAAAGGTGAAAGAGGGTTTCGTAAACGCTCAATATAACCTCAATGCAGAACCACAAATTGAAAGCATTGTCTAGTCCAGAAAGAGGTATCTGATGCAGTGATTTAAAAGCTGTTGGACTGCGTCCCAGTAGCCACGCGTGATATGGCCAAGATACCAGCAAATCAACTTACTCCCATGGTGCAGTTGATGCGTTCCTGCTACACTGCTGGTCGTCAGTTAAGGAGGTTATTGATCTGAGACATTCAAGTATCCTGCACAATACCGAGTTATCCCAGCCAAAGGAAGTAGAACGAGTAAAATTAGAAGGCAGAGCCCTCTGCGAAGACTAAGCTTTGATGACTCGCCTCTCGACGCCCCTGTATTTGCGATGTTTGGGAAAAGATGGGGGCACCTTGTTGAGTATCCAAGTGGCTCCAAGTTGTTCCCTTCCATTTAAAGGAACACAGTCGGGGGAGATGTCCCACTGTTCCCTTCCACCGGAAAGCTTAGAACACCCAACCACCTCCTGCAGCCAGGGCAACGAACAGGATCAAACCCTTCAAAATATGATTCAGGAGTTGTTGAACAAACAATCCATTCAGGAGATGCCATACTCCGAGCAGGGCATTTTAAGTCAGGTATTTCTAGTCCTCAAGAAAACAGGATGTTGGTTATAGATCTGTCATATTTAAATCAGTTCCTAAGGCCCACTACTTTTTAAATGGACACTGGCCAGGTAATAAAATAGAAATGCTACAGTTGGGCAGATGGGACACACCAATAGAACTGTTAGACATTTATCTGCCCATCCCTATAGTCTTGAAAAATCGTAAGTGTCTATGCTTCAAAATTGGGGAGGGAGGGGGGCGCGGGAGAAATACTGGTTTCGGACACTTCAGTTTGGCCTTTCTACCACTCCATAGTGTTTTTGAAAGTGGTGAAAGTGCTAAAAACGTGAATCAGATTTCACGGCATACTTGTCTTCAGTACTTGGACGCCTGGTTTCTGACTCACATGGAGAAAGCTCAGAGCTGCCTTCAAAATATTTTTAAAATATTCTAAAACAAGCGCTACGCGTATTTTTGGTCAGTTTGGCAAAATCAGAACTGATGCCCAAGCAGCAAATAATATTTCAGGAGAGAAGTGACATTTAGAGTTGGCAAGGGGTTCTTATCCAACAGAGGAGAGATGAGGAGAATAGTTAAAGCCATTCAAACGATTACCCTTCTCCCAATAAGCCTTACTATTAGCCACAGAGAAGACAGTCGACTTGAGCAACTTTCATTACAGAGGTTTCAAATAGCAGTAAGAACGGGTGTGGCTCGGGAGAGGTCGCAACAGGGCAGTAACCATTCCCTCACAAGCGATGGAGGGCCTTCAGTGGTGGGTGTACCCAGGTTATTCCTTCATGGGTTACCCTTCAAAACCCCTGCTCCCTCACTGTTGATCCAGAATGACGCTTCCTCCAAGGGATGGGGCTTCTACTTCAGAGGAAATGGGAAATCTACGGCACATCAATGCACGGAGGCCCACTCAGCCCAATTGGCTCAGTTAGCAAGGGAAATTCTATACTTGCTGAGAATTTAAGGGATCTGGCTCTCAGCAGACCATGTCGTCGATAGTCTTAATGTACTGGCAGACCTAGCTTCGTGAGTAGCACAGTCGTCCAGATAGAGTAGCGCCTGGATCGAGACTCCTTTCAGTGGGTAGCAGCTCAGTCCCCATGGGGTCTCCTTACTCGGGTTTATTCGCCAACTGCCTGACCCATCAACTTTCAAAGTACATCTCCCCTGCCCAGACCTGAAAGTCTGGGGGAGAGACGCTCTCAAGTGCCAGTGGCCGGAACAGGTTTTGTATGCTTTTCCGCGTGGTAGTTCTGAAGCAACTATTACTCACAGACCCAGAATTTCAAGAGAGCAAACTCGTTCTGATAACACCTTTGCAACCGGAGGCGCCGTGGTTTACCCTGTTGCCGCGATACAGGGTGGAGAAATGCCTTCAAATTCCTTGTCATCTAGGGTTTTCAAAACAGCGTCACTGGCGCCATCTACACTCCGCCCCACATCTCCTGAACATGAGACTCTGATACCTGCCCTACCTTTCTAAAAATGGAGGGTTTTCGGACAGGAGGTTAACAAGAATATCTCAAGTGCACAAGCCATCCACTACAAAAGTCTATCGATAACAGAGGAATAAGTTTTCGGGTTGGTGTGAGAATCACAAACTGGACCCATTTGAGGTATCCATGAAGAGCTGAAGGTCATCGCCTATAGAGCAGTATAGGTCAGCCATCGTAGCACTGCTTAAACCAATCCCGTGCTTTGATCCATCGGAAGACTCCCTTGTCTATTAATCAGACATTTCAAATTAATGACCCCCTCTGACTAAGTCAATGTGGCGCAGTGGGATCCGGGGTTGGTTATTTGGCTTCTATCAGATAGAGACATTTTTGGGGAAGCAACAATTCTTCCTAGGTGGGCTACGCCGAAATTTGTCTTTTTTCTTGCTCTGGTGTCAGGCAAAAGGAGACGGAAGCATGCGTTTGAGAATACTGTGTTTAAAGCAAATGGCTCCTGGAACACAGTGGTTCTTAGGCCTAGGCCATCTTTCATGGGTTATGGCCACAGAGCCACTTGCGGTTTGGGTTACTCTGAGAAGATACAGCTCCTATCCCTACCAACCTCCACTATTCACGGTCTGTCCTGTCTAATATCTCAGAAAATACATGAATTTGTGCCAAGACTTGCAGGCCAAGTCACAAGCTGTTAGTAGTTACTTTAAGATCTGGCATTACCAAAGACATTTCTGAGCAAACTGTTTCTTATTAGATTAAGCAAGTATATTAGAGGCTTATTATAAGCTCAAAGAGACCCGAATTTTCTGTCAGATTGTAAAATCAAAGCTCATCAAGTGAGGTAGGTAAATCTTTGAACACCTTGCATTATATTTCTCTGCATGGCATTTTATGTACAGGTTGTTGTTTTTTCTGCTAGTATCTTCATCAAATTCTACTTTAAAGAATTCACTCAGAACGAATTAATGGGGCTTTATTCTATTGACCCATTTATTGTCTCACAAAAAGTCATTTCTGACCCTGTTTCTCCGTCTGTTACAAGAACTACAGTAGCGGCTACAGAGGAACCACGCCAAGCAAGTGAGGGCGCAGCTTCAGACAATCGGCCATGTCTAAGAACAGAGGTGGAAAACGCTACGACTGTGACATCTTCTCGGAGTGAAGTTATCTGGCTGGTTCGTGGCTCGGTACCATCAAGCTGTCTCCAGTCTTGGAGAAGTATGTACAGCCATTGTCCTCACTTTTCAAATAATGTTGTAGACTTTTGCTACATTAAAATAATTTTAAATTTCTCACTTCGAGATGCGTTGATTTGAATAAAAAGCATTAATTGTGCATTTTGATTTTGATAAAATTCATATCATTTGCATTTTACTCAGCATATCAAATTTTTCTGCTGAACTCTAGCACTTGTTAGTGCTCAGACTGTTACTTCACAAGAGATTCTTACTGATTCTTAGTATTTACAATTAAAGTATTAATTTTATAGTTGTTATATATTTCATTCATTTGCCTGTTCTTATGTATAGTACCAGACACCGACTGGGCGAACTATCTGTGGGAGGTAGAAGGGGGGTGTGAGTGCGGCATAGGAGTGCTTATGTTCAAGGAGTTATCCTTTGCACTGTCTTTAGCGTCGGGTCAATTCATTATTGTCCGTGCATGCGTTTGTACGTCCGTCCACCCCATTTCTTGAAGGGGGAAAAGAGCCAAGTAGGCAAATAGGTGGAACCATTATAGGTGATGGCGCTTCCCACATGGACATACCCATTAACCATTTGGACGTACATTAGTAGAGTCACTCCAGTAGTTGGCTGTACTTACATGGTCGAAACAATGTGAATAAGTCTTACATGGGAAAAGCCTAGTGGGCTGGTTCTACCCATATAGTTTACACTCTGTCGTTCTTTCTTGATGTTGTCGTTTACTTTAAGTATAAAAGTCAGTATATTCATAAAGAAGCGTTGTACGAATTAAAATGACAGATTTATTGAAGACGCATTTAAAAACCTCAAAAGTACTTTGATGTTCTCTTATTTACCCTCGTTCAATACATATATCGGTAAAAGTGTAGTTCCCATGAAAGAACTTTTCTATACTAGACGTGCCTAGCCAGTTTTACCCCAACGCCTGTTTCTAATCCCGCCGAAAGGAGATACGATAGTATTATCTTTTTTAAAGTAAAATTTCATTTATTTTGTAAAATATTTGTTACGAGTAACGGCGTAGTTCGCATTCTCCGCCTTTAGACCTGCCGTACACCCTCCCTGTTCCATCCCCATTGAAAACTCACTTAGGAGGAAGCGTACTGAGATAAAAAGGAATGTGAGTCGTGTGTTGTCACTCTGTCTATCAGACTAAGTGCTTCGGGTTTCACCTTATAAGGCGATTTTGGCAATGATTATTTACACTGTACGACAACATTTGTAGAAAGTTCAACTATAATTTATGCGTCGATTACCGTAAATAAGGGAAATCCCGTCTAAAGGTGGAGAGCGCGAATTACGCTTTTACCGGTAACAAGTATTTTACGAAATAAAAAGACAGTTGTTTTTTTCTGTTGGCAAGATCATGTGAATTGGGGGAAAGTCAACTAAAATTGTTTGCACCTATCCCCTATTATAGGTCATCTATATACCAAATATAGGAAATGGATTATCATAGCACGGGTTACAGCGTACGATGGACGGACGGACAGCCGGGAGGACTGTGGACAGGTAGATGGATGGCTAGACAGATGGACGGACATAGGGCCAAATCCAACTTTATTGCCCCCCCGCCCCCTGGCTTGCGACTGAAGAGTGGGGGGGGGGGGGGGGGGGGTTGCCGGAGGAGGCACGGAGCCAAAACGATTTGCAGCCGCACATTTTAAGGCTTTATTGAGGTTTAAGTATATCCCTACAAATTCTTCGACGTCGGAGATGCATATAAAATGCGTCGGCAATATTGGCAACATACGTCGGATATACGCATATTTTTTCCGTTTTGCTCATCGTTTATTAGTCGTTTATGCGCATATTTTCCGACGAAGTTGTTTATGCATATATTCGACGCATATCCGACGTATTACCAACCGTCGGCTATACGTCTGCTATACGTCGGTTATACGTTTATATTCCGATGCATTTCCAACGAACTTCCGATGATTTTTATACGCATAAAATGCATATTTCCGAGGTTTTCCAACGCATTTCCGACCAAGTGACAATAGGAAAATATGCGTTTTTTAGACGTATAAAAAGTGCGTGTGCGCATTTAAAAAAAAATAGTTTCTAACCTTAACTGACCCATTGAACCCTTACCAACCATTCATAATTCACATATTCATACATACACCATAGCATATTAATATACAACATAGCATATTTATATATCACAACTGAACACTAGTACTTACTCGGGTTTGAACCGGGGACCTCTTGCATCCTAGGCGCGGAACATACCTCTACTCCACGGCGGCTGGTGCTGCCTCGGCAGTTTAATTAAGTGGTCTAACGTTTCTATTTCGTCCCAAAAAGTTTACTTCTTACATTTTCGTTTTTTGTTACCACTGACGCTTTTAAATTTAGTTATTTGTATTGTCTTTTCCTCCTTTATGTTTGCTGAGGGATAGTTTATTGAGGCAAATGATAATTTTCAAGTATATTCATAATGCTCCACTATTGATTCTTCATAATGCCCCCTACAAAACGTCAATCGATAAATTTCCGACGTCGAATAAGCATCGGAAAATATGCGTTTTACAGACGTATAAAAAATACGTATAATACACGTTGGCAATATCGGCATCTTTTTTCCGATGTATTTCCGACGCCGTTTATACATAGGAAAATATGCGTTTTATAGACGTTTAAAAAAATACATATAATATACGATTGCAATATCGGCATCTTTTTTCCGATGTATTTCCGACGTCGTTTATACATAGGAAAATGTGCGTTTTATAGACGTTTAAAAAAAATACGTATAATATACGATTGCAATATCGGCATCTTTTTTCCGATGTATTTCCGACATCGTTTATACATAGGAAAATATGCGTTTTATAGACGTTTAAAAAAATACGTATAATACGCGTTGGCAATATCAGCATCTTTTTTTCGACGCATTTTCGATGCATATACGATGTTTCTAAAAATGCGTATACATTCCACCGTATATCCGACGCATAAACGATGTTTCAAATCCGCTGCCAACGCTGCCGATGTAATTTATAGATTAACGACGTCGTTTATGCGTCGGCAGTTTTGTAGGGATGTTGAACCTGAGCAATCAAATCTCCCCCTCTGGTAGGTATTTCTTGCGGATATATAAGCACGAAGGTAGTGGGTGGGGGTGGGGGTGGAGTCCATTGCGTACCATTTATAATTGGGTGGGAAATGTTATCTTCAAGGACAGTGGCTGGAAAATATGCCCAAATTCATCTCCATGCTAAATAGCAAAAGATACACCACTAAAACAGTTTGCGTTTCAATATTTATTTGAAAAGTCACTTATTATGCATTATCTGTGAATATGCACAGAGCTCTTTCCAAAAAAAATGATAAAACAAAATAAAAAAAACAAAAAACAAAAAAAAAAAAAAAGGAAAAAAAGGAAAAAAATAAACATGAAAATGATGAAAGATAACACAATTTCGTGAAGTTTGGCAGTCATAACGCTGGTTGGTCTGGCGAAAGTATTTTTTGCTTTTGATTTTTTTTAAAATGCAGTTTCAAATCCCGGCGGGAGGGGGCACATGCTACCATACGTGTCCAAAAAGAAAAAAACGCAGAGAATGGGGTTATATTTGAGGACTGACGCGGTTCGAAGGAATACCAATTTCGTTATAAAAGGGGGTATTTATCATTAAGTACTCAGTGTTTCCCGTAAAAAGTGGCATCTTTCGGAGTTGCACTAGGCGTTTGTGTGAAAAAAGGGGGTATTAGCGATCGTTTCAAAAGGCTATGGACCCGCATGGTAACCAGATGGTGCGTGAGTCCCCCCCCCCCCTCCCCTCTCCTTTCACAAGGAAATTGCACCAAAATCAGGGCTGGGACATGACGGGGCTCGTTGTCTTATTTTTTTTATTTCAAAAGCCTTTTTTAAATCACCGAAGCGAGATGAGTTTCTGAAATGATTGGAGAAAATCGTACAGGTTGTTGTATATTGTTTTATACACTCTTTATTCCCACAGGAGTATCTTTTCTTGCGAACTACGTTTGTGTGACTATTATTTCTTAAGAAAGGAAACATAATATTTCAAATGACCGGTGTCTTTTGAACAAACAAAAAGAAACTTTAAAATGCCAATGTATTGGGATAAGAAAGATTGTAAATCACAAGAGATGTCACGTAGTTGAACACTTGAACTAATCGTAATTTGTAAGGTGATAAAATATTCTGAGCTTTTATACATTTTATCTATCACTGAATTTGGCAAGCACCACATGTGTTTTTTTTAAGTCAATTTGCCTATTTTTCACCCGTTATTTTGAGAAACTATGATTCACATCTATTTCAAATTCCATTTACGTTTTTATTCATTTACTTGTTAAAGAAAAATACAATCATAATTCCTACATTTTATTTGATTTGATCCCCGAATTGCAATTACGCTGCATCACGTTAAGCGCTGTCGGCGCACTCGACGTAACCTTTGACGATAAACCTCTGTGCCTAACGTTTTCAGGGCCTGATATATCTCCTGTGCCGTGCTGGATATATACCTAGGGGGAAGCATGAAGCCATGCTGTCCAGTGTCACTGAGTTCTATTGTGTATGCATATTTGACCCGTGCCACTCCTTTCATCCAGTCATCTGAACCTCCGCTTGCCAGGTCTGAAGCATCGCCAAAGAAATGAATGAAAAAAAAAAAATGAAAAAAAAGGAAAAAGAAATAATTTGAAAAAAAATAGGTCAAAACCATAAGGATAGTTAAATTAAAATTTTATACATAATGTCATTTAATACAAGTATATCTAAAGGTTTTATGGAGTAATCTGAAGCACTTACAGAGCAATCGGGATGATGATCCTACGTCATATTTCGTACCGTTGATTTGGCCCAGAGCTTCTGTGGCAAGGGAACCCAAATTTGTCTGAAAAAAATCACGTGACCGTTTTGTCGTACATTCAATGATAAAAATTCTAAGTACACTAGAACCGCATTATAAGACCACTTTTTGTCAGCCCCATTCCAGTCTAATACCAGTATAAAGTACCCGCAGAATTAAAACCACCTTTGAGTAGTCCCAAAAGTGCTTTTGCCTCCAGGATTCCCCAATTTCAAAGAATTTTGACTCCTATTCCACTAAATACTTACTAAGTCTGCATAATCTCGGGGCACTCTGTAACTGAATCCCCACGGCGTCAACCAGTATTGCCCATAAGAATGTAAGGTTAAATATATGTCAATTTCTTGTCGTATGCGCCAGAGATAATTAGCCATTGCTCGAGTTTCGGGCTCTGAGAATGGATAGCGACCGTGGAAGTTTTCACTGCATGGGTTACCGCTTGTTCCTGGACCTGTGTTGAAAAAAACGGACGAACATTTCAAATGCCAAGCCAGAAAACTTTGAAAACAACAAGATGATTTAGATTTGTATATTTCAATAAAGTTTGGGAAGATTTGGAAGCTGGTCACATTGTTTCAAAGTACTTTCCATACATACGCGTGCCAGTAAAACCAATGAAAAAGATACACACTGAGAGCATAACGTGAAAAATTTAAAACTCTTCAACTTAGAAAGATCAAAGAGTATCTCTAAAGTTTTATATTTCCTTACAGCAGATATGTTTTAGCGGCGTCATGAGCATTACGAATGACTTTTGGTATTAATGTTGTGTTGCCAGTGTTGATCTCCACTTACCTCCCCAGTGAAAATTCCAGTTTCGATTTGGATCAGCTCCTCTACAGCTGCTGAAAGGATGCACGGATCTTGTTTTTCTCCATAGTCTGTCCTAAATTGTAAAGGTTTTCATTAATGCTGTCTCTGTCTTTCCTTCTTTGAAATATAGGTGCTTTGGAAAAAAAAAAAAAACGAAACAAACAAAAAAAAAAAAAAAAAAAGAAAAAAAAAAAAAGAAAACAAAATAGGAAGGAAAGATTTAAGAGATGCTTTTACTTAACTCTGTTTTGTTTCTACCTCCTTTTTCAGTCACCCACAATATGACCTGTTCACATGGTAAACTAAATAAAAAATATAAAGGAAAAAAGAGAAACAAGGCTAGCTCTGTGAGAGCACATTCGCCGCACGAAGTCCGATGTCAAGCCCAAGTCATTGCCGCCAAAGACCGGATCTGCATTATCATGTCAAGTGCTGAGATTGATAGAGATTACTGAGGAAGTGCAAAGCAATGCAGGAAGCCTGGGAATGTTGACGTTTATGTAATTCAGAGCATCCATAGCTGCAAGTTTGCATTTTTTTAAAATTCGTTCAATTAATATATACATGTTTCATAAAATACATGTTTACTCTTTCAGTGTGTTATGGTTATTTTTTTACACTAACGACGGGACTTAAAACTTTCTGAAATAGACTTACTGTCGTCCATGTGTACTCATATCCGTCTGGATTGGCTAGGGGAAGGACGTACCACGTATATGACGTCACTAACCGAGCCGCCTCCTCGTCAGTACCATGAACACCATCTAAAAGCTGAAGCAAAAGCAACAAATCGTTATTTATGTAATTTCATAAAACTGCTCAAGCCCTGAACGAGCACATAGTGGTGCCCAGGAACTATTTTAGTATTGTGAGTACATTATCAAAATGCCATTTTTTCACCCTCTTAGATGTCCCTGTTTCACTTTGACATAGTATATTACCTTTTTAAGTACATACAGCGACGTAGCGGGCGCTATCCATTCTCTGGCGTGTAGACCCGCATCGATCCAGACCGCAGGTAATCCGGATTTAGCGGATATCTATAAGATATACTTGTTACACATTACCATCTTAAGGGGATTTTTTTTTGGGAAATTGCTATTATACATTGTTTATATTGGACTACATTCTACTTCTAGTTTTCCACCTTTTGTAGTCCTTTATAATTTGGCAAGACTGTAAGATAGTCCTCTGCCAGTTTAGTTTGGAATAAATCAATGGACACATTCTGATCTTCTCTAGATAAATATGCTACTCTACTACTTCAAAACTATACTTTTTAGCAAATTTACTTCCAACGAAATTACTTTGAAACATATAAATACAGGCAAACGAGAAATATATGATTTTACAGACAGTGGTAGCCCTGATATAGTCCTAAAATAAGAATTGCACCAAGGTGATCAAAGTAAACAAAAAATATACATAAACGCACACTTTCTTTAGGAAACAGATGTCTGGACTGAATTTGGGACAATACTACCTTGAAAACGTTCATGGGTCGCCTTTC
This sequence comes from Protula sp. h YS-2021, assembly GCA_949752745.1. NCBI lineage: Eukaryota > Metazoa > Annelida > Polychaeta > Sabellida > Serpulidae > Protula > Protula sp. h YS-2021. The sequence goes on from OX457027.1 coordinate 70,431,396, forward strand.
ATGTGAATAGCCGATCTTGAACAGTTCGCATTTTTGTGGACATTTCCTTGCTTGTTCCTCCAACCATTCGTTGATCTGGGCAAAAAGTTGGTATATCCATATTGCATCTGTTAAATTTATGTTTACTGTATATGTTTGTGTTTATAAGTTTATACGCTTATGTTTGTAAGTTTACTCTGAATTGCCCTCTCAGCGCTCCAATACAATTCAAGCCGTGCCAAACGGTCTAGTTAATTGGCCCCTGGATAAGCATTCAACTGAATTTATGGAAGTGTTATTTAAAAGAACCTGCGTTGGAAAATTAAACAATTAGCTTCTCCGTTTCACAGCGCATGATTAAAAAAGAAAAACAGGTACAACAAAATTTAATCTTCTTTGACAAAAGAGCAATAAAAACAGAAATCCTTTGAAAATTACAAACTGAATATGAACGAAAATGAAATGAAGACCTAAAAATGCATAATAGCTGGATTTCAGAGTGGCTTCTAAATAACCAAAACGAGGCCATTTTGCCACAGGTTTTAATAGATAAACAGAGGTACGTCGTAAAGAGATCAAAGGGTTTGGCAAAACTGAAGCTGTTCTAGTTCTTATTATTGTCTATTTTCCAGGTTCTTGGAAGAGAGCAACCGTGGAAATGGGACTGTCTGTAAATGAACTAAAGTTGTCGAATTTCTGAATGATCCTGTTTATGGGATCCTGCAAATGGAAGGCACAAAGAACGGGCCACTGAGAAGTGGTCTTGTTTGTGATGGTGGCCTTATCGAGGTGTTATCCTGAGGCAGAAGTCAACTGTGATGTGATATGTACTAAATGGTCCTATCCAGAAGTTTCATTAACACATAAAGCACCAAGGACTTCTACTTCGTAACAGACAGTCCTAGAAAGAAGACCACATTTGGTACCCGTAAAAAGAGGACTTTGTTTTGGGTTGGTCTCTGGCCCGGAGTTCTTCAAAATGAAGGTGGACCGGAATGGGACTGACGGCAAATGATTCTATTTCTGGGATGATCTTAATGCAGTGTTGGTTTTATCCTGGGATGTTCCCGTGCTTACCTCAGAATACCTATGGTATCGAGATGTGACAAATTCCGAGTTATTATCGCCACTTGACGGCAGAGATCTTTTCTCGTCATCCGCCAATCTGAAATCACGTTAATGTAATCCAGGTAGAAAGAGAATGAAGCCACTGCGAAGGCTGAAGGCTTACAGAAGATTCTCTATCTTATTTTCTTGGTAATTTACTGTTCGAAAAGGAATAATCAAAAGAAGAAGAAGAAGAAGAAGAAGAAGAAGAAGAAGAAAAAGAAAGACAGAAAGAAAGAAATAAAGAAAGAAAGAAAGAAAGAAAAAGAAAAGAAAAGTTGCGGTCAAAACCTTCGGCAATCTCAGAAATGACCCCGAAAAAAAATAATGATGAAACTTTTCATATTTTGTGAACAGGTTCAGAAAATAGTATGACTGTTACAACGCACACCACACATTCACAGCCCATAAAAAATCGCAGAGAAATGAATGGATTAACTGATTAAGATTACCGCTGCATGTCATCAAAGACGAGGACGGGATCCATGCCACTGTCCTTCAGCTGCTGAAGCAGATCATTCGAGTGGTTTGGATGCACCAAAATGTCCACTAATTTCGCTGTGTCGGCTGGCTCTTTCCAGAACGCAATCTTCATGGCATATGTCAACACATAAATTTATGAGCAAATTCTTTATTTGTTACTCTTCCACAGTATTAAATTCTATTGATATGCAACAAGTTAGTTGTTAACTCCGGTTTCTTACTCTTTGTTATCAATCAAATAAAATTTCATAAACATGAAGTGCGCCTGAATATCATAATATGATGCTAAATACAGTGAAACCCCGGTACTGGGCACTTAGTACCGGAGGGACCAACTCTCAAATAAGACCAGTTTTCAATAAGCCAGTTCTTGATGTCCTCGACTATGAAGACCCAATAAATGCGCCCACCCCGGAAGTAGGACCACGTTGGTTCGACCCCACTGCTGGTCCCATATCCGGAGATTCTGCTGTAATTCTGTCCGGTAACTTAACCAGAGCGCTACTTTATCAATGAACCCTGTTCCTGTCTCGTCAATGGGCGTGCCCCCCGTGCTCGAAAAGCTCACCTGATCCGAGGTAGAGGCATTTGTGTGAAGTTCTTTCAGTAAATTCACATGATGTAGCTGAGTAGGTAATGTTCTGATCAACTGGTGCCTGTAAAATAAGCAAAAAATATATCTTAAGCAAAGAAAGGAACATAAATATTATTCATGTTCAGAACTGATATATAGAGAAAAAAAATATCTGTTAAAATCATTATTGTTGTAATCAAGTTCTGCAAACAAAGAAAACCCTTTTCTTAAAAAAAATAACCTGAACAAATTTAAAAAATCAATATTCCTGTAGCGATGTTGTATAAAAACGAGAATTTTTTTCCTGCGGGACCGGGGAGGAGGAGGGGGGGGGGTTGTTTGCATGGGGGTTTGTTTGTCCTTAACACAAGCCGTGGTTCTTGTGGCAACAAAAAGATATCACGGTGCCACGTCCAGTTGTTTCCATTCTCGTTTCTTCCTTATATGAGGGAAACTTCAACTTTTTCCCTTTATGCCATAAGCACTTCAGTGAACCTTCTGAAATGGAACCAGCCATTTGGACTACTCCAAACTGGTCATTTATGAGGCAATTTTATTACAGAACCTAATTTTCGGGTCTATCTAAAATTTAAAATCGCGATGTGGTTCGAAACCTGAGGTTCATGTTTATTTCTGAAAAATGAACATGATTCCATGTATAAATGAAAAAACAAAAAAACACATAAAATAATGTGATTGCTGCATCACTTTGCACGATGAGCACCTTTTTAGCCTTTTTATATGAGAAAATGAGAAAATCAGTGGGCTCGACTGCAGACTGCCAAGGAAATAAATCATGAACATTGTTAATAGTCTGCTCGTATTTAATAAATTAAACTTTAAGAAGTCATATGTTGCAGGGTTAACCAATTATCCCGTTTTAGTTCAATCTACTGCTATTAGATAAGACATTCACCGATTTAGTATACTTCCTGAATAAATGTTTTATCCCATTGAGAATATAAGTTCTTCGTACTAAATATATGTCTTGAATACTTCAGCAATGCAGTTAAGAAATAAATAAGACCTTTCAGAGCACTTAATGCAAATACACAGCAGGTCTAAGATCTTCGCATTTCTAGACAAAATTAATAAATTGAAATAAATAAAAAATATTTTGACTGCCATATACTTGCTCCTATTACCATTTTCAGCGAAGATAGAAACAAACACTTTATTAAAGCAAGTCACTAAAAATATTACTTTCCTAATATAAGTAAATTTAAGGTGTATTTAAACCAAAGCATACATAACATAATTGTTTAAATTTCTGAGAAGAAAGTTTCCATTGGCGTTCTCACTCTTCAATTGCCACGTTTGTTAATAAACAGTCTTTAGGGATGAGCAGCATGAATTTAACAAATATTATGATCACTAGACTGTTAAATATCATCCGCCTTGATGGCCGGTTCAACTGGACAACCACCAAAACTATTTGCCTTTTTAAACAATTGCACTATTTTTAAAAAAAATTGCACTTCTTTTCACTATTCGTCACATTAAATTACAGATTATTGCTAATTGTAATATTAAATGATCAAGTGAGTACCATTACAATAAATTCTAGCCATAGACCTATGTAGAAGGGATCTAGAGCTCTTAGACATGGGTGCAGCCATAGATCCATGTAGAAGGAATCTAGAGTTCTTAGACATGGGTGCAGCCATAGACCTATGTAGAAGGAATCTAGAGTTCTTAGACATGGGTGCAGCCATAGACCTATGTAGAAGGGGCCTAGAATTCTTAGACATGGGTGCAGCCATAGATCCATGTAGAAGGAATCTAGAGTTCTTAGACATGGGTGCAGCCATAGATCCATGTAGAAGGAATCTAGAGTTCTTAGACATGGGTGCAGCCATAGATCCATGTAGAAGGAATCTAGAGTTCTTAGACATGGGTGCAGCCATAGACCTATGTAGAAGGGGCCTAGAATTCTTAGACATGGGTGCAGCCATAGACTAATATAGAAGGGATCTAGAGCTCTTAGATATTGGTGCAGCCATAGACCTATGTAGAAGGGATCTAGAGTTCTTAGACACGGGTGCAGCCATAGACTTATATAGAAGGGATCTAGAGCTCTTAGACATGGGTGCAGCCCTAGACCCATGTAGAAGGAATCTAGAGTTCTTAGACATGGGTGCAGCCATAGATCCATGTAGAAGGAATCTAGAGTTCTTAGACATGGGTGCAGCCATAGATCCATGTAGAAGGAATCTAGAGTTCTTAGACATGGGTGCAGCCATAGATCCATGTAGAAGGAATCTAGAGTTCTTAGACATGGGTGCAGCCATAGATCCATGTAGAAGGAATCTAGAGCTCTTAGATATTGGTGCATCCATAGATCCATGTAGAAGGAATCTAGAGCTCTTAGATATTGGTGCATCCATAGATCCATGTAGAAGGAATCTAGAGCTCTTAGATATTGGTGCATCCATAGATCCATGTAGAAGGAATCTAGAGCTCTTAGACATGGGTGCAGCCCTAGACCCATGTAGAAGGAATCTAGAGTTCTTAGACATGGGTGCAGCCATAGATCCATGTAGAAGGAATCTAGAGTTCTTAGACATGGGTGCAGCCATAGATCCATGTAGAAGGAATCTAGAGTTCTTAGACATGGGTGCAGCCATAGATCCATGTAGAAGGAATCTAGAGTTCTTAGACATGGGTGCAGCCATAGATCCATGTAGAAGGAATCTAGAGCTCTTAGATATTGGTGCATCCATAGATCCATGTAGAAGGAATCTAGAGCTCTTAGATATTGGTGCATCCATAGATCCATGTAGAAGGAATCTAGAGCTCTTAGATATTGGTGCATCCATAGATCCATGTAGAAGGAATCTAGAGCTCTTAGACATGGGTGCAGCCCTAGACCCATGTAGAAGGAATCTAGAGTTCTTAGACATGGGTGCAGCCATAGATCCATGTAGAAGGAATCTAGAGTTCTTAGACATGGGTGCAGCCATAGATCCATGTAGAAGGAATCTAGAGTTCTTAGACATGGGTGCAGCCATAGATCCATGTAGAAGGAATCTAGAGTTCTTAGACATGGGTGCAGCCATAGATCCATGTAGAAGGAATCTAGAGCTCTTAGATATTGGTGCATCCATAGATCCATGTAGAAGGAATCTAGAGTTCTTAGACATGGGTGCAGCCATAGACTTATATAGAAGGGATCTAGAGCTCTTAGATATTGGTGTAGCCATAGACCTATGTAGAAGGGGCCTAGAATTCTTAGACATGGGTGCAGCCATAGACCTCTGTAGAAGGGATCTAGAGTTCTTAGACACGGATGCAACCATAGATCTCTGTAGAAGGGATCTAGAATTCTTAGACACGGGTGCAGCCATAGATCTCTGTAGAAGGGATCTAGAATTCTTAGACACGGGTGCAACCGTAGACCTATGTAGAAGGAATCTAGAATTCTTAGACACGGGTGCAGCCATAGACCTATGTAGAAGGGGCCTAGAATTCTTAGACATGGGTGCAGCCCTAGACCCATGTAGAAGGAATCTAGAGTTCTTAGACATGGGTGCAGCCATAGACCTATGTAGAAGGTGCCTAGAATTCTTAGACATTGGTGCAGCCATAGACTAATATAGAAGGGATCTAGAGCTCTTAGATATTGGTGCAGCCATAGACCTATGTAGAAGGGATCTAGAGTTCTTAGACACGGGTGCAACCGTAGGCCTATGTAGAAGGAATCTAGAATTCTTAGACACGGGTGCAGCCATAGACCTATGTAGAAGGGGCCTAGAATTCTTAGACATGGGTGCAGCCATAGACCCATGTAGAAGGAATCTAGAGTTCTTAGACATGGGTGCAGCCATAGAACCATGTAGAAGGAATCTAGAATTCTTAGACACGGGTGCAGCCATAGACCTATGTAGAAGGGGCCTAGAATTCTTAGACATGGGTGCAGCCATAGACTTATATAGAAGGGATCTAGAGCTCTTAGATATGGGTGCAGCCATAGAGCTCTGTAGAAGGAATCTAGAATTCTTAGACACGGGTGCAACCGTAGACTTATGTAGAAGGGGCCAAGAGTTCTTAGACAGGGGCGCACCCATAGACCCATGTATAAGGGATCTAGAGTTCTTGGATATGGGTGCAGCCATAGACCTCTGTAGAAGGGATCTGGAGTTCTTAGACACGGGTGCAGCCATAGATATCTGTAGAAGGGATCTAGATTTCTTAGACACGGGTGCAACCGTAGACCTATGTAGAAGGGGCCTAGAGCGCTTAGACTCTTAGGTACCCACTAGTTACCGCGCCTCTCCAGAAATTTTTTAAACGACCCCTAAACGAGGAGTGCTAATTTGAAATAATGCCCCTTTTTGACCAAATACGGAGTTGAATTTGGAGTTGAATTTGGTAACACATTTCACACCAAGTGAACCGGGGGTGAGAAGGATTTAGTCATAATGCATTAGCTTGTGATTATGTATCAAATGCACGTGCAGGTCTGCTGACCATTACATTTACGTAACATGCATGTCTCAAAATATATGCTATTTTACTCATGTTGCTGTGTTGTTAATGTTCTCAAAAGAAAGCCAGCAACAAGACAATAATAGGTGACACTAGTGTTAGCTTCATATTTGAATGAGACGTGCACTAAAGAGGTGCTATGCAACATGTTGCATCTGGAGTGTCTGAAATTATTTTTGTTTACATTTTGCCGTAAAATAGCTGTACAATTAGGCTCGTGTGCAAAACGTTAAATGACATTTGTAGCTGAGGTCTGTAATTACGTACTTAAGTGTTTTTGTTTGTTTGGCATGTATTAAATCCTTACCTTTGGACTGTGAACAACACGCTGTCGACCTCACTTTGCTTGAATAGAATTTTTTTTAAAATCACATTTTTATTTTGCTATTATTATTATTATTATTATTATCATTATTATTATTATTATTATTATTATATTATTATATTGTTGTTGGTATTATTATTATTATTATTATTATTATTATTATTATTATTATTATTATTATTATTATTATTATTATTATTATTATATTATATTATTATTATTATTATTATTATTATTATTATTATTATTTTTATTTTTATTTTTATTTTTATTTTTATTATTATTATTATTATTATTATTATTATTATTATTATTATTATTATTATTATTATTATTATTATTATTATTATTATTATTATTATTATTATTATTATTATTTTTTTATTTTTATTTTTATTTTTATTATTATTACTGTGTGGTCTGTCATAGGAGATGGTTGGAAGATCAAATAGGCGTTATTCTTCAGTTTGGCAGCAGATGATAAAAAAACTTGCATTTCTTAACTAAAACGACTGGAGTGATAACCAGCGCTCGGCTTAAAATCCTGAGCCCGTTTCCAATCCGCAACCTTTGGATCACTAAACCAAGCTTCCAGCCAGCTGAGTGAACCGCCACCCCTTAACAGAGTGACAGGTGGACTATTTACACTTTCAAAAGTCGAAACATAAATTTTGAAAAGGCGCTGAACACAGAAAACTCATAAATTTCAATTTAGTAATAGAAATCACTTGGTAAGTGCCCCATAACAAAATCTACCCAATTACTACCAAGCGCAGAATACTTGTTCCCATGTTAGTTTTCTGTTGTGATGGCTTTGATAGCTAAGAAGATATTAACTTTGCAAAAACTCGCAAGTACAACCAGAGCTGCAAGATGGAATGAGGTCAAGATAACATGTTATTTTAATATCATTTTGTCCTTATTAAAAGATAATAATTAGATCTTTTGTAGGAGGAAAATTTTAAAATATGATCCCAGAACGCCTCCGTAGTTGGAAGCCTGTAAATAGTCATTTTCTACTTTAAACAGTCGCACGAAGAAAGCAAACAGAACATCTCATTGCTTGATAAATAAATTGTTCTCGTCAATTTGTAGTTCTACCCACATCTAAGGTTCACAATTTGATTCATAAATTTCCCATGATGCAGTGCAGTGTGAACATTCTAGCTGTGAAGATTGCTGGCTCGTCCTTTCACAAGCATTTGACTTTTATCTATCCGCCCTCTATTTCCTGCAGAGGACATTTATAGCCAAAGGCATTTTAACAAAGGCGGCTGCTTGCAAATAAAAAAAAAACAACAACAACAACAACAACTAGAAGCTCATTCCGCTAGCGAAATGTTAAACACTTGACAAAAATTAAAACGCAAAAATATTTCCTTCAGTGGGTTATTTCTTGAATAATATATTGCAAACAACACAGCTTCAATACGTCTTATAAGCCGAGTAGTGTTTGGTTGTTGTTGACTTAAAGTTTTATTGACCGATCAGGCATACGTGGTGTTATCCATTTACGCAGTGAGAGCTCGCACAAAGCTCAGCAACTGTGTTCTGGCTGTGCATTAAATGCTACGCATTTACTTGCAAAAAATACACTCTTTTCACATGGCGTTTTAACAAAGAAAACGAAATCAAAGACGAAAATAAAAAGTGACATGCACATGTTCATATCAAGCTCTTCATAAGTCCCAAGTTTCATGGTCGTAGGGCCCATAGTGTCAGAGAAGAAGAAGACACAACAAATCGGAAAAAATGTCAAGAAAAAAAAAAAAGGACGAATTTTGCTCGCACAAATTCATATAACTCTTGCAAGCCAAAGGCTTGTCAAGTGTTAAAAATGCTAGAAAATAACCAGGCGTATCATTGTGTCTACGAATTGTGAACCTTTTAATTAATTTTGTGTTGTTAAAAGGGGGTAGAACTTAAGCAGAAGCTCAACGAACTTGCAGAAAGAAGCAAAGAGAAATAACTGAAACGATGATGACTTCTATACCGAGCGTGAATGCCAATAAACAGACAAAAAAGCCGTAGAAGATTCGAACGAGACCACCAAGGAATTTAACTCACTCTAAATCTAAGGTCGTTCTGGCAGTGCTGTAATGGTCTGTTAGGAAAAATAGTCTTCTGTATTGTTTCCCAAACCTCTCAGTCGTATGCCTTAAGAAATATTCACAGCCACTTGCCACAGGAAGTGTTGTCACGTTTTTAAAAAACAAAACTCGCGCTTCAATTTACCTTGATCTATATACTCGACTGATCACAATTTTTAACCCCAAAAAATGTTTTAATTTTACATAAGATACATCTGAACGAGTTTCTTGCGGGAGACATTATTGAATGAAAGTTTCAGCTACATCACCCCTCATGATCATTTGGTATCGACTGGGATGGGGCTTGTATCTGGCACAGGGAGGGGCGATTAAAACGCTACCGACGTCTATTCAACGAATACTTGCGCTTGCTAAAATAAAAAAACATGCACTGAAATGAGAGCATGTAGCTGAGGTATTTGGGTTCATTACAAACAGAAAAGAAATAAAAAAAAACAAAACACACACAAAAACAAAGAAAAAAGGGGCGACTCTCCTGTCTAGCAGTTTTGTTCCAAAACCACAATTGCTTTTACGGAAACGCAAACCGTGTGATTTCGTCCAGTTATTGCATATTATAAGATTTAGTCACCCTATGACGTCATAACACAACAGGAGCGAGAACCTCAGCAAGCGTATAATAACTTGGAAAAATTGATGCCAAATATAATTGGGAACCCGTCAAGGAAACGAGACCCAGACAGAACGTGTGTCGAGACTTAATGGGGTAAACGTCAGTGCCTGCTTCGAATGTATCGCTTGCTGCTCCAGAGCTACTGTAAAAAATTCAGGGTTTTATAATTAAGGCATCCAAAAAAAATTAAAAAAAACTTGCGGGTTAAAGAGACGTGAAATAACTTAGGCAAAAAAAATTGTAATTTTAAGAAACGTGAGACAGGTGGAGCACAGGTGAGGGGCTGTATTATTGCTATTATTGCTATTATTGCTATCGGCTGTAGATGCCGTGGGAAAAGGATAAATCTGAGGCCAACTAGTGAGAACATTTTGCCTTAGTTTGCTTCCAAAGTCCAGTAAGGACATGAAATGAAAGCGGAAACAATGTATTTCTCCAAATGCTGAGTAGGACTTCGTGTATGGACGCCGGAAAAAGAAAATCTTCCCAAAATATAATGGCTCTCCCAGCCTCTGTGGAATCACTATCTATGCAAAGTTTTTTTAAATGGAAACACTTACACATGTTTAAATCCTACAACCTTGGTTTGCCTTGTTAACACTTGACAGGCCTTTGGCTTGAAAGAGTTTGTGCGAGTAGCCGTTCGTCCTTTTTTTCTCTTGACAGTTTTCCCGATTTTTTGTGTCTTCTTCTTCTCTGACACTGTGGGCCCTAGGACCATGAAACTTGGCACCTATGAAGGTGATCTGAACGTGTGCATGTTACTTTTTATTTTCGTTTTCGATTTCGTTTTCTTTGTCAAAACGCCATGTGTATTTTGGCAAGTAAATGCAGTGCATTTAACGTACACCACAGAACACAGTTGCTGAGCTTTGTGCGAGCTCTCCCTGCGTAAACAGATAGCACGGCGTATGCCTGCTCAGTCAAATTTTTAAGCCAACAAAAACCAAACACTACTCGGCTTATAAGACGTATTGAAGCTGTGTTGTTTGCAATATATTATTCAAGAAATAACCAATTGAAGGAAGTATTTTTGCGTTTAAATTTTTGTCAAGTGTTTAACATTTCGTTAGCGAAATAAGGTTCTATTTTTCTCATAAAATGAGTATTAAGAAATTAAACACTTCAGCTTTAATTTCGAAAATATCGGCTTGTTTTTTTCTTGACAGTGAAAAGGGATTTTTTGTGCCATCTGCTCAGCTGACACTACGGGCCCTAGGGCCACGAAACTTGGGACTTAGATAGAACTTGATATAAACGTGTGCATGACACTTTTTATTTTCGCCTTCGATTTCGTTTTCTTGTTTAAAACGCCATTTGAAAAGAGTATTTTTTGCAAGTAAATGTGGAGCATTTATCGCATAGCACGACACACAGTTGCTTAGCTTTGTGCGAGCTCTCACTGCTTAAATAGATAACACGGCGATGCCTGATCAGCCAATAAAACCTCAAGTCAACAAAAACCAAACACTACTCGGCTTATAAGACATATTCAAACTGTGTTGTTTACAAAATATTATTCAACAAATAACCCATTGAAGGAAGTATTTTTTGCGTTTTAATTTTTGTCAAGTGTTTAACATTTCGCTAGCCAAATGAGGTTCTAGTTTTTTTAATGTGCTTTCATGCTTCCTCTTCCGTATAAAATGACATCCTTGTTAATTCGCTTTATGTTGGGTTCAAACCTACGATTGTGAGCACAGAATTCACCTTAAACAATGTTTTATCCCTCACACCAGACACTAGCGTAATCCTTCAAACAAAGGGCGCCTTCCTGAGAAACTAATATACGGCTCGTTGACAGCTTGAAGTATTGCATTTGCGGTTTGACAGGACGGCTTTTCAGGCTGTAGTTAATAAGATTGACACAACACAACGGGACGTTTCCTGAATATTATTCCGTTATTTTTAAGACTTGAACAAGCATATCATGAAACGCCCTTAACAGATGGTAATAAATGTTGACGCAAATTGCTACTTGACAGGATTGCAAATTTCCATGGTTAATAACTTCTAAATTACTCACGAGAATAACTTGAGTCAATTTGGTTATTTACTGGATTAGCAACACAAGCAATATTCGTCTGTAACGCTGGTCTGTAAACAAGTGACTAAATTCAGGTTTTTGCCCAGTAATCGGTGAACTGTTGTTTTTGTAGCAATTCAAGCCTTTGAAGAAATATCTGCACCCCTTTCATTTTATTATATGTTGAATAATTTTATTCTGAAAATTAAACAACTGTTGCTCAAGTTCAATCGCTTTATCAAAAAAAAAATAGCTGTAAATATGAGAAGTTGTTACTTGACATCAATGTTGTGCTTGTAAACCCTTTTTTGGTACTAGTACTGAGTTAATGGTTTCAATTATTGTTTGATTTATTATTGCTCTCATAAAAGCTTTAGGTGATATCACTAAGTGAATTTTGATATTAAAAACTTTAATTGAAATTTATTAAACAATTATTATGGCAGCAATTTATCACGTGTGATTTCGTTTAACAATATTTGAATTTAAATTTACAAACTTAAAAAATTTAAATTTCGTTTAAAAATTCAATCGTCAATTACATTTTGGAGATGAAAGCTTGAATTATTGACATCAATAATAACAACACAATTTTTGATCTCAAGAATTGCTTCTTTTTGGTAAATTTAAAACTTTAAAGAAAATTCTATATACAAGGACCAGTCGTTATTTATTTAGAGATGTGTGTTTCTTAATTTTTTATTTAAAAAATAGACTGATATTTTGATATCCAAAATCAAATTTTGAGATCAAAAAATCGTTTGCAGATTTCAAAATAGAAATTAAAAAAGTATCAGTCTGAAATAATGATATCTGAAATAAATTCTTGATATCAATAAAAAGAAAATAAATTATTGAGCTCAAAATTGATATTTAACTCTCAAATATTTCATTTTTGCCATCAAGAATTGATTTTTTGATCTCAAAAAATCAATTTTAGATATAATTTAATCATGTTTGATATCAATAAATATTTTTTGATATCTCTAAATATTTATTGATATCAAAAATTATTTTTTGAGATCAAAAATACATTTAAAGATATCAAAAATACAATTACAGATAGCAAAAATTAATTCTTGGTATCAAAATATGGATTTTTTTTTATCAAAAATTAATTCTTGATATCAATAATTCCCTAATAAATGTCCATATGTCTCCCTTTTTTTAAATTTGTAAATTTGATTTTTAGATCTCAACAATAAATTTTGGCATCTAAAATTCAATTATTGATAGCAAAATATAAATTATAAAGATCTACATTGATTTCTTTATATCTTTAATTATATCTTGATATCCAAAATAAGCATTAAATGTTAAAACGGCATTCCGTTTTAACATTTCTTATAGATATCTTATATTGAAATAGATGGAAAGAAATTTCATAAATTCAGTTTTTATATAAAAATAATAACGGTAAAAGACTTTCGTGAAAGATTTATAACTATTGAAGCTTTCATATCACTTTGATCAAAACTTATCCCTACCAAAAATAAAATCATGTATTTATATCACGCAGTTACTGATATCGATGCTGAATTTTCCCACATGACATTTCGTTCCGTAACTGAGTTCAATAACGAATGAATAGGTATCAAACGAGGAAATAATATCATTATTTCCTATTGTTCCGCTATCGAATCGATATTGTATTTGTATCACGCAGTTACTGATATCGATGCTGAATTTTCCCACATGACATTTCGTTCCGTAACTGAGTTCAATAACGAATGAATAGGTATCAAACGAGGAAATAATATCATTATTTCCTATTGTTCCGCTATCGAATCGATATCGTATTTGTATCACGCAGTTACTGATATCGATGCTGAATTTTCCCACATGACATTTCGTTCCGTAACTGAGTTCAATAATGAATGAATAGGTATTAAAAGAGGAAATAATACCATCATTTACTATTGTTCCGCTATCGAATGGCGACAGGCGAAAGACCAAAACCAGTCTCTTGCAAACTACACAATGATGGAAGGTAATCTTTTCGAGGCTTCACAGTAGTTAACATTCCAGTAATCATCGCTGATTTTTGTGGATAGATATTAACTCCCAGTGCAGACTAAGCCCATTGCAAAAAACTGAACATTTCTCCTACAGCTCAAACAGATACGATGTCACTAAAAAATAATAGCCTGTTAAAAAACCGAATTTTTTGCTCTTTTAAAGGGTTTGGCCGAAAGACTCAGGGCGCGTTAATTTTGAATCCGTGATAGGTGATCTAACTCAACGCATTCGCTTAGCTTGGGCACGAAGAGGATTCGAACTCGGGACCTTTGAATTACCAGAGCAACTCTCCAACGAACTGACCTAACCGTCCAAGGACAGATAGCCCGCAGAAAAAAGAATCATGATTGAAACTACTACTGCGGCAGTGAAACTAACACTGCTACTCCTGCTACTACTACTACTCTACTACTACAACTACTACTACTACTACTACTACTACTACTACTACTACTACTACCATGGCAACAACAATAATAGCAATAATTAGAATAACGATGTTTATTTAGAAGTAAAATATACTGCACTTTACATTATTTACTTGACTGTATGAAGCTAGATGTTTAGGCACTGTTGTTTAGGTTTTGTTTTTACAGAACCTGCCTGATACTTGTCGCAATGAAAAAGAGATCTACTAAGCATGTCAGTTGCTGACCTTATTAGCGTCCATTTCTAAGTTGTTGGCAAAAGACAAAAGACGTGAGCCATAGATTTGCTTTCGTTGGTCTAATTAACGTGTGTAAAGCCATAAAGGGTAAAAGTTTTAAAAAACTAGAATAATAAAATAATGACAAAGTCTATTTAGTGGTGTTTGATGCATTTATCATGAAGTCTTCCGGGGTTTTTAAAGCCGTTATGCCCGTGAGATACAAGAAATAACGGAGAAATCCTGAAAACCTTTTCTACAAAAAAAAAAAGAAATCATTGTATGTGATTGTGTTTATTTAAGAACTCATAAAATATGTCTGTCCTGCATCACAAAATATAACCAACAGTTTCCAAGCACCACTAGCCAGACCAAAAAAAATTAAAGTCGCAAATTTTGGTCTGTCCTAACAATACCTACCCCATTTACACGTAGCAAAAAAAGAAGAAAAAAAACTAAAATAGTGTTGTCTGCTACACATCGGTTTAACGTTTTAGAAACGTTAATTATAAGCGAAAATTATACTTGGGGGTCACAAAAAATACGATTCTAAACTCTTGACCCCTTACATGTAGTCTTTTAGGCCCAAATGGTCGAAAATAAGCTCAAAATCGTTCTATCTCTAAGCGTTTTCAAGATAATGGTCAACTTCCGGTTTTTTCCTCAAGGTCACTGAGGTATCTCTTACATGCCATCTTTTAGGCCAAAAATCTCTAACCGTTTTCGAGATAATGGCGCATTTCCGGTTTTTTACTTTGACCATGGCCGAGGACGTCCAGGTCACCAAAGACCCCTTATATGTGTTCTTTTAGGCTCAAAGGGTAGAAAATAAGCTCAAAATCGCTGTATCTCTAACCATTTTCGAGATAATGGCCCACTTCCGGTTTTGTCCTTTGACCATGTCCGAGGAGGTGAAGATCACTGAGGATTCCTGTTACAGATCATCTTTTAGGGCCAAAGGATCGAAAATAAGCTCAAAATCGCTCTATCTCTAACCGTTTGCGAGATAATTGTCAACTTCCGCATTTTGACTTTGACCATGTCCGAGAAGGTCAACCTAGGTGACCGAGATACCTCTTAAATATCGTCTTTTAGGTCCAAAGGGTCGAAAATAAGCTCAAAATCGCTCTACCTCTAACCGTTTTCGAGATAATGGTCAACTTCCCGTTTTTTACTTTGACCATGACCGAGGAGGTCAAGGCCACCGCGATACCTCTTACATATCATCTTTTAGGCCCAAAGGGTCGATAATGAGCTCAAAATCGCTCAAAATCTCTACCCGTTTTCGAGATAGTGGCCCACTTCCGATTTTTGACATTGAACATGGCCGAGCATGTCAGTCGTTCTCCAAGGTTATGTTTAAAAATGTGGCTTTCACGGCGTCTAATCACCCTCTGTTAGTGAGCCAAATTTCATCACTCTTAATCAATTGGGAAGAACCCAAACCCTGCAGCCAACTTAAACTTGCACACACATGCTGTGATGGCTTTCATTGCGAGTTGGGCGATCAATACACCGAGGCTGATATCATGCCAGTTTAAACTACTGCTCTCAGCTCCTTGCCGTATGTTTCGCAAACTTGTTTTGTCCTTTTTTAACTGAAAAATTAAGCGAATTTAAAAAAATACAGGAGAATCAACTAGGCATAGTGAAGTTTATCATATCCAAATTTCATCTTTCTATACCTAACGGCCTCTGACTAGTTCCACAGACAAACTAAAAAAAACATGTCACAACTGCGGCTAAAATTCAATACACTGGGGGATTTTGGCAAATCCCCAAGTGTAATTATGTAAGCTCATGTTAAGTTATAGGTTTAGAGGTCACATTAACCCACATCCACACAGACGCTGTAATTCTGCATGAAAATTGAATAAATTCTAATTATATTTTTAACCGTATTCTATGTCTATGAATCAGCGCCACACAAACAAAACAAAACAAAACAAAAAGGTGTCAAAATAAATTTATGACTCTACGTTGAATTCACGTATCTAGAATTGGATTATGCTATTTCTTTCGTGTCTATTTTTCTCGAAAAATATCGTACTGGTAGCAATGGACTGAAACAATGTGCTACAACGTTTTCGTTTTGGTGAGCTTCTTGACAAAGTGCTGCATCAGCACGTGTACCTGGCCTACTTAGTACAACTGACTTTACAATATGACGTTGTGAATGAGGTGTTTCCTACACGTTCATGTGAAACCCACTAACTGAATTACACAGACGTAGAAGTTCATGTTGATATTTCGGAGTGAGTTAAGAACGCCTGACTTTATCAATGCATTTGTAGGTAGATCGAAATATGTTGAAAGATTTCACAAAACCTTCGCCATTTAATCATCACTGAAAGTTTTATAAAATTCTGACATTACGTGAGGTCTTATTTTCTTGTCAGCCCTCAATGTTGATGCTTTTGCGAGAAACCATTTTACAGAACACGAAATTCATATCAGCAATTTCACAGACTATAAAACTAGGGAAAATAATTTAGATGTCAACGGCTTGAACTAAAAATTAATCTGTTACTGTAATTACAATATATTTGATACACTCGTAAACTTAATTAAGCTTTAGACATAAAACGTGAAGTGAATTTTTGTGACAGGAGAATACTTCTGTGTAATTTGCCTTAGATTTGTTTTGTGTAAATGCTTTATCCAGGACGGTTTTGGAACATGAATTTAATTGGTCTTCTTCTTCAAACGGCTCAAGGAAAATGACCTGTTAGGGCTTTGATGTTAAAATAAATCTAGGGCTAGGGCTACCTCATGAAGAGTAACTCACATTACTTCTCCACTACATGCCAAGTTGACATCTATTGTCATCCACAAAAACAAATTTACACTTGTGGCTTTTTAAATGTTTAAAAGTTGATGACTGAAGTGCTTGGTTTTTTAATCTTGTGGATGCCTGAACAGTGCAAAGGTCAACCTTAATGTAAACATGCATAACCATCACCATAACGAAAAAAAGTTAGATTGGTGGACATAGTCTTATCGGTAACATGCAGCATTCAGCTGGCCCAGGTTACTCTCATCAACCATCTAAATAGCTAAAGTTCTACCATAAGTCCTAACTGGACCAGTAAACAATTCCTGACACAGGCAATAAGTTTTCTGATACAGCTGTTTGGCTTCCGAACGCTCTATTTTATGCAGTTATATAACGGGTCGAAGTTTTTTTTTCACTGATATGAATTCAAAAAAACTCGTTATTTTAGCTTTGCTTCCCGTATTGTGCACGATAAAATGATTACTGTAGAGAGAAATAACTTGAAATACTGTAGCAGATGTATAATTTAATCAATGTTGTATATAACACTACGTGAAGCTCAAAATAACTTTGGAAGATATACAGAAATATATATAATACATCAATGGTATATCAATAATTAGGCGGAAAGGTCCGTAGAAAGTTTAAAGATTCCATTTACTTGTTATGCAAAACGTTTTTGTTATACGACCCTGATTCATTTTAAACGGTTGCTAGAAAAACGTAAAATCCTAAGTCGCATTTTTTTTGAACAAATTGCTTTATTACTCACAAATTAAACAAACTAATGTCTTATATATACTTTATTGCCAGGTGATTCATTAGGTGAGACAACGTTAAAAGATCAATGAAGTTTTGTTACAGTAATTGCATGAGGGCACAACAGAATATTTGAAACGGTATCGCACTTTGTTCTTCACATACCATATAAGTAGTGTATAACCACAAAAGCTAGCATATAGGACAGAGTCTAATCGTCTGATATTAAACTGTTTTGATTGGCAGAAATAGAACTTTTGTTTTTTTTTTGTTAATTTATCAGTTTGAACTTTTCCATTCTCATAATAATAATAAGAACTTTATATTTATAAGCAATTAAATTACAATGTTTGACATATTCTGCTTGAGAAACTCTAGACAGACTTTTTTATTTTGTAGTATATTTTTTAATACTTCTTACCTTGATTTTGGTCACTTGCAGCGTTGTTATTATTAATGGTTCTGCTACCTTGTTATACATATATATTTTCTGGTCAAGCAGTGTTAGTTTCAGTGTTCTCGTATGACTGTTCTTAGAATTCCTTATATTTTAGCTATTTACAGTTCTAAACATTGGTTTTATTGCCTAGAAACATAACGGGCTGTTGTGTAACACTATGTTATATACCGGTATTTGAAATAAACTAAAACAGTATATTTATACTGAAGAAAAGAAATGGTTAAGAAGTAAAAGCTTACCCTGAGTAATCCTTGTTTTCTGATACGTGTGTCAGGTAGAAGAGGCAAAGAAACAGCAACAGATAACATCTCATTGCGTTCATTTTTGTTCTGTAACAGTAATCAAGTAAGTGGTTATTCTGTTACAGAAAATCACATAATATATTTCCTTGGAGGACATGTGAGTGTATGGAAAATTACCAGCAAAGATCAACCAATGTGTGTTATTCTTCCACACATTTTTACATAGGACCATGTAAGGTTGTGGAAAATTACCAGTAAAAGCTATTACCAAAAAGTATGGCAAATTACCAGCAAAATCATGATCAAAATATGTATATATTAGTATTCCGCTGGTCACCCTATGTTAATTTTATATTTGCTAGTCTTGTAAAGAACACAGCATATTACTAATGCAAAATAACTAGATTGCACTAGGATTAATTTTTAATGCGAAATGTGGTACATTCAGCAGAAAGCAGCAGTTTGGATTTTATACCACAATTAATGGCAATATTTCGCAAAACAAAACTAGTCATTATGAACGAAAGTGAAAAATAAATGAGATTCTGGTCAAATTGGAATGTAAGGCAGTAGAGAATAAATAAAGCACACAACCGATAGCATACATCATTAAGTGCAGTGGTATCCTGGAAGAAGGACCACTAAGATTTACTCAACTGAAATGGTCCGATTTCCGGAATATCCTATTTGCAAAGTTCTTCATAATAGAAGGTGACGAAAACAGAACTGTTGCGAAGGATATATATTTGTAGGGTTTTCCTAAAACTTGAGGAAATTTTATAAAATATTGAAAGGCACTTGTACTTGATAGGGTATTAACTGAGGGTAAAAAATATGCTATAAGTGAAAATAAAAGACTTGTTTCGCAAGATATAACCGTTGGATAAGAAGATACGTACTATGCAGCCAAACAGTGCTAATTCTATGACATCAGCAAGAGAATACAGACTGCTGCATCACTGTTTATCTACCAGAGAAACTCGCGGTGGGAACATTGAATGGTATTTACTAAACAATGGGTCAAAAGAAACTAATCTCTCATTTAATGAGAACTGATATTAAGGTATTAAGAGACAATAACATTAGAGGAATTGATTGTGTTTAGCACACAGCTATGTTTATTATATGACGCGCACAGAACTGTTAATTAATTAGTCATTGTGACGTAGCAGTCGTGGTATAATAAAACTGCTTTTTTTCCCTTGTATTAAGGTATTATGAAGATGGAACTACACCGAAACTCTAGGTCGTACCACCCTGGAAATCGAAGCCACAGAAAATAGGACCATTTTCACCAGAACCAAAATTCTCCCATCCTTGTGCATAAGCAAAACAAACTGAACAATCCGGTGCTGGCGACTCTTTCGCCCCCCCCCCGTTTTTTTTGCTTGAGAGATAACCGTCATTTTGTCCATTACTTCTCCTCGGACCATACTACCTCTATGGCCACAATATTTTGTAGTTATGTAGTACTTGATGTGAAGTTGTGCGCCTTGTTTTTTTTCTCGCCATTTCTTTTATTTTCATGTTCAAAATAAGAAATAAAAAAGTGCATTAATTAATGCAGTAGCCTTTGAACCTTTTGCTAATAAATCTGCTCATACCATCACCTACACTGATGCTTTCAGAATATGCATATAAATCATCAGCTAATGTATATTCATTACAATAAAGTTGAAATTTTCCGATAAAAAGTATTATAAGGTTTGACTTAAAAAAAATTAAACCTGATGCACATGACATCAGGCAGTAGATTTGGGATCGGAAGTAGGGGATAGGGTGATGTTGTTTCATAAAGTTAACAGCAAAGATATGCTCTTTCTCGAGCAATTTTTCGAATTGCCAAAGATATTTCTTTTAAAATTGGAGCGTCCAATGAGGAAGATTAAACCAGAATACTGCTTCAAAAGGCTACTCGATTCTAGGCTAAACGTTCAATATTTCGCAAAAACGGGTTCTTATTGTTGGTAAAACATAACGTATATTGCTTCGTGTCTGCGAGTTTGTTCTATCTTTGTGTTGTTATTTTTTCAATGATTTTGTTTCTCAAGATGCCTAAAAGTAGGGTTGTGTAGTGTTCTGATATGTAGTGCATTAACCGATGTGAGGCTATATTTGTTGATTTTTACTATTTTTTCTATTGAGCTTGCTTGTGCAGAGAAAGAACTTAATTACACTTGTGTAGGTGGCGGTTTAGTAACAATTAGTGGGCCTTAAAAAGATGACGTAACTTCCACCAAATGTTCGCAACGTTACAGGCTGGTACTTTAATCTCATAAGTTTGACATTGCGGATGCAGTAAAACTGTTGTTTAGAAGCCGAGCAGGCGGTGGTGTCATGCCACAGGACATACCCAGGATTGAAGCGGTTGTCTTGGCGTTACGGCACTTCGTCTGGAGTCTCGCCTCCGGGTAATGCACCTCCTTGCGATAGTGACCACTGCAGAAAAACCTGGAAAAACAAACAAAACGATCACCACAAACACAGTCATGAGACACTCATTGACTGCACATTTTAGTGACGAGCCCAGGTTTCGGTTCTACCACGCAGATCGGCGAAGTGACTATCCGGTTTGTGTCAGCCAGGTCAATATTTTTGCTGCTCGAGGTATGATTGTTTATGTTACCATACGATTTGGATTGCGCTAACAACTGTTCATTTGCGATGAAAATTGTGTTTTACGTCAAGCAAACGTCCCGCATACACGGTACTGAGTGAAACTGTGTAACATCAAAATTCTGTGAATGGTAAAAGTGTGACCCCTTTTTTTACACTTAGGGATTTGCCAAAATCCCCTAGTGTATTAAATTTGCACGAAAATTTTAGCTGTTTATTTTTTTAGTTTGTCCATGGAACTAGTCAGAGGGCGTTTGGGCTAGAAAGATGAAATTTGGATATGATAAACCTCAATATGTCAGTTCATCTTCCTTATTGTTTTTTTAATTCGCTTAATTTTTCAATTAAGAAACGACAAAACAAATTTGCGAAACAGGCGGCAAGAAGCTGAGAACAGTAGTTTAAACTGGCATGATATCAGCCTCGATGTATTGATCGCCCAACTCTCAATGAAAGCCATCACAGCATGTGTGTTCAAGTTTAAGTTGGCTGCAGCGTTTATGTTTTTCCCAATGAAAGAGTGATGAAATCTGGCTCACTGACAGAGGGTGATTAGACGCCGTGAAAGCCACATTTTTTAAACCGTAACCTTAGAGAACGATTGGCATCCTCGGCCATGGTCAATGTCAAAATCCGGAAGTATGTCACTTTCTCGAAAACGGTTAAAGATTTTGAGCTTATTTTCGACCCTTTGGGCCTAAAAGACGATAGGTAAGGTATGGTCAAAGGAAAAAAACGGACCGTTATCTTGACCATTATCTTGAAAACGGTTAGAGATTTTGAGCTTATTTTCGACCCTATGGGCCTACCGGTAAAAGACGATATATGAAAGGTACCTCGGTGACTTGACCTCCTTGGATACGGTCAAAGTAAAAAACCATAATCTCGAAAACGTTTAGAGATAGAGCGATTTTGAGCTTATTTTCGCGTAAAAGACGATATGTAAATGGTCAAAAGTTTATTTTTTGTGACCCCAAGTGTAATTTTCACTGCTCGGTAACGAAAGCGGTCTAGTATTCCCGTTGCTTGTGTGCTGAGCTGCAGAAACAGCGGCTACTTGAGTTTTTCTTATTTAAAGAGATGATGTTAACATTTCTGTGCTAGAGTTTTCAACAGAATTGATAAATTTGGTGACTGACGAATCATCTTTTCCTTTCAGTGTAAACTTTCTGCTGTCCTTCAATATATATATCGATATTTTATAGATAGGTATATACTCAACAAAAAAAGAAACGCAACACCTATAGAGGGGGTTAATTTTTTTTCTATTAGTATATTTAATTGTTCTTGTACATTCTATTACTTGGAAAGTGATTGTCCAAACAATGTGTCAAAATCATTCCCCGCTCTATCTTACAACTCGAGCGAGCAGTCACGTGACCTAAACTCGTAGTCTAGGACATTGTGAAATAACCGCTGAGAGTTATTGAATTATTTTTTCATAGTCTCAAGCCTTAACAAAAGAGTGCACGTTGTACAAAATTTTAAGTTTCTGGAACGATCCTAACCGATGCCACGCTTAACCGCAATTGAGCGAGAGCGTGCGATCAGCATACTCGAAAGTGGAAAAACGGCAACTGATGTGGCGCGGGCGTTTGGCGTCCACAAATGGACGGTTACGACAGGCTCTTGTTGAGGAATGGAATCACATTCCTCAACAAAGGATTCAGCGTCTGATATGCTCCATGAGACGCCGGATGGTAGCTGTTCGCGAAGCGCGTGGAGGACACACGAGATATTAGGCTTGTGAACTGCTTTTTTGATACCTTCAGTTTACGTAAGCATTACAGCGTAACGATAAGAATGTAGCTTTGAATTTGTAGAGAAATGAAATTATCTATTGATTCTGAGTCTATACCTAAAATTTTGTTGTTATCTGTCCAGTATTGACAATATAACAGCCATTTGAAAAAGTTGCGTTTCTTTTTTTGTTGAGTATATATATATATATATATATATATATATATATATATATATATATATATATATATATATATATATATATATATATATATATATATATATATATATATATATATATATATATATATATATATATACCATGTAACTACATAGAGTAAATATGTTTAGCAGTTCATTTGACGGTTTCTGTTTGCAAATGTGACTGCATGCGCTTCAAGCCTTCCAAACATAGGTCGGTGTCGAAGTCACCGATTTTCAACGCTTCTTCAGCTCAAATGCAATGATGTCGCT
Source organism: Protula sp. h YS-2021 (assembly GCA_949752745.1). Classification (NCBI taxonomy): domain Eukaryota; kingdom Metazoa; phylum Annelida; class Polychaeta; order Sabellida; family Serpulidae; genus Protula; species Protula sp. h YS-2021. The sequence goes on from OX457027.1 coordinate 70,454,834, forward strand.
TCTTTTATAATAAATATATGAACATCGAAAATATCACTACCCTCAAATTGCATATTGATGTTTTATCGCAAAATCTGATATCGATATATATCGGTACATCGATGTATAATGATTCCTATCTAAAAATACACAGTAGCTAGGTTGAGAAATAATTCTGATTGCGAAAAAAAAAAGAATTGTGTCTTATTCTTCATCAGACCACCCAAGAAACCGGACCGTATTAGGTCAATTCGAGCTGGCGTATAATGTGGTTCCGTAAGTCCTTAATAGGAAATGCGGTATGGTGTCAGAAAGCAATTTTCACGTTTCTGCTTCACTTATTTGTTCATCTACACACAGCAAGTTCAGAGAGTATATTGCTCTGGGTCACCTTACTTATCTGTGGTCGCTGGTGTCATCAAGAGTATGTTTCGCCGTGGTGGTCTACGAAAGACGGTGGACATCTATAAAATTCCGCTATCTACTTTTGGGTGGTTTTGGAAGGACTTCGACTGCATTTAATACTCTTCCGTCTCTCCACCAGTTCACCGAAATCTAGAGTGAACTTCGGATATTGGAGTATCAAACTGTTCGGTTTTCAGCAATAGTTTTCCATTCGTCAGTTGACGGGCCTAAAACTCAGTAATCACCTTACACACGTCCTTAAAGCAGAGCTTTGGGCGACCCGTTGGACATTTCGTATCGGCAATCTCACTGTAGAGCAGTTCTTTTGGTATATACTCGGCGTCCACGCGACGTACCGGCCAAGCCAGCGAACAGTCGCTGTATGATGAGCGCAGATGCCGCCGAGAGATCGGCTATTCGCGGGATTTCTTCGTTAAAGGATCTTGCCTACCCAGCTGATCTCGAACAGGAGACGCAAGCGGCGGAGATGAAAGGTATTCAGCTTTACTTCTTTGGGAAAGTAGCTTGTCCATGTTTGGCTACCACAAAGAATAGTACTGAGAATGCATATCTGGCAGAGTGCCTTGCTTTTGGTGGTAAATTTTAGTTTTTCATTGCCCGTTTTGCCAGTCTGCCGAACGTGTCAACAGCCTTTCAGATTCTGAAATTGACTTCGACGTCGAGAGTTGTGTTGTCAGTGGTAATATAGCCCAGGTGGTCGAATTTGTTTATACCCTCTAACGGGGTGCCGTGGAGAGTAATGACTGGTGGGTGTTTAACACTGACAGTCTCCTTCATGCTAATTGTCAAGGAAATTTTTTTACGAGTGTCTTACAGCTACTTGCGCAACGTCGTCAGTGAAGACCATTCCACGATGATTACCTAGCGCTGTTTTGATTTTGCTTAAAGGCGTTGCCTGAATGTTGAATAATTTCCCGTTAGACCGAGTATAGATGTGAGTGTCATTCGCAACACCGTTGAATTTGTAGCTGAACTGCATAGAGAGAAGACAGAGACGAGCGTGGCTGCTCGAACATGCCCTGGCCTCACGTTTGTTTTTATGTGGTAGCGAGCAGACGTGCTGTTGAAGATGACTAGGCTGCGCATGCTTTTGTGGATGCGCTTTGTACAACTATCGTTTTATTTCGTAAAACGAGCTTTTACGAGTAAAAGCGCAATTCGCGTTCTCCACTTTTAATGGGTTCCCTTCCAGTAATATTTACCACGCAATATAAAAAAGAACTTTTTGAGGTACTGTTCAAGATACTCTAACCCTTCCATCCATCCTATGGCCAATCAGAATGCCCGAGACGTCGTCTGCTAGTCTCGTATAAACGACATTCCCTTTTTAGCCCCAAAAGGCGGTAAAACACGCCCAGGCTAGTTGGGGATGGATGGGACGGGTTAAAATCAAAGTTAAAAGTGGAGAACGCGAATTGCGCTTTTACTCGTAAAAGCTCGTTTTACGAAATAAAACGATAGTTTTACTTCGCAAAAGCTTTGAATTCGCTTATCTCCACTTTTAATGGGACTTGAGTCCGGAGCAGGGGAGCCTGCCATTCTTGAACTGCCCAAAAAGGTCGCGAATTACACTATGGCTTGTAAAAGCTCATTGCATATAGGCGAGGAGTGCTGTGCACTCGACGCAAAGAAGAAATAAAACTTGTCAGCTAAGTTTCAATTCTTTTAATGATTTCCTAAATAAAGTCCGGAGGCGTACCATTCCGGTCTTTCAACATAAGGTAAATCGTAACAAAGTAAAAAATATCACAGCAACTGTCAGTTGAGATGAGAAGGCTTCCAACCATGCCATCATCTTTTTTGAGAACTATCACCATCCCCCTCCAACCGCCCACCGGATGGATCCCTTCCTCAAGTTCTCACTATTCACTTGCTATGTATTGATGAACAATTAGGTTTATTTAGAAGTACTACAAAACGATCGTAAATCCATAGGAATTACGCAAATAAACTCTTTGACACTTCTAGTAAAGTGACTGAAGTGTCTTACAAGACATGCAATTCAAACTTGAAAAAGAAAGCGAGTCCGCTGTCTAACTTTTCTTCTTCTCATTTGATAAATTACCACGTTTATTTGAAATAAACTCATAGCGATTGACTAGATAGTACTAAAACTACTGTAAATCGTCATAAAATGAAAAACAGAAAAAATTTTGCTTATTTATGACTGTTTTCCTATATGGGGCCGTTATGGTCCCATAAGCCCATAATGATACTATGGTACCTCATACCATGAACCATAAACCGGCTTTCGGCCTTCCGGCTACAACGGGTGTACGGTCACTGGGTACGTCTGGGACCGACATGGTCCCCCCCCTTTTCTTTCTGAAAAACATGAAGAAAGGAGATCAAAACTTAAGCATCCGAGTAGCCGTAAGACCGAAGACTGGGCTGTACTCATTACACATGCGATCCTGAACACTTCGGAGTAAATAAATGCTTAATTAAACATAACCGTCCAGCGTTCGTCCGTAACTTAATATAAGCACGAACCGAAATGGTCCAAAGGACCTGAGCGAAAGGCGAAATGTTCAGAGTAAGAAGGAAAGACCTTCTTGTAGGTTGTTACTTTCGTGGCTTGTTGTTGTTGTTACTATTCCCATTACGGCCCTTGGAGAAGTTACTCTTGTGCTTGCCCTTGTTCTTAAACTTGGGAGAAGCATTCCTACAACAGAAACACTCAGCCTGTAATGGTCGTTTCTGAAGCCACGAACGGTCCTAATGAATATAAGCCAGACAATTCATCTTGAGAAAAATCTTTCAGATAGTATTTAACAAACGAGTTGGGGGAAACCCAACAACCTGTTTTTAATATATCCGAAAGGGACACGTTGCGTACCGCCCTGAGGGAATTGGCTACTTGCCTTACCTGATGGGCTTTGATGTTTGATTCCCCTAACGGGTTAGGGTCGATTTGTGCATCGTCATAGGCTGCCAAAATGATCCTTTTAATATAATTTGAGATCGACTGTTTCGAAAGATCTTTGTTAAATTTCGGCATAAACGAAATGATGAGAGCCTTCTGATTATCTGATCGGTAGGCCTCTGACATTTCCAAATACTGTTGCAGCGCTTTGACGGGACACAAAGAGACCAGACCGTCTGAGTCGGGGTCATCTGGTAGGGATGGGAGAGTAATGTGATCGAACGTTCCCATCCCTTGGGTCATGATGTGGGTTTTTCCCATGAATCCTGCTCTAGGGACTAGGGTGACCTTCTCCCATGTACCCTTATCTTTATTTACCTTTCTGTCTAGGGCATGGATTTCGCCTCTTCTTTTGCCCGAAGCTAAGGCCAATAAAAACGTGAATCTTAATGTTGCGTTTTTTGCTGAAATCACGTCCTTACTAAATATATCTGGGCGCTGAAGATACTGTAAGACTATTGATAAATCCCACTGCGCTATGTTGGATGGGCAGGGTGGGGAGCTTACTTTAAAATGTCTTACTAGCTGTGATAGGGAAGTATCTTCGCCCGGGTCGTAGCCTGTAGACGCTTTGAGTCTTGACCCTATAGCGGCCCTATAGCCCTCGATGGAACTTACCTTTAATTTCACCTCCGTGAAAAGGTGATCGAGGAAATCCGCTACCACTGCTGGGCTAGCCTGAAACGGATCTAGCTTAGAAGTGCTACACCAAGCGGCAAATTTATTCCACTGCGACCTGTAAACTTTGGCCGTTGAACCCTTGTGACTGTTTACTATTTTCTCTCTCACCTGCTTAGAAAAACCCTTGTTTTTCAGAAAGGACTGGTCAGACACCAAAGGTGGAGGTTCAGTAAGCGAGGGGAGGGGTGGAAGTGATGCCAATGGGGTTGTGATAGCAACTCGTTGTGGCATGGGATCGGTATCGACCTTACTACCTTGCAATGGAGTAGGAGGGCGAACCATGGGGCTTCCGGTGTCCATGGGGCAATGAGTAATAGGAACGGTGGTTTCAACTCGATTACTCTCTGCAGGACTTGCCCTAAGATTGCTTGTGGGGGAAAGGCATACAGTACCTCGTCCCGTGGCCACTGACAATTGAGAGCGTCTACTGCCCAAGCTGCTGGGTCCGGGCAAGGAGACACGTACCGGGGAAGTTGGGTGGTCATCGCGTTTGCAAACAGATCCAGAGTCGGGGCACCCCATGGGGATTGGTGTGTCACCCACTGAAAGGACCGAGGGGATAGGCACCACTCGGTGTTGATAACTTGACCCTGTCTGGAGGCTAAGTCCGCTAGGACGTTTAATTTCCCGGCCAGGTGACGGGCGGAAACGGTCACCTGTTCCTCCCTGGCCTTTGAAAGAATTTGGAATGCAAGTTTGGACAGGGATCGTGATTTGGTGCCCCCTTGCTTGTTGAGGTAAGCTATGGCTGTGGAGTTGTCTAACCGAAAAAGGACTGCCTTGTTTCTGAGTTGGTTGGTCAGCTTGATTAGGGCAATCCAGACCACCCGAAGCTCCAGCCAGTTTATGTGGTAGGACTGAAGCGAGGGTGGCCATTTGCCCTTCCATACCTGACCATTCCAATAAATTCCCCACCCCGCATGGGACGCATCGGTCTGAATCTCTATCTCCGGGGTGGGGGGCTGAAATGGCATTCCTTCGGACATAATTAGAACATCGCACCACCACTGTAGGGCTTGTAGGGTTACCTGTGAAACTTGCATCCTCGCTGCGGGTGAACGACCCTGATGCAACGCCCATCTTACCTGGCTTTGAAATGGCCTGTAATGGAGACGGCCCAGGGGGACTGTCTTCTCTGTTGCCACTAACAGGCCGAGGAGCGATTCCATGGCCTGTAATCTCACCTTCTTTCCTGGGGAAATACCTTTTATGGCATCTGCAATTCTCTGGCGGCGTTCTGGCGTAGGGAACGCCTTTGCTATTGCCAGATCCCAAAACTCCCCTAGAAAGGTAATGGACTGTTTGGGGGTTAGTTCGGACTTGGCTAGGTTTACTACTAGACCTACCTCTAGTGCCTTGCGAACTAAAGACATTGTATGATTCTCGGTTACCTGCCTGTCTTGATTCGCCAGAAACCAGTCGTCCAGATACTGAAAGACTAACATCCCTTCTAGCCGTGCCCATGTTTTCAGTACTTTCATGACCTTGGAGAAAACGTACGGGGCCGTAGCCAGACCGAAGGGAAGTGCCAGAAACCAAAATCGTCTTTTCCCTACTTGAAAGGCTAGAAATTTTCTTGCCGAGCGATGGAGAGGAATATGGAGGTAAGCATCGGAGAGATCTATGGAGGTACCCCACATCCCTTCCCGTAATGACCCTTTTATCACCTGGGCCGTGTCCATCTGAAAGGTGATCACTCGAAGAAAACCGTTTATGGGGGAAAGGTCGATTACCAGCCTCCACCCTCCGGATTTCTTGGGAACCAGAAAAACTCTGCTGAAAAAACCCATTTGATTTTCTGGCATTTCCTCTATCGCCTGTTTTTGAGACAAGCTCAGTAGCATTTCTTGGAGAGCTCGGTCTTTTTCTGACCCCTTGGCGTAAGAGGTGACTAGTTGTCTTGGCGCATGGGCGGTTAGGGGAATAGGGCACCTGAGCCCGTTCCGGTCTCGTTTGAAAGGTAGGGAGTAACCTCTCTTTAACCAACGTACTACCCTTCGAGACGCCCCCATTTCTGCCCATTGCTGCCAAAACTTTCCTAGTCTTCCTCCTACGGGCAAGGAGGCGTTTAAGGAAAGTAAATTTTCCAAGTCTCTTAAGTTTGCTAAAGTATCGCCAGGAGATAAGGGAATCTCGTGACGGTACTTTGGTTGGCTGCTACCTGAACGACTGTGGAGCCGGACCCTCTGTCTTGCTGCCGGGGCTGGGTTTCGGTTTCTTGACAGGGGGCTGTTGTAGCTGCGCACTCGGCTTAGACGGTGCTGGAGAGGACTGTTGTGGTCTCTTCCTCTTCAGTGGACGTTTGAAGGAGGAGCGAGACATCCTGGACATCAGGGCATAATCTTGCGAAAGCGAACGACTTTCCTGGTTCACCCTCTCTATCTCGGCGGGAGGAAATAGTTCTCGTTCCTCCAGGATAGGGGCATGACGCAGGTCCCGCAAACCTTTGACACTAGACCAGCAGTGCTGGAGAAAGGCATCTCGACGTAAGTAGACCATTGAAGTCATCAAAAAAGTGGAAAGTTTGACCACGTCTCGGGTAGCTAAGGCCAGGCATTCCATCAATTTAGCAGACACGGGATCACTAAGGCGAAGTTCTTCCCAACGCGACTTTAGTGCTTTAAGTGCATGATCTTGAAAAGACATAATGTTCAGGATGTGGCGAGAAGACGCCTCGATGGTCTTTGCGTCTTTCTCCACTAATGGAATGTCTGAGTCACTACGCACTGTGGGCATCCAGACTGTACGCTTCACGGGCTGCTCCAGTGCCTCTAGGGGAATTTTTTCATCCGCTGACCGATATGGTCCTGGTCGTACTGAGCAATGTTTAGATAAATGGAAACGCGACAACGTGCGACCCTCACCGGCGTCCATCTTCTTGAACTCTTTCGCGCGGACCGTGACAGCATGAGCAATGCCCTCACTGGTGGCTAGTGCGATAAACGAGTCCTGTTGTGGTGGAGCTGCCTGAGATGTCATCCGAATGGGCGGATCCTCCTTATCTAAATTTGGGGAGCCACAGGAGACCTCTGCTAAGCGGGCTATCTCTTGAATGGCATCCCTGAACGGCACGTCTTCTGGTGCAATCGTAGAAGCAGAACTCGAGGGGGCCGCGTCCTCGACCGATGGGGCAAGATCTGGTGGAGAGGGAGTACGGATGGGCCGTCTGCCCGCTGCCGCTGGATCTCTCCAAAGTCGATGCCCTTGGCCGGGAGAACGCACCTGCTCCACTGCCCGTAACGGTAAATGACAACGGGAATGTACTGACGTACCCTCGGATTCTTCTTCCCCGTCTTCCACCTCCGACTCCTGTTCATCAGATGCTGCTTCTGGGAGTTGGGATTGTGAAAAATGTGACATGTGGGGTTCCCCTACTGGGGTGTAAATTTCTTTCTCCCTGTTGCTTGGGACTGCTGCTAGGGGAGAATTTTCCATCGGCCCGATTTCCTCATCATCTTCCAGCAATGCGGAGACTTGGCCCGAAAGGGGCACGCCCACGGAATCCTCCTCGCTGATGGTGACCGTTTCGGGAATATCCACGTTAGAGTCCAGCGGGAGGTGAGGTACAGGCGAGCCCGATATCGCTGCCACTGACTGAATTTCCGGAGGAGGACGAGAAACCGTAGCTGATGGTTTAGGCTTTTGCCTTTGACTAAGCAGACTCTCCTGCTTCTGAACTTGACTCTGTAAATCCAAAAGTTGTTTTTGCAGTTGCGATTGCATAGACAAAAACGCTGAAAATTCACTCGGGAGACGCTGCAGCTGAGGAGGGGGGGATAAGTCCTCTCGCGGGGGAATGCCTAACTGGCCTGTAACCGCCGAAAGTACTGTTCCCGTATCCTTATGCGTTAAAGTCACTTGTTCCTCAGACGGGGACTTAAACGCCCCTCCTGGACTGCCACTGGGTTTCACTCTAGGAGGTGAGGCCCATGCCTCGCGGAGACGATCCCGTTCTTGCCCTTCCGGGATGTCCAATTCTGCTACAGTCTCAGAAAATGCACGTCCTTTACTCTTGGACTTTTTATGTCTCTTAACTGGCGTAGCGGATTCCGATTCTGCACCAGTGTCTACGTGTACGGGGGTGGAGACCTGGCCCAGAATAACGGAGCTAGCCTTCTTCATGGTATCACGAATAAATTCACGAGTAACAAACGAAGCTGACGAAAGGAATTTGCGCTTATCCCTCCTGCGCTCGTTCTTGGTCCTATTCCGTAATAGGACTTTCCAATCCTCTGGAGAAAGATGTAGACACTCGCCACACTGGCTGTCTGGCTCACACAGAGGTATTCCACTATTCCGTCTACAGCGGTCGCAGATGGAGTGGGGGTTACACGCGGTTGGAGGATGGATACACTGAGGCAGTAACGGTGGAGAATGTAGACTGGCCTCTGTCATATCTGAAATGCAAGCAGAGAAAAACAACGGTGAGAATATGTAGTATAAAACAACGCACAAAACTACATTTCTCCGTGCTTTGCTTCAACTGCAAGCTTTAACCTTCCAAGCTGTGTTTA
>OX457027.1:71143447-71405947 GCA_949752745.1 Protula sp. h YS-2021
ATAATTTCTCAAACTTTATCTTTTCGTAATCTAAGGATTGCTGACTCAGTAACTGCAACAGGCAAGACAGCCACTCGTATTAAAAGAAGTAATGAGATTTATATTTCTGCTGAAAAATTAAATATGGGACCTTTCTCTCTCTCTGTATAATAGGATCTCAAATTGACTCCAAGAACTAGATATGTTCAGGAGGTACCATCACTGTACATTTGACAGTTAGGGAGCACTTGATTTTAATAGATAACCAATGTATTTGTGGATAATTCTTGAATTAATTGACCCTTAAATTTTATTAAAATTCAAAATTTATAAAAATTTATCCATCCAGTAACATATAATTGTAAAAGGAAAACAATTTTTGAAAAAGACAAGTTATTGTACCATGACTAATTGTCACTAAATCATTTGCCACTAGAGCAATTGTATTTAATTTTTTTGGGACAAACTTCTGCAATACAGGCTTCAAATCAGGTATTTCAACTGAAAAAAATGTATTTCACAGTTTTTATGCATTTCAGGAGCTGTACGTTTACGCATTCCATAGCTGAATACACTTTGATTGAGAAAATTTACTTAATAGAAAAAATATAATACAATAATTCAACTTTCAAAGTAGAATATCAAAAAAGCTCCTATAATTCTACAAAATTAAAAATAATACGCGAAAACTTATTCCAGTGAAATAACAGAACACGAATTATTGGAAGTTTAAAACCCCGTTGTTTGACTTTTTATGATATGAAAAGACCCATTGATGTTAAAAGAGATGTTGCTATTGTGCTGCAATACAGAGCAAAGGAAACAGAATGTGCACCATGCACCCATATAGTCTTGGTCTGAATGTCATGCTAATTGCGTTATTTTAGGTTCAGATAAAGTTTCATGATTCAACAATTAAGGGATCCCAGGAACTTATTCGCTTCTATATATACAAGTATGAAAACTCCACTAAAGTTTGTAACGATAAAAGCGCTATTATGGCCTGTTTTTATGATCCGCGTAAATCCGAGGTTCCCCCTCCTTTAGAGGTCGTTCAAAAAATCACTGACGCTTTTCGGAATTCGTAGGTGAGAACCCAATTTCTTCGCTTTGCAATCCGGGTTCAGGTTCCTGATCACAATCAGATGCAGATGAAAGTGGTTTGATTTAATCTCATTATGACTAAAACGAGTGAAATAAATGCTGATTATAAAATACACAACCCCACTGCTGTAAAAGGAGACTTAGACTGAAAATAACATCTAATATGCAATGAAATTATGAATTTAAATATAAGCATACCAGTGTCTTTGGAATACTATAAAAGCAAAACGGCCTCCATATTCCTCCAGCAGCCTCCATGTACTTGCCAATTTTAATATAAATGGCTATTACATGGCTTAATACAAACAGATATAAATCCTAATAAACAGATCCTTTCAGGTACTGATAGTGATGCAATTTCATTACATAAAACAGAATCGTTTGACTTTGTCTTTGATTAACTTGTAAAAGAAAAGACAAAAGCACATTGTTATTATCAGAGATGAAGGTACTCAGTTAACAAAGAAGTCCCTCGAGCGTTGAAATTTTATTGGACGTAACTTTTACAAGGCACTCCGATAATGTATTTTCTTAACATTAGAACATAATATTTTCAGCAGATATTTTGCAGATATTAGTCCTAAAACATTTAGCTGGAACTCAGATATGAACCTTTTTATGAATTCCACAATGTACAAATGCAAAAAGAAATAGGCTGATTTCACTACCGAGAGCGAGATTAAACTGTATAATAATTAAAAGTGTATATATTTTGGCAATACTCTTTGAGTAATTATACTTTGTGAGATTTCAAGGTATGCAGAGGTTCATATGTGAACTCTCAAAGCTCCTCATTTACATTTCTGCTTTTCTCAAGCTGTACATTGATATTATTCATCAATAAAACTAAAAAGGACGATTCGCACACTTATAACTGCAGTGTTAAAAATTATATTGAACGATTATTTCATTTTAACCTGCAAAAATACATGCTAAATTTACATAAATCGGGAGAAAAACATAGACACTAAAACAAAATATTAATAATTAAACATGAATTTATACTTACAGTCCTAAACCAAGATTGTAAACTAAAGCTCGATTATTGTACAATCCTACATACATACTGTAATTGCTTCAATGTTGAGAGTAGTGGAGGATCAACTAGACATACTAAATTATATCTCTGCTAAATTTGAATCTTGCAGCCCCTGCCATCTCAGACTATATTTCTATGGCAGTCTTCCGAGACGACAAACGGAATCAATAATGTATGGGCCGCTCTCTCAGGTGTAATAAATATTAAATGTAAGACAACCATATTGCTAGGGGTAGTATGCCTAAATCTAATAGAATAATATTTTCTCACATCGTTGACTACCGAACCAGGTTTGCTCTCAATCTTGGTATTTTTCTTTATAAATCACGGGATTTTTTCTTATTTCTAATATAGTATATAGAATGTATTTATGTATTCCTGCTTCAAGAAAGATGATACATGACAAACAAATTTTGATGACTACTTTACAATTATATTTTCTGATGTTTTACAGTATATGTCCAGTAATGCTTGATTTTAGAGAAAATAATTTTCGTTCGGCATTTTGTTTCGCACTATTTTTTATTCAGAAGATATTTAAAGAAAATATAAGTAGCATGCAACATTTTTACACCATTAACATTCAGTCCTGCCAACTGCAAAATTTACCTAGTGATTCTATGATGTTTTACTTTCACAGTGTCAGATGATTAATTTAATCAAATTTAAACGTCTTTTAGGTAATGATACTGTAAATGCAATGTAAATGTAAATGTAAAAGACAAAAAGTGATACACTGAAATTCTTTGCATGAAAATAAAATACAGTGGCATCTTTATAAAGATCTTCATTTAGACTTTCACAACATAAACTTATTTAATAGGGAGTAAAATTTAATAGGGAGTTTACCTTTACCTGAACTTTAAGTGTGCAGTGTAATTTCGATCAAATAAGTCATACCTATTTGGCAAAATAAAAAAGTGATACAGGTATCAATCGAAACATCAGCCAGAGTGTGCGTTGGTAAGTTTCTCTGGTATGAATGGTACAAAAAGTGAAAATATATGTCGGCGAGCAAAAGGGCACAACCATGACCCTTCATGTATATCTAGTTCATGTCGGCATTATAATTGACGCAAGTTCTTAGACCGATGATATAATTGCCAATATAACCTTATAAGAAGGAAAATCATCATTATCAGCTGATATTGATGCCCCAGACATCGTGAGTTAAAATATGTCAATTTCTTCATTTCTTCGCAAATAACGTAAACAGGATTCCAAACTGAAAAAAATAATGTCAATTTTACATCTGCAATGATTATAGCTCATTTAAATATTTCTTGTAGTCTATAGATACACTGAATTTGCTCATAAATCGAATAAGTAGCCAAGGAAAACAAGGTTCTACCTATGTATCAATATTCATATTTTATACAGTAAAAGTGACTCGCTGTCTAAATTTCAAGACAAAATTATTTTTGAAATTGTTGATGGGAGACATTCTTATGCATATTTCCATTTGAAATCATCCTGTCAAATAATTCTGTCATATAGAAGAAACTGCATAACAGTTAACTAATACAATGGAGTCATACTGCTTCAATACACTTTTCATTATTACATCTACTTTGAAACTATTCAAACGCGTTATGATGTTTCCTTCCAAATTCATTTGGAAGAATTACACGTTCACCATCATAAGGATCAGGTAATGCAATCGCTGACCAAGAGACGGTTTCCCACCAAAATTATGGACACTACAAACCGTTATCTCGCTGAGATGAAATACACAAATAGGAATCATTCAAAAATAATTTCAATTTTCCCAGCTAATTATCCTTTAATTGTGATTAAAGTTGCTGTCATAACCTGGTAATTATCCATATTTTAAAATCCACAGAAACATTCAAATTAAATAAAAATAAGAAAGGGGTGACGGTTAGCTCAGTCGGTAGAGCGTTGGTCTTGTAATCCTATGGTCCCTGGTTCAAACCAGGGTGGAAAGCGGAGGATTGGCCTTTGCTCAAATTGCCTCAGCTAAACGACTGCGCGGGATTATTCACCACCACGGAATTCAAAATTAGCACAAATGAGTCTTTCGGCCATCCCTTTAAAAATAAAAAATAAGAAAGCGGTAAGAAACGGCTCATAAGCCAAATTCAGGTAGTTTGATAAAAAGTCCCCATACCTATGTCACTTTGATCTGTTGATACCAATTTTGAATTGTTAATGTAGACAGGAGAGACACACACTACCTAGGTACTTAATCTACATCGAGAATTTCAGCAACCGTGGGCGACCGTGGTCAACCAATGATTAAAACATGGGTAACTGATAATTTGAGATGTATGATAAATGTTCATTTAAAAATCTAATATACGTTACGGAATCACAAGGAGTTATTGTTTAACTGAGAACTCGAAAACCTAAAGCTTCAGAGCAAAACGTTATGAGACTACTCTTTCACAAAGAATTATGTCATTACCTACTTTTTCTGCTGTTTCGTAATTATGGGTCGTTTCATCGTTTCCGCTCGTCTAATGTTGCTGCCAACTTTATGTGATGGAGAAAAAATTGTTTATTTTCAAGTGCTTACAATGAAGAAATATTGGATGCTGTTTCAATATTTATTTCCTAATTCAGAAAAGTTATTTAAAGCTATCTCTAACAGAATATTAGATATCCAACAATTACACCGAAAATTAATTTTTGATTTAAAAATAATTTTAGCTATCTAAAATTCTAATTGGTATATCTGTAATTAAATTTTAGAAAGAGAAAACATAATTTTAGTTGTGAATAACAGTTTAAGATCAATTTCTATAACTACATTCAACAGCACAGACTTGAAATACTTCAGTTAAATAATTACCTACTTGGCAACTCTTAATAAAGATGTTTGCACAGAGTTACGTTATTACATTTCAATTTTCACAAGAAAGTTTAAACTGGTGATAAGTTACAGGTATGAAAATTTAAACCCCATTTCCTGTATCTGCAATTTAATTCTAAACATCTAAAATTAAATGTTAGGTTACCTAACATAAATATTAACGTCTAGGCAACAAATTTTAAAAAGTATTCTATTTACTATAAAAAAAATTGGCTGAGGGCTATTGCCACTGGTGAGTCCGACCGTCCGTCCGTTTGTCAGTGCCCACAATGATTATGTTATGTGGTAGATTTTCGATACATGCGTCACTTAAGTGGTTTTTCTTTCTTATGTGGTGGTGCTTATGAGGTAACCACATAAGCACCCACTTAGCACAAAACAAACCACATAAAGGATTCCGTCAAAGTTCGTTGATCAACTCTCCTGTAACACCATCTGTTGGTAAATAATGCAACTAATCTCCTACATTTATGATCCGATATCATTTATTTTTGGCATGAGGCATCCCTAGAGGGTCGTGCTACGACTTGTGCTTTTTAGTCAATCGGACAGTTTTTGAATTTTTGAGGAATTTTGAAGAAAAAAAGCTGTATTTCCCTTTACAGTTTTTATCCGATTTCATTTATTTTTAGTGTGAGGCATCACTGGGGATCATGCAGACGGCTTATGCTTTTTAGTCGATCAGACAATTCTCGCATTTTGGGGAATTCTTGATTTTGTTGGAAATTTTTGAAGAAAATACGTCAAATTGAGTCTTGTCCTACAGTTGTTATCCGTTTTTAACTTGTGTTGCTGTGCGGTTGTTATGCGTACTGGTCCGCGTACCAACTGAAACTGAGTAAACATGTGCACTGGCCCCAAATGCGAACCGTGCATCAACCTAAAGAAACCTGCGCACTGGTCCAACATAAGAACCGCACGCCAACGCAAGTTGAATAAACATGCGTATTGGCCTGAAATATGCACCGCGCATCCACGAAAGTTACATAAACATGCGCATTGGTCCGAAATGCGAACCGGTCATTGACTCGAGTTAAGTAAAGATGCGCATTGGTCTCAAATAAGCACCCAACATCAACGCAAGTTAAGTAATTATGCGCATTGGTCTGAAATGCCAACTGCGCATCGACTCCAGTTAAATTAACATGCCCACTAGTCCGAAATACAAAACGCGCAACGACGCAAGCTAAATAAACATGCGCACTAGTTCGAAATGCGCACCGCGCATCAACGTAAGTTTAATAAACATGCACAGTGGTCCGAAATGCAAATCGCGCATCAACGCACGATAACCAAACATGCACACTGGTGAGAAATAAGCACCGCGCATCAATGCAAGCTAAGGATACATGCGCACTGGTCCCATATGCGAGCTGCGCATAAACACAATCTAAAGAAACATGCTCACTGGTCCAACATAAGAACCGCGCGTCAACGCAAGTTGAATAAACATGTGCACTAGTCTAAAATAAGCACCATGCCCCAACGCAAGTTAAAAAGAATATGCGCACTGGTTCGAAATATGATCCGCGCACCGACACAAGTTAAGTTGACATGCGCCCTGGTCCCAAATGTGAACCGCACATCAACGCAAGTTAAATAAACATGCGCACTGGTTTGAAATGCGAACCGCGCATTAACGCAAGTTAAACAAACATGCGCACTGGTCCGAAATGCGAACTGCACATCAACTCAGGCTAAATAAACATGCGCACTAGTCCTTGTTACAAACTGCGCATTGACGCAAGTTTTAAAAAAAAACATGCGCACTGGTCTGATTATTTTGACCTTTGAGGTCAAGATCAAAATAATTTCCGGTTTCACCGAGACCTGATGATTGTCTATTAAGTGTACCAAATATATAGCTCATCTGACTAAACCGCTTGAAAGAGTTTTTTGGAAACTATTTTGTGAAAAAATTAATTATGACCACTGAGGTAAAAAAATTGCGGATTTGCTGATATCTCGTCACCCTCTATACGTGTGCCAAATTTCATCTCCCTCTGTCCAAAACTGTAGGAGGAGTTTTCAGGAAACCATCCAAACGGAACAAGAGAAGACAAAAAACGACAAAAAGGCAGAAACTTACATCAAAACTACAAACTTATACCCAGTTACAAACGAAGTTTGCAGGTGGAAATGATACAAAACAGTTGTGAAAGATAAGTTGTGAGATATCTTTTACAGTGAAGTACCACATAAAGAATTCCGTTGATTTACAAATGACATACACGAAGCAAAAAACACTATTGGCATTAAAATGACGCCTGCTGAGAACCTACCCAAGGGCACGGGTAAATATAAACCACCACGTAAGTATTTTTATTGTCAAATAATCTTGTCAGTGAACCACCACTTAAACTCATTTCAGTCATATCAAATGCTGCCACATAACGCAGCCACCACATATGATTCCTCTCGTTCGTATGTCCATCCGTCCGTCCGTTAACATTTGGGGTGCTATATTTTTTACGCACCAAAAGGTTCAGATTGTTTTAAAATTCAACACAGTGAAAGAATATATATTAGAGGTGTGCAAGGTCAAGGTTTCATCGACCAAAAATTGTCGAAATTATGGCCCTCTGAACTTGGGCAATTTTTCGTGTATTGCTCTGTTATGCAGGCGACTTTGTACGCATCACTTTGACATGAACGCTTTCATATAAAGCTATGAAACCTATGTATATTGAAGGTGTGCAACGTTAAGGTTTCAAAAATGCAATCAATCAATCAATCAATCAAAACCAGGGCTTTTAATATATCGGGCCTTTCTTTACAACAGATCTCACAAAGAATCGAGTGACTTGCCATCCCATAACTGCATATCAGTTTCAATTCCGAATGCTTGAACATAAAGGCACTGGCTGTTGACTTTGCATCTCTGATGCCTTTGCTATAAGTTTGTTATAAAATTATATGAAAGTGTCTGTGAAACTGTCCTAACTGGCATTGTCCTTATCAGTATTAATTTGTCAGTTGCTGAGTTCATCTAACTGTTTAGGTCAAAATGTTGCACATACCTTTCTGACTTCCAAAAAATATAATTTATGAACCATCTAAGGATGCGCTGATAAAGGTTTCCGATTTTTATTTAATTTACTATTTTTAGTCTGTACGTACGTGCGTAAAAAGGAAACTATACATTTTGTATGTAGATATTAGCGCACTGATAAACAGATAGCTAAATATCACATTTGGGATGTGCTATGTACGCCAGTAAAAGTTTTCAAGTTGAAAAAATTACAAAATATAAGATAAACTGTCAGTTGTTCAATTACAAATACACTGTTGTATCTGCCCTTAAACGACTACATGCATGTTCAAATAGCAATACCCTGTCACTTATTTCGTTCAGATCGCTGAGAAAATGCCATCCTTTTATTGATAATAATCTTGCAATGGTGATATAAAGCAAGCTTATTGCAAACTGGAATATTTGTGGTCAATATTAAGAGTGTATAAGATCATAAATCTAAATAATATCTGGTTATAAATGCAAAATTAAAGATGTGGCATCTTTTAATTTTGGGGTTATGTGCTTTAAATGCTTTAGCTCAGTTGGACAGAATAAAGGTATGTTATTTACATAGGAATTATGCCTTATATTTTACTATTTTTTTAAAAAATACATTACATTTGGCCATTTTACCCTTAAACTTTCTTAAGAACATTTACATATTAAATGCAGTTTCGTTCCTTCAATATTTCAGAAAAGTGCAATAAATAACTTATCTGTATATAGAAATTAAATTAATACAATGTAATGCACAAAAATCCTCAAACTCTTCCTTTTTACAGTCCTCATAAGATGTTACAGAATACGATTTTCCAGCTTAAAACATTGTTTTCTATTATATAAAACTCAAATAAATTATTTCCAGTGCTTTAGAATAAATTCATGTATTTGAACAGTTGATCATTGCATGCTGCTTTTACGACACTTCGGCTGTCGTAGCATTTGCTGCTTATTTTGTGGCAACCAACTATCTATCAGACTTTCATAAAATTATTACTTGTCATTTTGGCATCCAGGTGGATCCACATAATCATTGGTTTTATGACACCCATGGTCGCGTTGTTTTGATGCATGGAGTAAACTCAGTTACGAAGGCCTTTCCGTGGTATGCCGACTACTTATTTAACGATACACGTCTTGATGACTTGACAGACTGGGGTCTCAATATAATGCGCTTAGGATCAATGTGGACAGGAGCGGAACCCGTGGAGGGAGAATGGAACGAAACGTACATTGGTATGAATTACTCAAGCAAAAACTAATGCCTTAAAATAGGCATCAAAACTTTGTATGACTTGGTTTTTAAAAACAATATTTGAAATGTTAAAACATATGGCATGACAATATATATTTTTTCAAATTAAAAAATCACTTTTCTCCAGGCCATTATTTGGCATTTATTATTTCAAGCAAACATGAAGCTTATATGCATTCGTAATAATTATAAATGTAACCTAAAATATGCAGCAAGTATAACTAATTTTATAACTGATTTTATATCTTTATTTGTTCCTTTTTTTAATAGATGAACATGCAGTTTGGGGCATACAGGGCGATGTGTCTTTAAGTATAGACCACAGGTATATTTATTAATGTAACATAAACTTACAGGAATATTAGAAGATATTGTGCAGCGACTTGCAGATCGTGGAGTCTACACAATGCTTGATATGCACCAGGACGTCCTTTCCTCCTACTATAATTCATATGACGGTGTGCCATCATGGTTAATAGATTATTTTCCACCCCCAACTAATCCATATCCATGGCCATTGGAAGAAATAATTTACTGGGAGCAAGGATACCTTACTCAAGCATGCAGCGAAGGATTTCAGTTTCTCTATAATAACACGGCAGATGCGGTTTATAAATGGGCTAACTTCTGGGTGAAAATGGCAGAAACTTTCAAGGTTTGTAAATATAATGTTTAGCATATTTGTAAAATAATTAAACGAACTCGAGGCAAAGTGGTACAATTGCGGAAACGTAATGTAGTGATATAATTTTAAAATGTTTTGCAATGAATATCAACTTTTTATGTATTGTATCTGTTGCAGGATAATCCCAATGTACTGGGTTATGAATATATGAATGAACCCTGGATTGGAGACTATTTCCAAGACGAAAGATTAACTTTGCCAGGATATGCGGCCAAAAAGAACCTTGTTCCAGCTTATGACATTATTACTGAGGAACTGCGAAAAGAAGATCCTGATAATGGCATAGTTTTTTATGAGCCAGTAATATATGGTCAACTATTTGAAGGATCTCTTTCGGGAGCAGGGTTTGAAGAAGTACCAGGAGGTGACCAGTACCAGAACATGAGTTCGTACTCTTGGCATGCTTATTGTTGGCCTCTTGAATTTATAGATTCAAATGCAACGGACGAGGAACGCGAGGAAGCTAGAGATTTCTGTGACAATGAATTCCTTCCAACCATGTTTGAAAGCGCACAAGCTCAAGTTAACATCACGGGAGGAGTTGCTATCCTTACTGAATTTGGACTTTGCATTGGATATGACGATACTGATGTCATCGATATAGAATGTGATACTTTTGTTGACCTAGCAGACGAATATCTTATGGGATGGACGGAATGGGATTACAATGGTGACTGGTATCACGGAGGAGAGAGAAACTGGGGAAAGATTCTACCGCATATCAGACCGTATGCCCAACGCACAGCTGGTTTTCCACTCTATATGTATTTTGACAAAGAAACCCTGGACTTTACTTACGAGTACGAAGCTGACTTAAGTATTGATGCTCCCACTGAAATATTCTTGCCACCGGTTCGCTATACTGGAAATATTGGAACAGAGGTTACGGAAGGCTATGAGGTCACTGCTGCAGAATTTCCTGTAGGACTGTACTATATTAACCCAATTGATAGCAATACTGTAGAAACCAACGTCCACTTTTTTGCTTATTCCCTGCCCTAGAAAGCTTTTTGAACTTATCCAAGAAATGACGATTTCGGCAATGATTTATTGTTCTATGAGGGAAATGGAGTAACAAATGTGTGCAATTTAATTATTTTGGGTTGAGGTCAATGTTCAGTTTTCAAAGACATTCAAAGTACTTGATGTCTTTTTTGTCATCAAACCTACATTACCTCTAAAAATGACGAATCGACGGCATATTAATAGCATATTTCTTGAAGGTATCTGTTTCATGGTGTGCAAGAGCACTGTATATGTAATTAAATCTGACATTGTGAAAAATTACTCTAAAACATTTAAAAATCTGTCACAAAAGACTATACGAAGTTGCTACTCATATATTCCGAAATAAAATTTTATGCAATCAAGTAACTTTTCCCTTTTTGTAATAGTTTATTGTCAACCACTATAAGTCTTCTGATGAGGCTTGAAACCTGAGATAACACACATTTACTAATCTCTTTTTATTGTGGTTCAGGTACTATAGCTTGTTGTTAAGTAGTGCTGAGAATTTCAACTTTGTGGATATTAGTTTTCTATACCAAAGTAATGGTTGGTCACGATGAAAAAAGAGCCAAAAGGTGAAGCCATGCGTATTGTTACTAAAAATTCCGCAAGGAAAAACAGTGCAAAATCTTTTTCAACTATCAAATTAATCAAGATACAGAACTGGCTGAAGATTTTACTCCATCACATTACCGCCTACTTAGTAACACCAGAAGATAAAAAAGATATGCAGTGAGGGGTTCAAACAATTATAAATGAAATATTTATCGGAAAATATATCTTTTTGAAATGAAAAATACTCAGTGTACATCCCAGATTGATGGTAGTCTTCTAGGCGTATGGTGGAGAGAGAGTATACTTTGTCTGTTCACAATTCGTATCCATTTCTTCGCAATATCATAATTTTTCTTCGATGTACGAAAATTATACAACACAAAAGTAGAATTGCCTTCAAGACCGTTTGCTTCACATTTGTTTAATTAATACGGAACATCCTGTTACCGCACAAATACCTATGTTGTAGACGACTACACAAATAGAAAACGCGTGCAATATAAACATAAAATTAGTGATGTAATTTTGATCATACTCTTTAATGCTTTACCATATACTGTTTTATAAAATTCGTTCTCATCAAACTCTATTTCTTCGGAGATCAATGCTACCACATCCGCATTCATGTCGCCGTGATACGTCTGTTAAATTTCAGCAGCATATAACTTAGACATCATCTTGTCGCCTGAAGGATTCTTGTTTCCGAAACACATTAAGAAGTTATTGATTAGTTCAGTACGCAAACAAACCTCAAGCATAAAATTGAGTGCATCACAGCCAAATTTATTGTAACAACCGAAAATAGTGATTATGCAGCTGAGCGATAACACTAAACTTTTGGACACTAAAATTACATTTCAACACAAGTAAATTAATAATTCTTTTACTTTCTATATTATCGGCTTGTAGACAACGAAGTCATCCCTATGGGGTTTGCCAATGTGTTAACCTTGGTTATCATGATCATAATAAAAAGTTTGCGGGGTACTACTGAAAATGTAAACGTTGAACGGATTCCACTCGTTGTTATGTCTACCATGCTTTGTCAACCACCGACCAATCAGTGTCGTTGCAGTGTCAGTCACTTGATCGAACCATATCCAAACAATTGTGGTCCGATAAGTGGGCTTTTCACCGTCCACATTGTTTTTACTATCAAATTCAAGGTGAATTGCATACTGTTTGGATGTTATTTATCTTTAGTAATAGTTGTAAATATACTGTAAGTTTCATCCTGTTTCGTTTACGTTTTACGGTTTGATCAGTGCTGATTCCTGCAAGTTGTAGTTTTGGCTTTGTCAGACCGTCTTTTGTTCGGTAAATGCTTCCCGGCCATCATTAGTTTTAGTGTGAGTTTATTTACAGTGAGGTAACTTTCAAGCGATGTCCTGAAAAATCCTACCATGAGGTTTTCCTTATGGTCAGTATGTAGTTTATATCCAATCGGCTATGCAAACACTTTGTTGGGTCGCCACATGTACGACAGCATAAATGCATCGTTCCTGTGTCCTTGTGCGAGGTTTCTCCAAGCTTTGTCAAAGGTATATAGCTACGTTTGGAGTTCGTGTACCCGTGAAATACTAAAATTCTGGTAATTCCATCAACACAGGTCGATGTCGTGACAGCAGCGACCCTTTACATTGGCAGGTGTGAAGTCTCATACGCTGCTGGCACGAATGGCCACTGTTACTGTCGTTGCAATGTCGATTGCCACGTGGAGGTATCATGGTGTTGACTCGGGTATCTCACGGTCACGTAGTAGGTAGCTATGTGCTCAGCTGTTGCCTTTGTCACGAACTGTGGCGGTGGCATGTCAAACATGTGACGGGTTGCCCCTGTAACAGGTGGTACAAATAACAAGAGGTGTCCTGACTATTACGACCATGACTTAACCATGGAGACGAACACAAATGTACAAGTACAGTCTTACATAACGTTAACAGTGCAACGAACTTTACAGAGGCGGAGCCTCGTCGCATGCAAGACATAAGTTTGAAACTGCATCATGGTTGCATCATGGTTCTGATGAACAGCTTAAAGTACTTCGTGGTCTTGCGTTAAAGTCAGGTCGAAAATTTAATAACGCTTTTACAGCCAACATTGCCACGAAACTGGATTCGTCAAATTTGGTGCAACCGCGTAATCTTCCATTGAAGGCTCCTATACAACCGTTGACAGGGGAAAGCAACAATTAGAATATGATTCAGTCATGGGTCTTCCTTGTTTTCATCCGCTGATCGTTCGTCGTCTGGTGAAGAAGAACAGAGGGGAGTGAGTGAATCCGAACCTCCCTCACAGGCGTTTCGTACTGAAAATAAATTCTCGATACTGATGCCTTCCTCCTACTCCGCGTGTACTGTGGACGGCCACACCGGCATGATAGCAGCCTATCAGGCTTTGTTCTGCAAACTGCGAAGCCGCTCCAGTAGTCGCGTCTGCTGCCGGCCAGACTTCTACATGTTTCAATATAATGACGGGGTGTTGCAGACTCAACTGCTTGCCTACCCTTGCAACATTGGCCCGTGGTTTCCCAATGTCAATCAAAGTCGAGCATGCTTCTAGCGTGCTTCTTTTGCGTCATGATCAACCTTTAGCACACTCAAACATTAGTACGGAAGATGTCCGCAAGTTACGATTCGCTCCAATATACGATCCATCAAAACTTCCGCCAGGCTTATTGGAAGAGGCAATCTGCGCAGCTAGAATGAAGTCAAATGACGCACTTATACGCAGAACAACAGGCCGAGGCAGTGACAATCATCCATACGTCCACTCTGACTGCAAAAAAACGACATGTGCCTTCAACGGCACGCCCTTTGCAGGCCAAGAAACCCATGGCTGAACACCAGAATGTCGGCTGCTTCTTCGAGATAGAGGTAGCAACCAATGAAGGAATTTAACTGTGCCACCCCTTCCGGATACTTTAAGTGCCTACGAACAATTGTTTCTCGACTAAATAAATCAAGAGCAAATGGAGGAAGGCTAAGCAATTTTCGGCAAGCGTGGCAATCACTCAGGGCTCCAAACAGGTAGTCCGTTGGTTGTGATGGGGATATTCCTTACCGTTTACAAGCAACAGGTTTGGTCAACAAATTCTTTACCTGATAGCTTCCCGATGTTCTTTAGTCTGATTGTACGAGCATCAACCAGAAGGTTAGCTGGCGTTAGATAGGAGTTTACAGACAAATAAATCCACAGAAAAGATACCTGTGGGCATTCAGGGGTTTTCAGTCGCATCTTTCTTGTACCAAAACATCTGGCAGTCATAGACTTGTAGCAACTCGACCATTTCTTGCATCTCGTTTAAAATAGACACTTCACATCTAATCAAATCCACAGTAAGGCGGGGTATGTGGACCATTTTGGTGGATCTTTCGGACGCCTACCTTTATATTTCGATGTACAAATCCAGTCATTGCTGTCTATCCTTTATGTCAGGGTGTAAGTTATTGGTTTTCCGCCCTACTTTTCTGGTTGTCGACGGAACCGTTTAGATTCATTTAGATTATGATGACAGCCAAACGCTCGGGTCAACGGGTGGGATTATTCATTTCCTCTTATCCCGAAGATTACCTGCGGACAAACGGTTACAGGGACGTCCTCCTTTCTCAGTTAAATAGGTTGGTCAAGCAGTGCTCTGCTCTTGGTGTTTTGGTCATTTTCAAGAAGTCGCAGTTGGTTCCGATTCAGCAGATAGAGTTTCCACTCCCAAGCCTTGGAGGTTTTTCCTGGGCTTGATAGTTGCTACAGTGAAACAATGAACAGGTGCTATTTTCGAGAATTTCTGCATTTCAGGTCAACACATCATTCGTCTACGGCTCTTCCTGTTAGTACTCATAGATCTCGACTGGTGGTCACGTAATGCCAGTCTGCTGAAGAGTGTGCCTTTCTCTCTTCTATCCCCATCAGCGCATGTCCATACGGATACGTTTTGCAATGGGTGGGGTTTCTTTTTCCAAGGGAGAACTTGGAAGGATCAGTAGTCTGGTCACGATCGGACAATTTATATCAACGTGTTGAAAATAGAAACAAACAGTAGTGATTGCTGGTCAGTTTTTCTTCACGTTTCTCTAGGTCATGTGGATCAGTTCGTGGTGTACAATCAGAAAGTTGCTTCTTATTTTTCGAAGCAGGGCGGCACGCCCTCACCTATGTTGTGTCGACTCACCGAGCGGGTTCTCTTATATGCTCGTAACAATTGTTTCAAGCATCTCCCATTATAGGCAGGCCAAATGTTCTATTCCATTTGGTGCCCAGAGTGACTTTGGCTTTTTTCCTGTTTCATTGGATTGTATGTCAATCACCTTCCTCATGTCTCAATCCTTGTCTTCCAGCGTACAGTCCTCCGTTTCCGGGATTGGCAGTTTTAGTATTTTTGTTTTAGTGTGTCTCTGGCCTACAGCCGTGCCATTCACGTTTCCACCATCTTGCTAATGCTGATTGTTCTCGCAAAGATTTGGGTGGTTAGACCAAAATATCTGTTGCTGGTGGCTCCGGATCTATCAGAACTGTCTTGGTCTCCTGGAGTATAATAGTCTGCAAGAACCTCATTAGGAGTATTTTCACTCAAATCCTCGGTTGTTTCAACTTAATATATGATGCATAAGTTTTCTTTCATAAAGAGCAAGGGTTTTTCACAGAGGGTAATTGATAGGATGGAGACAGTTTAAAAGGATACCACAAATAAAGTCTATTTATTGCAACGGGGACTTTTCGGGTATGCTTCGTCGAGAAAGACATCGATCTTGCTGGGGCCATTGCCGTAGCAGTTGTTGGTTTCTTTGTTTACCTTTTTGGAGGTCAAAAAGATTTCAGTTAGGTCGATTATGACATCTGAGTCAGTTCTCAAGCACTCTTCTTGCGATGATTTTTTTTTTGGCTATGATGTATTTCCGGATTTGCTCAGATCTTTTCAACTGGAGGAAGCTCCGTTGAAAAATTGCTTTGCCAGATTCTATCAGTCAAATTAATGGCTCAAGGAAGGCGGTGATACTAAAGCCGTACCGTATTTTTTCTGGAAAGACACATATTGCGTCCAAGGGCTTTAAGTAAACTGTGATGCCATCGTTTCTGGTCCAAAATCACGTGGCAGTGGCAGTGTCGATAACTCGTCGCCATGAATCGTCTCCCTACTACGTGCATATGTAAAACGGTCAAGTCCTTATCGTCGGACGTTGAAACTGTTTCTGTTTATATCATTCATGAGTAGTACTACAGTAGACCTTTCTAAAGCATCTTTATCTGACTATATAAAGAAGGTCATCCTTTTAGCATATGGCGATTTAAAAAAATGTTTTGCGCAGTTCTAGTGGTGTGTTAATATGTAACTTGTTGCGAGATGGCTGTTGTGCCTCTCCAAACACGTCTATTAACACTTGACAAGCCTTTAGCTTGCAAGGGATATATGAAGTTGTGCCGGCAACCTTTGGTATCATTTTTTCTTGACAGTGATCGGATTTCCTGTGCCATCTCCTCCACTGGCAATAAGGGCCCTAGGGCCCCGAAACTTGGAAATTAGGTAGAACTTGATATGAACGTGTGCATGACACTAAGTTATAAATCTATGGAGTCTTTTTTCTTGACAGTGGTCCAATTTTTTTATGTCGTCTTCTTCTCTGGCACGATGGACCCTAGGACAACGAAACTTTGGACTTGTGTAGAACTTGTGAATAATAATAATAATAATAACACGGATAATTTTGGCATGGGCCATGGCCCCCACTTTCAGTAAATGGCCTTCTAAATTTTTCGCTGGGGCCGCGATGGCCCCCAGATTCTATAAATTGCCCCCAGTTTTTATGGCTGGGGGGCCATTGTATGTATGTTGTAAAATACTTTATATTACTCAAGAAATAACCCACTGAAGGAAGTATTTTTGCGTTTTAATTTTTGTCAAGCGTTTGACATTTCGCTAGCGAAATGCGGTTCTAGTTAAACACCCTTTACATGAATAGACCATGGTACTTTTTCTGCTTATGCAGTACTTGTGTTTGAGCTTTTAACGTTGTTGTTAGTAATGGACATTTCGTGTTGAAACCTCACTCAAATGCGTTGTTGCTATTGAATGGCAACTACCATCATTGTCACTTCCTCTTCACAACTTCGCTGCCACGAGGGGGCGGGGCTTGATTGATGACGTCACGATGATTGACTGTGTTAGAGCTCTCGTTTTCCCCTACTCAGGGGCGGGACCTAATTGATGACGTCACGATAATTGATTGGTCCAGTACTTTCGTTTTTCATCTAATCGGGTGTATTGCTTGATTGGTTACGTCACGATAATTGATCGGTCCAAAACTTTCGTTTTGCCTTATTCATTGGGCGGGGCTTGATTGATGACGTCACGACGATTGATTGGCCAGAACTATCGTTTTTCCCCTACTCAGTTGTGGGGCTTGATGTCACGTGATTGATGACGTCATGACAGATGATTGACAGAAAGTGTTAGTGAGCGGAACTTAATTGGCTTAATTGATCACGTGATTGGTGACGTCACGATGAGTGACAGTGTCTCATCTGTCTATCATCGTGACGTGATCAATCACGTGACATCAAGCCCCCTTGCCTGAGTATGGGAAAAATGGAAGTTCGGGACCAATCAATCATCGTACATCATGATGATTGACAATCTTAATTGGCTTTATTGACTTATTTGATCACGTGATTGATGACGTTATGATGATTGACAGGTATTTTAGAACTCTTGTTTACAGGTGTGGTAGAATTCTTGTTTACAGATGTGGTAGAACTCTTATTTTCCTCTACTTTTACTCTTAAATATGAGTATTAAAAAATTAAATACTTCATTTATACAATGCAATGAACGCTTGCTTCACTATTTAATATTTGTAAGTTTACTTGCTATAAATCGTGTCTTTACAATAAATCGTGCATTGTTTATCCCTTCTGTCGTTTGTTTGCACTATACTGGACATGCGCATTTGAACTGTTTATAGGCTTAATGAAGACCCCGCTTATTTCGCAACAGCACCAAACTCATTTGTACCGCTGTGGCATGCATAGTCATTGCCATTTGTTCGTTGATATCTCCGATTATCGCTCGTGATTAGTATCAGTGAGTATTTACATCTTCGTGAGTTTAAATTTATTTATCAGGATATTTGGGCTGCCGAGAAATATCAATAATTTTTAGTTTGGGTGATAATAATGCATGGATGTCAAAGGAGAATAATATATGAAAATCCCTCAAGTACTTGTTCTAGCTCCGAGTAGCTCTGACTTGTATAACATCGTATATCTCGGTGCCGGGAAACTTTTTAGCGCACCGCTTCTTGGAGCTATACTTGTTCTTGCGGACACCTTCATGCAATGCTTTGTGGGTGACTGAGGGCATAGCGAGCGATATTTTGAGTTTATCGCACTGTTTTATACCGATACAAATTCTTCGGTATTTAAGCTAAGTAATGAAATTTTTCTAAACGGTAAAAACTATTTAAAGAACTAACGTCCTGGCGTGGGACAAGTAGGCCAAAATGTTTGCAATCGGCTCAGAACTAGTCCTAGATGACTCTTGCGGTCTTCCTATGTCCCGGGAAGATAGAAAGGGTCCTCTGAGACTAGCCCAGAACAAGAAAATTAACTTGTTATATTTGGTATAAAACAGTGAGAAACTATGCGTTTTGCCCAGACGCAAGTACTGGCACTTTTTGATCACGTGATGAAAGTGTTAATTCTCATAAAAATAACCGTGTGAAAAATTAAAGAAATTATAGAAAGTTTTCACCTAAATGTCAAATTTCTCTTGCACCAAATAGTCCCAGCGGACCCTTTCTATCGTCCTAGGACAGAAAGGGTCACAGTTCCTGCAATAGAAATGGCCATTGATCTCAATTTTCGAGACTCTGGATCTTTCGGGGCACGTTCAAGGACACCGAGGCTCGAACTGGCAGGCCTTTTCTTTAAAAGCACACTGAGAAGTACCCTGGCGCATTATTTTCAACCTCAGCGAAACTCCCAAACTAGAGTAAAGCATGGTTTTGCAACTGTGGATTCACTGTTGTTGTGAGCGATAATGAGGGATTCGATATCCTGATCTCAAGAAAACACTCATTTTTCCCACTAAAAAATTGTTATCTGACCATAAAACATGTGCGCCATAATTAAAAATTGACCCATTTATGTGATGCACGCTTTCTAAAATAACGCCGTTGGCCCTAGTCGTGCGCCGAGATTTGAAAATTGACATCAATGACATTTCCTATTGTAGGAACTATGACTCTTGCTGTCATAGGAAGACCGTAAGAGTCATCTAGGACTAGCACCAAAGAGCAATCGGGTTTTTAACAACCCGCGTGGTATTTAAAAAATTTATTGAAAGAGTTAACAAGTTGTTTCAATTTCTTTTATATTCCAAGTGCGAGCTGTTTTTACGATATTTCCTTTATCATTTTCTTTCATTTTTACCCGGTCCCCTCGCAGTCAAAGTTCTTGCGCATTTTTTTCGAAACACCCAAAGCGTGATTCGGTTTATAGCTAGGTCGCACTTTGGGCGTTCCGAATAAAATGCGCAAAATTTCTGCGTTTCGAATACAAACTAACCGGGTAAAATTGAAATAAATAATAGGGAGACTTCGCCTAAATGTCAAAGTTCTCTTGCATCAAAGAGCAGTCGTATTTTTAACAACCCGTATCTTATATTTAAAATTTATCACGTAAAAGTTTTAACAAAAAGTTTTAAGTTTCAATTATGTTCCGAGTATGAGCTATTTTTGCTAGATTTCTTCTATATTTTTCTATCATTTTTTTATTTTTTAATCGGTTCCCTCGCAGTCGAAATTCAAAATTCTGTGCATTTTATTCCTAACACCCAAAGCAACCCGCTACTGCGGTTTCTTGTACCGCTCCAACATGCAAGTCAAGTGTGCTCGCTTTGTGGATCGTTTGCAAAATTCAACGATCCAAAAGTCTTTATTGGCAATTACCAAAGGCCCTCAAAGTACAAACGCAATCATATACAACTTTTGTGTTACGCTTCCTTTAAAGGATAAGAATACAGAAATAACCATAAATCTCCCGCAATGAATGATATTTGTTTGCATACGGGGGACCATGATTTATTACATGAAAAAGTGACAGTAAATTTTGTAATTATCCATCAAAAACTTCTGAATCGGCATTTAAACAAGTAAGTATTTGTGAAACACAAGCAGGCCCCAACCGTCCCCCCCCCCAAATTCATAGGGGTATAAAGCGATGACGGACAGACGGACGGACACCCCAAACCTATAGGCCCCAATCCGAAGGGTTGGGGCCTAAAAAGCATGGAACAAATTAAAAGCGCAATATTTTAGGTGTACAGAATAAATTTACACCTAATTATGCATCTGCCGATTATTTGAAATATATTTTACAGATAACATTAAACACTTTATTTAAATTTTTGGTTACTTAAATTTGGTCACGTGATATTTAAAGCCCAGAACCTAAACAAACAAGGGGTCGTTATTTTCCGTCGATCGACGGAAATTCTGTACTACTGCTTTTCACTTTTTTTTGGGGGGGGGGGGCTCGGTACTTGCAGATACTTTTATGGAGATTTTAAGTTGTCAGGTTTAATTTTTTTGCGCTCGCAATACAAGCTGCAATACAAGCTGTCGCTCAGCTGTGGTTGTCTTCGCGCTGAAAATACCACAACTTTCCCTTCTCAAAATTTTCCGTCGATTTCGACTAGCCCAAGAACGACCCCTGACAAACATTTGACAGGTGACTGAGAAAGCGGACTACTGCACTTTAACGAAGAGATAAACGATACGCAGCCCATTAAAAATTGTGCCTGTTTTGCAGAAAGGGTATTTTGTGCATGAACTTACAGGTAATGTTTGAATAATAGGGACCATATGCAGGATTCGTTCCTCAGAAGATATAAGCCTGTGCGGATTGTGCAGTACAGCAATGAGATCGATAGTGGAGTCATTGCCCAACACATATTTGTTGTCTTTACTGCGGCTTATTGTAGACCGAATTTATAGTTATTAGACCCCAACCCTTCGGATTGGGACCTATAGGTTTGGGATGTCCGTCTGTCCGTCTGTCCGTCATCGCTTTATACCCCTATGAATTTGGGGGGCGGTTGGGGCCTGCTTGTGTTTCACAAATACTTACTTGTTTTTAATTGTTTAACAGAGCAGTTGACGAGTAAATAAAATCGAGGGTGAAGTGGAAAGTATGGGGGGGGGGGGGAGGGGCTGGAATGGGAGTCACTCGTCTATATGATATGGACGAGAGTTGATTATTTCCCAATTTGAAATCGCATTTATGAGCGACGAGACCGTGCCAATGCAAGGATTATCACTGGCTGTAACTATACTGTTGGCTAACGAATGGGAGGGTATTTTTATCCCCCGTGAAATGGAGGGATATAGTTATGAGTTCCTTTATCCGTCTGTCTGTCTTTCTGTCCACAAAAAGTACTAAGTTTTGTCCGGCCGACTTCTCATAGAAATGATTGTCATAGGAGACTGACACCTTGCATGGTGCAAATATATATGTTGAAGATGTGCAACGTGGCATTATTGTAAAAATTGGCCAAAAATTGACGTCGTGGGAAATTGTCAAATATGGTGAATTTTTGGCTTGAACTTAGCCGTGAGACGATGTTTTGTCCATTCGACTTCTCATAGAAGTGATTGTCGTAAGAACCTGAAACCTTGCATCGTGACTTGACCTCATTTATTCCCCACAGGGAATATATACGATCGACCGCGTGTCTATCTGTCGGTCGGTCTGTCATCAAGAGCTTGTTAACACGATAACTTAAAAACTCCTGCAAGGATTTTAATGAAACATGGTGTGTAGCTTCTATGGGAACAAACACAGATCGGTATTGTAAATGGGCCAGGTTCGTCAAAGGAAAATAGACCAGCTGGACTTGGAAAATTTCAGCTCTTGATTGACTATTGATGGCCATGTTTAACTGATGGGGGCCTGTGGGGAATATTTGGTCTATGTACACTGCTCTAGTTTTACTTTTACTGTTTCAAGGGGGATCCTGCCTTACTGAGGCTCAAGTTGGATAAAAGGGTTATCGTTGCGTTCAGAGCCATACCCAAATTTAGGAGGAGGGGGGCGGGGGTAAGCAGTTACCAGAAAATAAAGAAACTAATGAAGGAGGGGATTGCTGATGTAATGACTGCTTTCAATCCCCCCTACCCTCCTCCTAAAAAAAGACATGCAATGAAAGTTATTTGTATTGACAACTTGCAGACGCGGATAAAAGGATGTCTAGCCAAACTGTTTAAAGCAACCACTTCCGCGGCCCGGATGAAAAGAATTACATTAAAACCTGTATACTATGATTAACTTCTAGACCAGGATAAAAAGACTGAAGCAAACTTGATCACATTCAAGGTCTCGAAAAAAGTAGTTTGTAGTTTTGCCTGAATAAAAAGACGATAAATAGGGATGAAAATACGTACAGTGAATTTGTTTATGGTCACTCTCTTCCAAACACAGAAAAAGAGAGGCGCAGTAATCCCCGTCTCTACCAATCATCGTCCAAGATCAGAAGACCATACAAAAAAATGCCATGGTTGCAACTATATTTTAGGTGATGGGTGTGGTGGTGTAGAAAGAACCCACATTAAAGAGGGGAAGGGATCAGGGCATTATCCAAAAAAAAAAAAATAATAATAATAAATGAATAAAAAAATAAGAAATAAAATAAGAAAGGAAAACAAGAACACTTATTGCGGAGTGGGTTGGTGATGGAATGTACACTTTAAGTGTTGAAGTCTAAAAGTGAAATAGTAAATACTGCATGTGGAATAGGCCACTGCAACATCTCCACAATATAAAAGGTTGATTAATTCAGAGTTTCAAAAATTTTCGAGACAATTCAAGTTTTGTACTTTTTTCTTATTTGCGTTTTTCAATTTCTGCATCAATAAATCAGTCGAAGTTTTCGCTAATAATTTGCATGTTGTTGAACAAAAAATTGGAAAAGCAGATCAATGCTCAGGTTAAAAACTTCCCAAACATAAACGCTGAATTCACATATTTCGAAGGATACAAACGCATAAATGAGGAAATGTGGAGTTTCGGAGCAGTCGGAAAACGTTGTGATGCAGTTACAAATTAGGACTTAATATGTGTCGTTTTTCTTCTGCTTGAAAAATAAGTTGTCATTGTTCAAAATATTAAAAGAGTGAATATATGTATTAATAGTTATGATCCGCCCGACGTTAGTCGGCGGGTCATATAGTGTTTGCCTTGTCCGTCCGTCCGTCTGTGCGTAACGCTTTGGGTGCTCAAGTTTGTGTAATGAACTTGTGCTAGGGATTTGTACCTATAAATCCCAAAGCCATTGGAAATGATTAGATATACAATGAAGATGTGCACCTCCCCTTTTGACCGAAATCGACCGATGGGTCAGGCCGTGGTGAGTGTCTGAACTTAGGCAATTTTTCAGGCATATTTAATGAACAGCTTGAAGTTTTGTGTAATGAACTTGTGCTAGCGATTTCTGTCTATAAATACCAAATACAAATTCTTCACTTAAAATTTCGCTTAGGGCGGGTCATTCGTGTACCTCCAGGACACATTTCTAGTTTACTTTGCTTTGAGTTTAAGAAAATCTAATGTAACATTTCTGTATGGAACCTTCGTTCAAACATAATACTAAGATCATGTATCGTTCGACATTATTGTACACTTGTATGGGAGTCAGAAAGGTAATGCTAACCAATTGCATGTGCAAGATTAAGTTTATGAAGTCTGCCTAATCTCAGTCATTTATAGGAGGAACTTTAGATCTGTGATATCACTCTGATTCTACAGGCATATTATGGTGAGGGTGTTTATTCGGTGTAACTGGTAACTTGTTCTTACTCGTTTTACAGGAAATTACGATTTAATGAAATAGGAAGTTCCCCGTGAAACGCCACCAGCATCCACACAATGACCGCAAGAAGTCTCAAGATATGGCTTCTGGAGTTTGCATGTAAAAGGAAGTTTCATTCTCTTCTGAAAGGTAGATGTATTTCGGCTGCTTTTAGCCCAGGCGGCTATCGTCAGTGGGCTATACTCATTACTTGTGAGGAATTTACTGTCCGTTATGTGTGAGTGTGTGGGGTGGGGGGGGAGTGGGGGGATGAAAGGTGTGTGTGTGTAAACAAGTTTTTCGAAATGCCACTCTTCATACATTTCTGGTCGGATTGTTTTGAAATTTGGCCGGAATATTTCCTGGATAATCCTCCATTCAGCTTCTTTTTTTATTAGCGATTTGGCCGAAATATTAGCCAGATTTGTCAAAACACAAAAATGATACTTTTCATACAAATCCAGTCTGATTGCGTTGAAATTTGACTTGAATACTCTCTTCAAGTTCCTGAATCAGGCTTTTATTTTGTTTGGCGATTTGACCAATATTTGCCAAAATATTGGCCAAAAACGTTTAAATTGAAAAAAAAAATCATAATGTGTTCCTCCTTGATGGGCCTTCACCATTCGCCTGATAACTTGCTTCGACAGTTTGCTAAGATGTTGGGCTGATAATCACGAGGTCGTTCATTCAAGCCCAGCTGAAGTTGAATTTTTTTCATCGTCTTCCTTTATCGGTTATTTAGGGACAAGCAGTGGCTGGTGCTTTCGTGTGTGAAACAAGAGGTTGTGAGTTCAAGTCCCAGTCAGGAATCAATTCATTATTATCCCAAACGGCCCTAGCCGGGGGCGGGGGATACAGAAACGCCTGATGTCCGTCCGTCTGTCTTGCCGTCCGCCATCCTCTTTGTCCAGACTGCATCTTTGTTGTTATTTACCGTAGACCAATAAAACCGTACAGGTAGAAAATATATAACGTGTAGTAGTGCATCGGTAGCTTATTTTTCGATTTCTTCAAAATTGTAATTTTGTTACTTCGAGAAAGGAAGAAATATATTTGAGCTTGCGACGTGAGGCTATTTTTCTTTTCTTTTTTTTGTTTGTTTGTTTGTTTGTTTGTTTGTTTTGCTTCTGTTTTTTACTGAAAAATTGCCATTATTAAGCCATAACAGATGCGTAACCATGAATTTAAAAAAAAATAAACTGATAGCTTAAAGAGAAACAAAAATAAATAAATAAATAAAGATGCTGTTCGTCTCACATATTCTGTCCAATTTCTTTTGGTAGTAATGTTGGCTATGGGGCCTTCTTCCAAATGTAGATTTTGTTAAAATTCGTCAGTTTCTCCTTTCACCTTTGTAATGTCTTCGCTTTTACGGCTGGGTTAGAACTCTCGTTTTCCCCTACTCAGGGGCGGGACCTAATTGATGACGTCACGATAATTGATTGGTCCAGTACTTTCGTTTTTCATCTAATCGGGTGTATTGCTTGATTGGTTACGTCACGATAATTGATCGGTCCAAAACTTTCGTTTTGCCTTATTCATTGGGCGGGGCTTGATTGATGACGTCACGACGATTGATTGGCCAGAACTATCGTTTTTCCCCCTACTCAGTTGTGGATCTTGATGTCACGTGATTGATGACGTCATGACAGATGATTGACAGAAAGTGTTAGTGAGCGGAACTTAATTGGCTTAATTGATCACGTGATTGATGACGTCACGATGATTGACAGTCTTAATTGGCTTAATTGGCTTAATTGATCACGTGATTGGTGACGTCACGATGAGTGACAGTGTCTCATCTGTTTATCATCGTGACGTGATCAATCACGTGACATCAAGCCCCCTTGCCAAAGTATGGGAAAAATGGAAGTTCGGGACCAATCAATCATCGTACATCATGATGATTGACAATCTTAATTGGCTTTATTGACTTATTTGATCACGTGATTGATGACGTTATGATGATTGACAGGTATTTTAGAACTCTTGTTTACAGGTGTGGTAGAATTCTTGTTTACAGATGTGGTAGAACTCTTATTTTCCTCTACTTTTACTCTTAAATATGAGTATTAAAAAATTAAATACTTCATTTATACAATGCAATGAACGCTTGCTTCACTATTTAATATTTGTAAGTTTACTTGCTATAAATCGTGTCTTTACAATAAATCGTGCATTGTTTATCCCTTCTGTCGTTTTTTTGCACTATACTGGACATGCGCATTTGAACTGTTTATAGGCTTAATGAAGACCCCGCTTATTTCGCAACAGCACCAAACTCATTTGTACCGCTGTGGCATGCATAGTCATTGCCATTTGTTCGTTGATATCTCCGATTATCGCTCGTGATTAGTATCAGTGAGTATTTACATCTTCGTGAGTTTAAATTTATTTATCAGGATATTTGGGCTGCCGAGAAATATCAATAATTTTTAGTTTGGGTGATAAAAATGCATGGATGTCAAAGGAGAATAATATATGAAAATCCCTCAAGTACTTGTTCTAGCTCCGAGTAGCTCTGACTTGTATAACATCGTATATCTCGGTGCCTGGAAACTTTTTAGCGCACCGCTTCTTGGAGCTATACTTGTTCTTGCGGAAACCTTCATGCAATGCTTTGTGGGTGACTGAGGGCATAACGAGCGATATTTTGAGTTTATCGCACTGTTTTATACCGATACAAATTCTTCGGTATTTAAGCTAAGTAATAAAATTTTTCTAAACGGTAAAAACTATTTAAAGAACTAACGTCCTGGCGTGGGACAAGTATGCCAAAATGTTTGCAATCGGCTCAGAACTAGTCCTAGATGACTCTTGCGGTCTTCCTATGTCCCGGGAAGATAGAAAGGGTCCTCTGAGACTAGCCCAGAACAAGAAAATTAACTTGTTATATTTGGTATAAAACAGTGAGAAACTATGCGTTTTGCCCAGACGCAAGTACTGGCACTTTTTGATCACGTGATGAAAGTGTTAATTCTCATAAAAATAACCGTGTGAAAAATTAAAGAAATTATAGAAAGTTTTCACCTAAATGTCAAATTTCTCTTGCACCAAATAGTCCCAGCGGACCCTTTCTATCGTCCTAGGACAGAAAGGGTCACAGTTCCTGCAATAGAAATGGCCATTGATCTCAATTTTCGAGACTCTGGATCTTTCGGGGCACGTTCAAGGACACCGAGGCTCGAACTGGCAGGCCTTTTCTTTAAAAGCACACTGAGAAGTACCCTGGCGCATTATTTTCAACCTCAGCGAAACTCCCAAACTAGAGTAAAGCATGGTTTTGCAACTGTGGATTCACTGTTGTTGTGAGCGATAATGAGGGATTCGATATCCTGATCTCAAGAAAACACTCATTTTTCCCACTAAAAAATTGTTATCTGACCATAAAACATGTGCGCCATAATTAAAAATTGACCCATTTATGTGATGCACGCTTTCTAAAATAACGCCGTTGGCCCTAGTCGTGCGCCGAGATTTGAAAATTGACATCAATGACATTTCCTATTGTAGGAACTATGACTCTTGCTGTCATAGGAAGACCGTAAGAGTCATCTAGGACTAGCACCAAAGAGCAATCGGGTTTTTAACAACCCGCGTGGTATTTAAAAAATTTATTGAAAGAGTTAACAAGTTGTTTCAATTTCTTTTATATTCCAAGTGCGAGCTGTTTTTACGATATTTCCTTTATCATTTTCTTTCATTTTTACCCGGTCCCCTCGCAGTCAAAGTTCTTGCGCATTTTTTTCGAAACACCCAAAGCGTGATTCGGTTTATAGCTAGGTCGCACTTTGGGCGTTCCGAATAATATGCGCAAAATTTCTGCGTTTCGAATACAAACTAACCGGGTAAAATTGAAATAAATAATAGGGAGACTTCGCCTAAATGTCAAAGTTCTCTTGCATCAAAGAGCAGTCGTATTTTTAACAACCCGTATCTTATATTTAAAATTTATCACGTAAAAGTTTTAACAAAAAGTTTTAAGTTTCAATTATGTTCCGAGTATGAGCTATTTTTGCTAGATTTCTTCTATATTTTTCTATCATTTTTTTATTTTTTAATCGGTTCCCTCGCAGTCGAAATTCAAAATTCTGTGCATTTTATTCCTAACACCCAAAGCAACCCGCTACTGAGGTTTCTTGTACCGCTCCAACATGCAAGTCAAGTGTGCTCGCTTTGTGGATCGTTTGCAAAATTCAACGATCCACAAGTCTTTATTGGCAATTACCAAAGGCCCTCAAAGTACAAACGCAATCATATACAACTTTTGTGTTACGCTTCCTTTAAAGGATAAGAATACAGAAATAACCATAAATCTCCCGCAATGAATGATATTTGTTTGCATACGGGGGACCATGATTTATTACATGAAAAAGTGACAGTAAATTTTGTAATTATCCATCAAAAACTTCTGAATCGGCATTTAAACAAGTAAGTATTTGTGAAACACAAGCAGGCCCCAACCGCCCCCCCCCCCAAATTCATAGGGGTATAAAGAGATGACGGACAGACGGACGGACACCCCAAACCTATAGGCCCCAATCCGAAGGGTTGGGGCCTAAAAAGCATGGAACAAATTAAAAGCGCAATATTTTAGGTGTACAGAATAAATTTACACCTAATTGTGCATCTGCCGATTATTTGAAATATATTTTACAGATAACATTAAACACTTTATTTAAATTTTTGGTTACTTAAATTTGGTCACGTGATATTTAAAGCCCAGAACCTAAACAAACAAGGGGTCGTTATTTTCCGTCGATCGACGGAAATTCTGTACCACTGCTTTTCACTTTTTTTTTGGGGGGGGGGGGGCTCGGTACTTGCAGATACTTTTATGGAGATTTTAAGTTGTCAGGTTTAATTTTTTTGCGCTCGCAATACAAGCTGCAATACAAGCTGTCGTTCAGCTGTGGTTGTCTTCGCGCTGAAAATACCACAACTTTCCCTTCTCAAAATTTTCCGTCGATTTCGACTAGCCCAAGAACGACCCCTGACAAACATTTGACAGGTGACTGAGAAAGCGGACTACTGCACTTTAACGAAGAGATAAACGATACGCAGCCCATTAAAAATTGTGCCTGTTTTGCAGAAAGGGTATTTTGTGCATGAACTTACAGGTAATGTTTGAATAATAGGGACCATATGCAGGATTCGTTCTTCAGAAGATATAAGCCTGTGCGGATTGTGCAGTACAGCAATGAGATTGATAGTGGAGTCATTGCCCAACACATATTTGTTGTCTTTACTGCGGCTTATTGTAGACCGAATTTATAGTTATTAGGCCCCAACCCTTCGGATTGGGACCTATAGGTTTGGGATGTCCGTCCGTCCGTCTGTCCGTCATCGCTTTATACCCCTATGAATTTGGGGGGCGGTTGGGGCCTGCTTGTGTTTCACAAATACTTACTTGTTTTTAATTGTTTAACAGAGCAGTTGACGAGTAAATAAAATCGAGGGTGAAGTGGAAAGTATGGGGGGGGGGGGAGGGGCTGGAATGGGAGTCACTCGTCTATATGATATGGACGAGAGTTGATTATTTCCCAATTTGAAATCGCATTTATGAGCGACGAGACCGTGCCAATGCAAGGATTATCACTGGCTGTAACTATACTGTTGGCTAACGAATGGGAGGGTATTTTTATCCCCCGTGAAATGGAGGGATATAGTTATGAGTTCCTTTATCCGTCTGTCTGTCTTTCTGTCCACAAAAAGTACTAAGTTTTGTCCGGCCGACTTCTCATAGAAATGATTGTCATAGGAGACTGAAACCTTGCATGGTGCAAATATATATATTGAAGATGTGCAACGTGGCATTATTGTAAAAATTGGCCAAAAATTGACGTCGTGGGAAATTGTCAAATATGGTGAATTTTTGGCTTGAACTTAGCCGTGAGACGATGTTTTGTCCATTCGACTTCTCATAGAAGTGATTGTCGTAAGAACCTGAAACCTTGCATCGTGACTTGACCTCATTTATTCCCCACAGGGAATATATACGATCGACCGCGTGTCTATCTGTCGGTCGGTCTGTCATCAAGAGCTTGTTAACACGATAACTTAAAAACTACTGCAAGGATTTTAATGAAACATGGTGTGTAGCTTCTATGGGAACAAACACAGATCGGTATTGTAAATGGGCCAGGTTCGTCAAAGGAAAATAGACCAGCTGGACTTGGAAAATTTCAGCTCTTGATTGACTATTGATGGCCATGTTTAACTGATGGGGGCCTGTGGGGAATATTTGGTCTATGTACACTGCTCTAGTTTTACTTTTACTGTTTCAAGGGGGATCCTGCCTTACTGAGGCTCAAGTTGGATAAAAGGGTTATCGTTGCGTTCAGAGCCATACCCAAATTTAGGAGGAGGGGGGCGGGGGTAAGCAGTTACCAGAAAATAAAGAAACTAATGAAGGAGGGGATTGCTGATGTAATGACTGCTTTCAATCCCCCCTACCCTCCCCCTAAAAAAAGACATGCAATGAAAGTTATTTGTATTGACAACTTGCAGACGCGGATAAAAGGATGTCTAGCCAAACTGTTTATAGCAACCACTTCCGCGGCCCGGATGAAAAGAATTACATTAAAACCTGTATACTATGATTAACTTCTAGACCAGGATAAAAAGACTGAAGCAAACTTGATCACATTCAAGGTCTCGAAAAAAGTAGTTTGTAGTTTTGCCTGAATAAAAAGACGATAAATAGGGATGAAAATACGTACAGTGAATTTGTTTATGGTCACTCTCTTCCAAACACAGAAAAAGAGAGGCGCAGTAATCCCCGTCTCTACCAATCATCGTCCAAGATCAGAAGACCATACAAAAAAATGCCATGGTTGCAACTATATTTTAGGTGATGGGTGTGGTGGTGTAGAAAGAACCCACATTAAAGAGGGGAAGGGATCAGGGCATTATCCAAAAAAAAAAAAATAATAATAATAAATGAATAAAAAAATAAGAAATAAAATAAGAAAGGAAAACAAGAACACTTATTGCGGAGTGGGTTGGTGATGGAATGTACACTTTAAGTGTTGAAGTCTAAAAGTGAAATAGTAAATACTGCATGTGGAATAGGCCACTGCAACATCTCCACAATATAAAAGGTTGATTAATTCAGAGTTTCAAAAATTTTCGAGACAATTCAAGTTTTGTACTTTTTTCTTATTTGCGTTTTTCAATTTCTGCATCAATAAATCAGTCGAAGTTTTCGCTAATAATTTGCATGTTGTTGAACAAAAAATTGGAAAAGCAGATCAATGCTCAGGTTAAAAACTTCCCAAACATAAACGCTGAATTCACATATTTCGAAGGATACAAACGCATAAATGAGGAAATGTGGAGTTTCGGAGCAGTCGGAAAACGTTGTGATGCAGTTACAAATTAGGACTTAATATGTGTCGTTTTTCTTCTGCTTGAAAAATAAGTTGTCATTGTTCAAAATATTTAAAGAGTGAATATATGTATTAATAGTTATGATCCGCCCGACGTTAGTCGGCGGGTCATATAGTTTTTGCCTTGTCCGTCCGTCCGTCTGTGCGTAACGCTTTGGGTGCTCAAGTTTGTGTAATGAACTTGTGCTAGGGATTTGTACCTATAAATCCCAAAGCCATTGGAAATGATTAGATATACAATGAAGATGTGCACCTCCCCTTTTGACCGAAATCGACCGATGGGTCAGGCCGTGGTGAGTGTCTGAACTTAGGCAATTTTTCAGGCATATTTAATGAACAGCTTGAAGTTTTGTGTAATGAACTTGTGCTAGCGATTTCTGTCTATAAATACCAAATACAAATTCTTCACTTAAAATTTCGCTTAGGGCGGGTCATTCGTGTACCTCCAGGACACATTTCTAGTTTACTTTGCTTTGAGTTTAAGAAAATCTAATGTAACATTTCTGTATGGAACCTTCGTTCAAACATAATACTAAGATCATGTATCGTTCGACATTATTGTACACTTGTATGGGAGTCAGAAAGGTAATGCTAACCAATTGCATGTGCAAGATTAAGTTTATGAAGTCTGCCTAACCTCAGTCATTTATAGGAGGAACTTTAGATCTGTGATATCACTCTGATTCTACAGGCATATTATGGTGAGAGTGTTTATTCGGTGTTACTGGTAACTTGTTCTTACTCGTTTTACAGGAAATTACGATTTAATGAAATAGGAATTTCCCCGTGAAACGCCACAAGCATCCACACAATGACCGCAAGAAGTCTCAAGATATGGCTTCTGGAGTTTGCATGTAAAAGGAAGTTTCATTCTCTTCTGAAAGGTAGATGTATTTCGGCTGCTTTTAGCCCAGGCGGCTATCGTCGATGGGCTATACTCATTACTTGTGAGGAATTTACTGTCCGTTATGTGTCAGTGTGTGGGTGGAGGGAGGGGGGGTGGGGAGATGAAGGGTTATCCTCCATTCAGCTTCTATGTTTTTTGGCGATTTGGCCGAAATATTGGCCAGATTTGTCAAAACACAAAAATGATACTTTTCGTACAAATCCAGTCTGATTGCGTTGAAATTTGACTTGAATACTCTCTTCAAGTTCCTGAATCAGGCTTTTATTTTGTTTGGCGATTTGACCAATATTTGCCAAAATATTGGCCAAAAACGTTAAAATTTAAAAAAATCATAATGTGTTCCTCCTTGATGGGCGTTCACCATTCGCCTGATAACTTGCTTCGACGGTTTGCTAAGATGTTGGGCTGATAATCACGAGGCCGTTCATTCAAGCCCGGCTGAATTGGAATTTTTTTCATCGTCTTCCTTTATCGGTTATGTAGGGACAAGCAGTGGCTGGTGCTTTCGTGTGTGAAACAAGAGGTTGTAAGTTCAAGTCCCAGTCAGGAATCAGTTCATTATTATCCCCCACCGCCCTAGCCGGGGGCGGGGGATATAGAAGCGCCTGGTGTCCGTCCGTCCGTCCGTCCGTCTGTCCGTCCGTCCGTCCGCAATCCTCTTTGTCCAGGCTGTATCTTTGTTACTATTCACCGTAGACCAATAAAACCCTACAGGTAGAAAGTATATAACGTGTAGTTGTGCAACGTCAAGTTATTTTTTGATTTCTCAAAAAGTGTAATTTTGGCGATTTTTCTGGAAATTTGAACTTTGCCGTTTTTCAGAACAAGTTTGTCCAGGCTGTATCTTTGTTACTATTCATCGCAGACCAATAAAACCGTATAGGTAGAAAGTATATAAAGCGTAGTTGTGCAATATTAGGTCATTTTTTGTTTTCGTCAAAAAATGTAATTTTTGCGATTTTTCACAGTTTAGACTTTGTTGTATTTCAGACAAGTTTGTCCAGGCTGTATCTTTGTTATTATTCACAAATATAGACAAA
Organism: Protula sp. h YS-2021; assembly: GCA_949752745.1. NCBI lineage: Eukaryota > Metazoa > Annelida > Polychaeta > Sabellida > Serpulidae > Protula > Protula sp. h YS-2021. The sequence goes on from OX457027.1 coordinate 71,177,104, forward strand.
TAAAACCCTAGAGGTAGAAAGTATATAACGTGTAGTAGTGTATCTGTAGCTTATTTTTCGATTTCTTCAAAATTGTAATTTTGTTACTTCGAGAAAGGAAGAAATATATTTGAGCTTGCGACCTGAGACTATTTTTCTTTCTTTTTTTTTTTTTTGTTTGTTTGTTTTGCTTCTGTTTTTTTACTGAAAAATTGCCATTATTAGGCCATAACAGATGTGTAACCGTGAATTTAAAAAACTAAAGTGATAGCTTGAAGAGAAACACATAAATAAATATATAAAGATGCTGTTCGTCTCACTGATTTTGTCCAGTTACTTTTGATAGCAGTGTTGGCTATGGGGCCTTCTTCCAAATGTAGATTTTGTTAAAATTCGTCAGTTTCTCCTTTCACCTTTGTCATGTCTTCGCTTTTACGGCTGGGTACAATGTCCACGGACATTTTTGTTGGCGAAAAGCTGTAATGAATACAGGTATGAGAGATATACCAACTTCGTTTTAGCCAGAAAATATGTGTGATACAGTGTCAAACATAAGTTGACAAAACATAAGCGATCACCTTTATGTTTTCACCTAAATCTCTGTTCGTCACGTGGTCTTTGGATATATTTTGTATTATGTTGGAGATTTGAATTTTAAGTTCAGCATCATTAAATGTGACAACTTATTAGTTTAACTATTAATGGGATTAATTTTGTGCAGATTTTGCTGGCAAAGTGGGTATTGGCAGCGCCGCTGTAAATATAGAGCAAGATGTGCCGCCAATTTATGTGGCTCTGTGCGCTGTTCATAGAATAGTTGTTACTGAATTCGACATAAAAAAGTAAGTAATGCAGGAACATTCACTCTGCCATAGCGTAGACACTGGGTGCCTCAGGGAACGCGATCTGTGTATCCCATTCGTTGATAAGTTAGCAGTATTTTTACCCCCCCCCCCCCACACTTCCCCCTCAACCCTCATCCTTCTGTGTTCTTTCTGCTTGATCTGTGTGCTAGGGTCAAGGTCAGTGCGAATGTCATCTGCCGTGTAAACGAGAGATATGGTTATGAGCGTGTCTGTCTGTGTGTCTCTGTCAACTGGAAACACATGGTTTTGTCCGTGCAAGGTCTTAAAAACTGTTTAAGGTATGGTTCTGATTTTTAGACAGTGAAAATATATATATTGAAGATGTGCTCGGTGAAAAATTGACAATATGACAAATTGTTAAAAATTGCGAAAAACTACGTTTGGGCTGCACTTCACATATAACTATCTGTCGTAGTGACTTGCAATCTTGCGCAGTGAAAATATATGTATTGTAGATGTGCATCGCCGTATTATTTTTGAAATCGGTGAAAAGTTGACAAAATGACAATTTGTCAAAACGTGTCCAAAATTACGCTGGACTTTGCAATTGTGCGATATTTCGTCCACACCAGTTCGCATATAACAATTTATTGTAATAATCCGCAACCTTGCACAGTGAAAATATATATATTGTAGATGTGCAACGTAGTATTATTATTTGTTGAAATCGGTGAAAATTGACAAAATGACAACTTGTGTCTCTTGGTGTTTGCTGGAAAGTGATCATACAAGAACAGCAAGAACAGAGGTTACCCTCTAAAGGTATTAGCTAACTACAGTTTCAGATAAAATGTCCAGGCTAAAGTGAATGGGGCAATTTGAGACCGAGAAAACTCGTCAATTATAGAAGGTGTTCACTATTGGGAGGTGTTCAGCAGTGGAAGTTTTACTGTATATAATTTACCTTACACGGGGGATCCTGTCTCACTGATACTCTAGTTGTAGTATCGTACCTTTCTTACAGTTCATTTGCTTGTAGCATACACTATTTCTCGCAAATCAAGAGCTTAAAAACTCGTTTTATAGAATTTCACATGACGCTTTTGTATATTCATTGTATTTTATTTCTTCAAATTTTGAAGTTCAAATGTGCACAGGGCGAAGAAGAAGTGTTCTTGCTGTGGTTTTACAGGTTCCCTGTGGCAGTTTCAATTTGCAGCGATATTTATGACGCTCTCCCAGAGGATGTGGTCACGTATAAACTCTTCGCTAAAGTCATGACAGGACTTAAAATGCTGGTACTTATTAAATTGTTTATGACTTAACTAATCGTTCATGAAAAAGTCCCGGCTTCCCATTTTTCTTTATTTTTTATTTTTTTTATTTTTTGCCTGCCTGGAGTTTGTCTGAAGTTTTGACGTGCGTATTTCTTTTCGGTTATGCGATATTATTAAATTTTTAACGTTACATATCAAATCTCAAGTCAAAAAGGGTTTAAAAACTTGCTAAATTCAACCCAAAACATGATTAACTTCGCAATGTTGAATGAAAACAATTTCCATGAATTTTCCATTTTAAAGTCCGAATAAGCTAGGAATTTTGCATACATAGGAAATAAATAAATATAATATCTGTCGTATCTGTCGATAACGAGTTTTTCTTGTTCAACATTAGATGGTGGCTATGCATTGTGCATATAATTTCAGACATTATTTGAGATGCTGAAGCAGCGTGACAAGATGGTTCTGGTCAGACTCAATGAGTACTTTCCAAGAACGGGAATCAATCACCCTAAAGCCGTATGTTTTCTTTCTTTCTGCCTAAAAGAACATAAGTAAACCTGCTCATGCCGTGGTGCTCTAATAGCGTCGTATGTCACTTCTTGTCACTAGAACTATCTATGTCGAAGTAATCAGGTGTATTTTGTGAAGGCATTTGGGATTGCGAACTTGTATTTTGATCGCAGCGTATATATTTATATGATGAACACCGAATACATGATTCTGGGTTCTGGTGTACAGGACAGGAAGATAGCTGACAGGCTGGGCATCGCGCAGATGAAATTCAGGAAGTTTTTCCTGGCACTCATAGCCAATAGGTGTCAGTGTGAGGCCTACATGCGAAGCCAATACCCGCAGGAATACGGCGCGTTATTTAAGGTGACGTATACTTTTAACCTTTAAACTGAACCCGATGGGGTGGGGGGAATCTTAAGAATACACCCACTGCGTTCTGTTCCGTGCAAGACGTAAGAGGCGGCTAATCGGAATTTCTTTCTTTCGAACTCTTCTTTTACTATTTCTTCATTCTTCCCTCTTTTTCTTCCCACTTGTTCCTTTAGCAAGTGCGTCCCAATATACCCATCATAGTCGCTTAACGGGACGTTAAACACCAAACCAACCAACAGCTGAACCGCATAACTTGAAACAGGGTAAAACCCTTAGCACCGTGGCAGATATTATACATAAAAATAAGGCCTTGCGTTAACTACTGTGTGAGCCTTTTACGTTAAGACCTCAATAGTGAAAATAGTAAAATGTTGCAGTACTAGCACACGGAAGTTTGATAACTGAGAGTTCTTAATAAATAATGGTAAAAGCTTAGAAGAAGTATCTTTTGAAAGTGAAATTTTTGTTTATTTTGTCTTTGAGAAAAAGACAAAAGGCGGTATATGAGGCTGAAATTATAATATGGTAAAACAGCTGTTCAGCAAAACGTTCGTTGGCTCCCAGTATATGAATGTAAAGCAGTTTTTTTCACAGGAGAGGGTGAAAGAACATGTAATGCAATTCATCTCCAATGTCGAAACCGAGCTGCCACAAACTCCCATTGAACAAGTAACGTTTTAGTGTTTTTGAATAGGGCTATTCGTAGGGGGTTGGGCGAAGTGAACTGTAAGTAGAATTGGGTATTTGTGGTTGTTGGCTATGTATTTGTGGAAGTATCAGTGATTTTGGAAAACGAGGAATTTTTTAATTCTTCATTGGGCATTTTTATTGACAGTTTTATACCTCATTAGTCCAGTGGTCATTAAAATTTGGACTTAAAACTGAAACAAAGATAATTTGTAGAATTGAAAAAACAACAAAACAGGATTCTTACCTTAACGTCATAAAATTTTTTAATAGCACAGACAAAAAGCCAGAACATCGGTCTGATAATCCTAAGGTCCCGGGTTCGAATCCTGCCAGGTGTGATAGACATGGGACTGACGCTCGCTTCAGTTGCCTTAGCTAAGCGAATGTAACGGCTTTAGTCACGGCACTCCAAATGAACACCTCCTGAGTCTTTCGGCGGTGAATCACTTGATCATACCGCCAGCTTCGGTGTACTTTTGTCTGCGCTTTGCAGATATCGCGCTCTGGGCAGGCATCGGAGCTGTGTAGTCTGCTGAACAGTCTGCGTTGCCCGCACGTGCAGAACCTGCTGGATATTGTCGTACAGGTGGAGCAGCTCTCCGAGCAGGACGTGCGCGAGCTCCTGAACGCTCTCTGCATCGATGGCAAGTGGAAATCACCTCAAACCCCCCCCCCCCTTCCCACCCCCAGAAAAAAATCATAATTAGTTGAAATAAAAACGAATGGCTGTGCCCCAATTTAGATGGGGTATGTTTTGAATAGGAATTCAAAGTCTTAATTAGTATTTGTGCGGTGAAATTACTGCGAGTTCTTCTACCATTTCTTTTGACTTTTTTTTGAAAAACAAAAGTGTGAAAAAGGTCGTAGTGTAAAATGGTGTGGAGAAAGTAGGCCTTACTATTTTCATTGTAGATGAGGCCTCGCAAGTGGCAAAAGAAAGTTCGCGGGATCTGCTCTCACAGTTGTTGAATCTGTCATCCGAGTAAGTTGTGCTTTGTCCTGTCTGCCTTTCCAGAATTTCTCATTGTTACTCAACATTATGTCTGAACGGCGCAACTGGATTTTCCTGTATGAGTACTGACTAAGGCATACATGCATTGTAAAAAATATGAAAAATAAACTAAATGTTCAAATTGAAATTAATTGAAGATTTTGATGATATGAGAATGTGAGATAGTATAGTCTTTTAGTCGTAACCCAAGGAGCGTTGACTTGTCTATTACAGTAAAGAACTGGAAAATGTATCCTTGCGCGAGAAGTCAATCAACAGGAGCCCAAATGTACGCAGAAATGTCAGCATAACCACGGCCAGCCCCAAACAGCAGCATGCAGCAGAAACCCAAAGGTGACTTTGCCGCATTGAGACTAAGTCCAACGTTCTTTTATAGTTTTATCGGCATTTGAAGCACAGTTCCAGCCTTTAACATGATCATCACGAGTACTTGTTAAATAAATTGGGTAAATACTGCAAATCGGATTAAATCCGATTTGCAAGTCAATAATTTTTTGATGTTGACCAGAACGCAAAAGTCGATGAATATTGGTTATCAAAAACCCCAGTTCAGTGCTGTAACAAAGCATATATTGACTTATTTCGAGTCATCATGAAGTTATTATTGACCAGATACGAAACTGATTACCCAGAGATGAACATACTTTGACTGGTCAATAATACTTCAGGCGTTAAGTGTGGAAAAAGGTAAAACAGTCTTTGCGCTCTCTGGCGTATCATCAGCCTAGCAGACGGGCAGCAAGAAAAGCAGAAAAACAAACATGTTCTGCAAGTATTTATCTTAGGGACCGTGTGCACGTAATTACCAACAGCAGCTGCTTCTGTGGATATGGCGTTGTGTGCCGAATAGAAGGAGTGTTAAAAGGTGATAACGGTCTGGGCACGCAGCTTTTCAAATGACCACAGTGATGTGCGCTTGACGCTGAGTAAATGCCAATGAAAAATATCACAGCTCGCAATCGATGTTTTTATTTTCACTGTATTGAAATTGAGACAGTGAAAGTTCAGTGAACCAATGATTTGGTCACTGATTCAAAGATTGAGTTTAATTCAGTGGTTGGGTCCATAAGCAGTGTTTGTTTCCCGTTGTATGAAGATTACCGGCCAGCCACAAGGACAGCGGTGATCGTGACCATACAACACGAAGTCCTAGAAAGGCTTCGGATACCGAGACGCGTTTGAACCCAAAAGGTAACACTTGTCATACAGAAGCCTCGTCGCCTTGAAGTTAAAAACTAGAAATTTTAGAATCTGTTGAAACAACAATATTGTGCCACTTTTAGAACAGACGGAATGCAGCGTGACGTAGTTATGTTGATGAATGTGCCTTTCAGTTGAGCGCCTCTAAGGTTGAATCATTATAAAAGCCCGTCTGTTCAAAGAAGGCTAAAAAGGAATAAGTACAACATCTTGAGATCACTGTTCTATCATTCTCAAGTTCATGCCTTCAAATAAAGATAGACTTTTTACATATTCTGGCAACTACTCAAATGAAGATCGTTTTGTTTTGATTTTTTTTACCAAAATCAGTGGATGCAGACCTACGGTCGCCTGTACCGCGAGCAAAAATATACAAAATGAAGACACTCACCCCAAGACCCCCGCCCGCGGCCAGTTCACCGCTTAATGGTAGGACTATTTTTTTCTTAAAGTTGTTCATATTTTCCAAACAGAATTACGTTTTAAGTATTTTCGAACGTTTCAGAAATGCTTGGTACCGTATATTTATTTGGTTGAGAGCAAATATGAGGATAATAAAAAACGTTGAAGAACGAGACTGTTATTTTCATTATATATATGTATATATAAGAATGATCCCAGATGCGTGATAAACCAACGTAAGAATACATTTTTCATCTTTAGGCACGAAATGTAGCCCGTTGACGCGGAAACAAGGTGAAACACAAGCCGCGTCACTTGGCGCGCTAAAAGCCTCTCCGGTAAAAGCTCTCAGTGAAAAACTGCGGCAATACTCAGTGGTGAAAAGCGACAACGGTAAAGCACACCTGAAGAATTCTTCTCTACCAAAGGCCAGGTTAAGCGACGACGGTCTGGATTCTTCCGCGCAGCGCAGGAACACAGTGTCTGCCTCTCAGCGTGTAACAGATGCGCAGGAAGATGTTGAAACAGGTTCCACCTCATTAGTTATTGTTTCGTTACGTTACTTCGTCTCGGAGATATTCTTAGAGGTGCCCAGTAGTCTGGTAAATGAGTGGGCGAATACTGCGTGTACTGTTTGAGTATCGTGACACCAGAGGGAAATACTGTCTGGAACGGAAGTAGTGCACCGTGTTAATATTTTTCTGCTACACTTACCAAATCTTATGTTTACTATTTTAATGAATGTTGGGGTTTTTAACGTGAACAAGTTTGAATGTCTTGTAGCTTTGCGGGAAGATTTCATGGATGGTAATGAAATGCATGCCTGACAATGCATCGAACAAACTATTCCAGTAAATGTTTACTGTTTCTCTATAAAACAACAACAGACAGCGTATTCGCGGATGCCGCTAGTCCCAAAGCATTTGAAGCAAACTACCTCAGGTCATCGAAAAACGGAAAACTTACAGGTGCAGAGTAGGAAACACTTTAAAGCTGTACACATACATGCACAAAAACTTTAGACTGTTTGAGTTTTGGTAAAATATTCTTACGTTGAACGGATGAACGTATAAGGGATATCTCAGTGTGTAACTATATACACCGATAAAACTATAAATCAGTCTTAACTAATAGTTCTGTAAATATAACCGTAAATGTATTGCTATTGAAACAATGAAATCAGAATATAATTATAACATTGGTAAAAATTTATAGTAGCAACAATAATGAAAATAGTAATGATAGTGGGCGCTTGTTGAATATACTGCAATTAAAAAACTTTATATTAACGATAATACTTAGAGTAGTAATAATAATAATAAGTATAATAATAAGTACATAAGATAGAAGTAAATTTACACTGCTGAAGATACCGTCTTTGGATTTAGACTCGCCGAGCAGCAGAGCTGATATGGACGAGAATGCTTCCAGGACTTCTACGCCTGCCAGTTTTCACAGCTGTGTGCCGACACCGGACTCACAGGTGCGTCAACACATCGGAGAAAATATGTGACTTTCTGAGTAATCTGCTTCGAAATTCTCCTTATCTCAGCGGCATTTAGGCCCTAGTCTTTATTTTTTTTCTTGAAATCATACATTGCTAATTATATTTAGCTCACACGCTTCAGTATTCTGAATGAACCGTGGCCTTGTTGTTATCATTCGTGGCCTTGTTGTTATCATTCGTGGCTTTGTTGTTATCATTCGTGGCCTTGTTGTTATCATTCGTGACTTTGTTATTATCATCTTAAAAAAAGAATGAAATTCATAAATATATGTGTGTTTTATTCTGTGGTAGAAATCTGCGGTGACTAATCCTTCACGAGTGTCGGTGACTCCACGCAAAGCTACAAAGCGTTCACACGGTAAGCAAGCCTTCTGTGTCTTTCTGTTTGTAAATTATTAATAAGAATTAGTGGTGTTATTCGCCTATCTGCATACATGTGGTGCTGAATATTTTCTAGGAATTCGTACATAAAGAATATTAACAATTAAACTTACAAGCTACTGAACTAAATCACATATTTTATGAAATGTTAGACTTTAAACCTTTAAAGTGTCAGAAAAAAGTGATGCGTCAAAATTTTGTCCATATTATTACCAGCACCCCATCCCCCACCTTCTCCATAAAAAAACTGATTTGATTAATTAAGCACGCTGCTCCGTGATGTAAACGTTGACTGCGAATTTCCAGTGTACTGCGTTTAATAATCGAATGCGTAAAAAGTTTGCAACTTTCACTGATAATTCAGGACATCAAGTGCAGTCTTATCGCTGTTAAAATATTTTGTCATCAAAATTACTGACTGCCAAATTCTGACATTATATTTAGATTTATTACAACTAAAATGAATATTTCGTTCGTGGTTTTTAGATTCCATAAGTGGTGACAGCGCTTCTGAATCGGTAAGTTTTAAAAGTATATTCACACAATTATTTGGAAGTTTTCGCGAAATCTTGCAGATATTTTCCATAAAGTAACCAATTTCCTGTCTTAGTTCTGTCTTTTTTTTTCACGGTTTCACAGCATTTTATTTTAGTTGTTAACAGGAGGTTCTTAATTTTTGTTTGTGATAGGGAGTTGTGGGAAGAGCAGAGCTGCCAAGCCCCGGGGACGTTCTGGAATCGCCCAGAAAAAGGTTGCGGCTTCAGCCTGGTAAGAAGCATCAGCACTGCCTTTCACCGGACTGCACGGTGCACTATAGCAGATGTAATGTAATTCCCCATTCTGACATTATGCTTTAAGACCTCAAGTTTACTGACATTGGTTTCTTAACAATTTTAGCCAGAACCACTATGTAAAATAATAACGCCTTGTGATATAACATATCCATTGACTGCTTTTTGGTCAAGGTTCTCCGCGTACCCCTGGTAGAAGGAAGACGAGTGTGTCCAGCGACTGTCCGGGGACCCCTGCCCGGCTGCCACAGCTAGACATCGTTGCTGAGGTGAATGTTGTGGTAGAGTATCGGAGTAGTTAGGCAGTCACGAGTGATATTGATATAGTAGTTAGGCAGTCACAAGTGATATTGATATAATAAAAGCGACGACTAGTTGGGTGTAGGGTTTTACGCAAAAATACTCATGGAGTTGGTCATGGATTTTAAAAATTTCGGTCGAGCTTTGTATGGTTTTACAAAAATAGTTATGTAGTGGCCGTTTGCATTGGGAAGAAAAAGATATCTGTGAAGCAGGGTATGTTATTGCAGTCAATATCTTGTCGTGCTTTTATGATGGGCCTGTAAATGTCGCTAATGGGTGCTTTGCAGACTAGGAAAGTAGTCAGTCCGCATGGTCTTATTGAAGTAGTCACTTTCTATTGTGGTCTTGCGGCTGTGGCTTTGCACAGTAACGACATTGATAACAGATCGCTGTCGCGCTCATTCGCAGGAATTATTTAGATAAATAAAGTAAACAATCTAAATATATAATGGCCAAAGTTTTGCTCAAGCGCTTGATGCCTGCTGTTTTGACAGACACCCACGCGAACAGGCTTGCGGTCAGGCTCACGAAAGCCCGCCAGTATCGGTAGGTGCACTGCTTGACCAACGTAAGGAGTGGGTATAATGTGGTGTATAATGTTAACTTATAAGCTACTGAACTAAATCACATATTTTGTGAAATGTTAGACATTTTCCTTTAAAATTAAAATGTCAGAAAAAAGTGACAAAGTGTCAAGATTTTGTCCATATTATTGCCAGTACCCTATCCCCCACCTTCTCCATAAAAAAAATGATTTGATTAATTAAGCACGCTGCTCCGTGATGTAAACATTGACTGCGAATTTCCAGTGCACTGCGTTTAATAATCGAATGCACAAAAAGTTTGCAACTTTCACCGATAATTCAGAACATTAATTGCAATCTTGTTGCTGTTAAAAGTGCAAATATTTTGTCATCAAAATTACTGACTGCAGCTTAATTTAAACCAAATTCTGACATTATATTTAGATTTATTACAACTAAAGTGACTATTTCGTTCCTGGTTTTTAGATTCCATAAGTGGTGACAGCGCTTCTGAATCGGTAAGTTTAAAAAAAAAATTTATCTACACAATTATTTAGAAGTTTTCGCGAAGTCGTGCAGATATTTTCCATAAAGTAACCAATTTCCTGTCTTAGTGCTGTCTTTTTTTTTACGGTTTCACAGTATTTTATTTTAGTTGTTAACAGGAGGTTCTTAATTTTTGTTTGTGATAGGGAGTTGCGGGAAGAGCAGAGCTGCCAAGCGCCGGGGACGTTCTGGAATCGCCCAGAAAAAGGCTGCGGCTTCAGGCTGGTATGTGTCAATCAGCACTGCCCTTCGCCGGACTGCGCTGTGCACTATTGGAGATGTAATGTAATTCCTCATTCTGGCATGATACTTTATGGCCTCAACTTTACTTGACATTGGTATCTTTCCATTTTTAGCAAAAACGTGTGATTTAAAAAACAGCCAATATCTAAAATAATAACGCCTCGTGATGTAACATATCCATTGACTGCTTTTTGGTCAAGGTTCTCCTCGTACCCCTGGTAGAAGGAAGACGAGTGTGTCCAGCGACTGTCCGGGGACCCCTGCACGGCTGCCACAGCTAGACATCGTTGCTGAGGTGAATGTTGTGGTCGAGTATCGGAGTAGTTAGGTAGTCACAAGTGATAATGATATGATAAAAGCCACGACTAGTTGAGTGTAGGGCTTCACGCAAAAATACTCATTGAGTTGGTCATGAATTTCAAAAGTTTCGGTCGAGCATTTTATGGTTTTACAAAAATAGTTATGTAGTGGCCGTTTGCATTGGAAAGAAAAAGAGATCTGTGAAGCAGGATATGTTAGCGCAGTCAATTTATGGTGGACCTGTAAATGTCGCTAGTGAGTGCTTGCAGACTAGGAAAGTAGTCAATCCACATGGTCTGATTGAAGTAGTCACTTTCTACTGTGACTCTGTGCGACTGTGGCTGTGCACAGTAACGACATTGATAACAGGTCAATGTCGCGCTCATTCGCAGGAATTGTTCACGTAAATAAAATAAACACTCTAAATAAATAATGGCAAAAGTTTTGCTCAAGCGCTTGATGCCTGCTGTTTTGACAGACACCCACGCGCACAGGCTTGCGGTCAGCCTCACGAAAGCCCACCAGTATCGGTAGGTGCTCTGCTTGACCAACGTAAGGAGTGTGTATAATGTGGTGTTTTGTGATGCTTAGTACCTGCGTGTTTCCTGGGTGTACGTGGATACGGAAGTCTTCATTAAAATGGTATATATCATCATGGTTATGAAGTGAAAACTGAAATGTGAGAAAAATTATGGCACTCTCGTAAGAGTGTTTTTGGCGGGAGAAAGCAAGGCAGTTTGTAAAATGTTGAATTTCTGTTAAAATTTTACCCAAGTTAGTTGTCGATATTGTAGGAGAAGTAATGTGTAGCTTCTGCTTACAAAATTGTTCCATACAGTGCTTTCACAGTGGCTCTTTTGCTCCAGATTCGCTTGATGCTGTCAGCTCGTCTGGATCCGTGGCGGAGAGCCCGGCCAAGGGCATGCGCACTGCGGCGCGAGGTTCGCAGCCCGAGCAGGTGAGGACAGGAATGGCTGGCTTCTTGATGTCGCTAAATTAACTTGAATATAGTTGGTGTCAATGTGTGTTGATTTGTAAGAAAACCTTTTGTATTGTTATAGCTTTTTATTTTGTTCCCAATGTGTGGGAAAGCACGATTTTGAATTACAAAAAGCCATAGTATATTTGTTTTTACTGAGGCATCGTTTTTTATCCAATACAATTCAAATGAATAAAGTTTGATGATCCTCGGGCTTTTCAAGTGAATGGCATCGTCTGTGAAAATCATATTTATTCAAATATGGGCATGGCGGCGGACATTTGTTATTCTAACGTAGTAGAACGTAGGTTAACGACCCTGACCTAATGGGCACCATGTTGTATGCTCTTAACAGCTATCTTTATTAAGGTCCCTTTATCTCTTAGTCTTAACAGAGCTTTATGTTAAGGTTTTTTTTTAACACCGTAACCGGTCGGACAGTAGGTCAAGAATCTACCTGCTCGATCACACTCAATACCCCTCTCCCCCCGGCACCCCCACCCACTCCCCCGACACCCCGACCCCTCCCGACGACACCCAGCCCCCTCCTCCTGACACCTCGCCCTCCCCCTCCCCCTCCCCCGACACCCCGCCCCCTCCCCCTGATACCCCGCCCTCCCCCTCCCCCGACACCCCACCCCACCCCCGACACCCCGACCCCTCACCCCGACACCCCACCCCCAACACCCAGCCCCCTCCCCCGACACCCAACCCCAGCAATTTCTCAACACATGAAAAGTGACCTGAAGTTAAAAATATTTCAAACAAAATTATGCTTAAATAAAAGTTTCTATTCTTCACGAAACGTCACCAAGGCTGTATACTGCATATAGAAATTGCGTGTCAGCACGTCATCTTTTAACATCTTTTCGCCCTCTTCCACTCAACCCACTCCCGCCCTCCCCCTCCCCCCCCTCGCCCCCACCAGAAAACTATCTGTCCCATGGGGTAGATAGGGGCCCGTAGCTACCTACCCGACAAGAGTTTTTATCTGTCTGTTCTATCTTCGTGCACTCGTTAATGTGAAGCCCTGCATGACTTCCGTTGTCTGAATAGCCACACCTTAAAATGATCGGATAGGCTGGAACAGAATCGTGTTTACAATTTGAATTTAGTTTTTTTTTTAACCCTGTGGCATATAGGTATTGGTGTTGTTATGGTTGATGTGACAGCTGACGTCACACCTGCTTGTTCTTCAGGATGACTGCCCGTTTTCTCCATTGCCTAATATAGAACAGCATCTGTTGCCTGAAACCATCAAAGTCTGTCTTGTCATATTAAAGAGAAATAAGGTGATTTGATTTTTTTCTATGTCTTCTTTATTTGATAGTTTTTACGTCACGTTAAAACATTCTAAGATCATGAAAAAAAATTTGTTTTTTAATCCCGATGAAGACTTTTTAATTTAAAATACTACCCTGCAACTGACAGAGTGAGTTTGTTTGAAGATCCCAACTAAAAGCGATTAGAAATGAGAATTCGGATGGTTTTTCTTAAACACCAGAGTTTTGATTGAGTCTGTTAAAATGTGTCTAAAAATTGACAGGATATTCCAAATATATTTCAAAACATCGGGATCGTGTAAATACATACGGTTGTGTTGGACCATTTCCTAAATTGATTGGATTTCAAACTTAGGTTATCCGTCTTGTAAAGAAGATCATCTGGTTAGAATAGTTTACAGTCAGCTTCAGTGTAAAAATATGTGTCATTTTCACCCTTTGCTTATGTCTTACGTTCACACCTACTAACGATTTTAAGAAGCACATTGTAGCGATTACAAAAATAAATGACATAGGTTAAAAATGTGCCTCTTTTTCAGGAACTGGAACTACTGGTGGCAAATAAACATGCGATATACAGCTAAGACAGAACTACCCCCCCCCCCCCCCACCACCACACTGGAGGAGGGAGGGGGAGCTGTAAAACGTGATCTCAGTGAACTGGCATTTAACCTCTTTGTGTTCAGAGAATCCTCGAATAGTTATGTTTCTTTTTAGACCAGCCGACTATGTCGGGCTGGTCTTATCCTATCAATAGAGGGGTATCCGTCGTCTGTATGTACGTATGTACGGATGTACGTATGTACGTGTGTAAACTTTTACTTAAAATGCTTCTTCTCCTTCAGTTTTGATCGGATTCCTCTCAAATTTTACACGAATGTTCTCTAGGTAGGCCTCTCTTTAAAAATTTTTTTTTTTTGCGATCCGCCAAAAATTGGCTAAATGGGGGACATTTGAAATTTTGTGGTTGCCAATTTTCAAAATGCTTCTTCTCCCACAATTTTGATCAGATTTTCTCCAAATTTTGCACGAATATTCCCTAGGTAGACCTCTTTTGAAAAATTACTTATTTTGGCGATCCGCCAAAAATTGGCCAAATGGGGGACATTTTCAAATTTTTTTGTTTACAATTTTCAAATTGCTTCTTCTCGCACAATTTTGATCGGATTCCTTTTCAATTTTTGATAGTTGTTCTCAAGGTAGACCTCTCTTGAAAAATTACTTTTTTTGCGATCTGCCAAAAATTGGCCAAATGGGGGGACATTTGTAATTTTGTGGTTGCCAATTTTCAAAATGCTTCTTCTCCCACAATTTTAATCACATTTTCTTCAAATTTTGCACCAATATTCCCTAGGTTGACCTCTTCTGAAAAATTACTCATTTCGGCGATCCGCCAAAAATTGGCCAAATGGGGGACATTTTTTAATTTTTTGGTGTTAAATTTTCAAATTGCTTCTTCCCCCACAATTTTGATCGGATTCTTTTCCAATTTTGGTTACTTGTTCTGTGGATAGACCTCTCTTGAAAAATTACTCTTTTTGGCGATCCGCCAAAAATTGGCCAAATGGGGGACATTTGTAATTTTGTGGTTGCCAATTTTCAAAATGCTTCTTCTCCCACAATTTTGATCACATTTTCTTCAAATTTTGCACGAATACTCCCTAGGTAGGCCTCTTTTGAAAAATTACTCATTTTGGCGATCCGCCAAAAATTGGCCAAATGGCGGACATTTTTTAATTTTGTACATTGTACATTGAATATGGTTCAGGAAGAAATATAACTTGTTTTCAAAAAAAAAAAAAAAAAAAAAATCCATTATCCAGTGTTTGTGTTAGAAACATTTTGCTTCCTGGCCTTGGCTTGTGAAGGTGCCGGTGTGAGCTGTAACCGAGTGGGCTCAGAGACAGCCGTACAGAGCGTATACACACAGCTACTCACACAATCGTGGCGACATCCACTTGGTATAAGCTTTACGTGCGCCAAGCCCAAGACCTTTTCTCATACTGTTTGGTGCGTACGTACTATAAGGGTTGACCGTTTAGAGGTCAGTATATCGGCACATGGAAAAACATCCAGGAACTGGTAAAGAAAAAAATGCAAAGTTATAAAAATTGTCGGCACATTTAAACATGAAAAATACGAAGTAACTGGTTCATAACAGATGCAAATTTAAATAAATTATTTAAAAAGGTCAGTTTATTCATACATTAAACTACCGAAGAATGTGTGTGTAAATGATACAATTTCACATATGTAAATATTGAGTTAAGTGCGAAAGTGTAATATTTATTTGCTTTTTCGTCAAATGGTGAAATGTAAACAGAAAACAGCGTTGTTCTGTTGGGTTTTTTTGTCATTCACATCAAATAGACCCTTGTATGACTAGAGGTTTATATATAGAAAGGCTGTAGGAATAAATTACAAAGTTGTATGACAATAGCAGTGGTTGTAGTAGCCCCAGCTGTCTGTTCGTTATATATATATATAGTATAATAGTAAACATATGTTATTGTTTGAGTTAAGATCACATCAGCTACCGATACTCGTACTATGGGCATTTATCACAAACTGTTTAAGTTATAGGTCAGACACGGGTTCATTTCTATACTGGCAATTATTAGCAGGTCATAGGGGGTGATTGATCGATTATATTAATTGGTTATTTTCATCCAAATCTACCGTTCACAGTGATATTTTGCTAGCTTATAATAGCTGACATCTTCGTGCATTTTGTTCTGTTCAGTTCCTGTACTAGTAAAGAAAGTTTTCTTTGTAAAATAACAAGTTTTATTTAATTATTTATGGGTATTCTTTTGAATAGTGTACTTGTGTCACTAATAAAATATCGATAAGGAAAAATGGACCGTCTTTATTTCTTTGTGTGAACGATGAATCTGAATACTTGAAAATATGTTACATTAGATGACGGCGACCTCTTCACTCCACCAGACAAAAAGCCGAAATAAATGCAAATAGGCAATTTTGGTAACTGTTACACTATTTACTTAAATGGGAAAATAAGGACAAGTTGACACAGACAATGAACTTAATATCGCTCAGAGATCAGCTCATATGATGTATATTCCGTTCCCTATTTTGCTTAAAGAGGACAGCACAATGAGTCATTACTTGTACACTAACATATAAATCTTGGGCTAGGGGACATTCATGAATCCATGATATTTGGGCCAACAATATTTGGACCAAAGACACTTCGGCCAGAACTGAGAAGTGTGACGTTTTGTCCAGACGGCTTTAAAATATTTCTATATATTCTTCTTTTACTTCTTCCATCCTGAGATATGGAAATTTATATTAGTAGGTAACTGTTGTTTAGCTATCCTCTATATTCAAAGGAATAATTTTAGTGTCGTGTGCCAGCCACTTCGCAGGTACCGCAGCAAAAATACCGAAGATAACTCCTTACACGTGAAACTTCAGTATTGTCCCAATTGTAAGCTGATATACCTGTTCAACATGGACCCTTCCGGTTTTTTTTAAATATAAAATGGCAAAGTTAATCTACTGAATTGAAACCAAAATTACAGTTATATAAAGTAACGAAGTCCGTTAATATTATAATCATCAAAACTTTGATTAATTTTTTAAGCAGCCCAAATTTAATATCACACTTTCCAGTTCTGGAAGGAAGGCCTCTAACTCCAATGTCTAGATACTCTTATGCACATCTCGGTTATGGGAGCAGGCCCTTTCCCCTTGGCCCTCCCCCCGGAACTTCCCCCGCACTATTCCCCCTCTGGGGGAGGTACCAGAGGGGAAGGGCCAGGGGGATAGTGCGGGGGGGGGGAGTTCCGGGGGGAAGGGCCAGGGGGAAAGGCCTAGACTCATCGGTTATCATCCAAGCTGTACGTTCTCTGATGGCTTTAAGTGACCAATGCAATTCATTCCCAGTGGGGAGGGGATGCAGTCAAGACCCTCACTTTTTAAAAGCAACCCCCAAAACGAGGAGTGTCCTTTTTAGAAAATAACCCCTTGTAACCTTTGTATATTTCTTTTCCCAGTCTCAGCCAAATTTAATTGAACATTGTAGACAACAATCCCTAACCGGAATTAAAAGTCCGAAGTCAAAGCAAAAATTACGGGCACCTACCCTCCATGTTCATCTTTTTACGAAATATCGTAGAAAACAGATTGTCAAGGTGGGAGTAACAGCGGCGATGGACGGGCAGACGGGCGCACATAAAGACGGCCGGGTGGACAACACCCCAACCCAGAGCTCCTCTCTGGGTCTAAGGCCCCGGTTGGGGACTTAAAATAACTCTTAAACTAAATTACATAGTGATGAGTACAGCCCCTTCCCCCTACACACTCCCTCACCCACATCCGACTAGTCTTTTGAGTACTGTAATGGCTTCACTGCAAAGTTATCTTAATGCATACAACAGGAGTAGAAGTATCCGTCGCACCCTTATGATGGGCTTCATTGGCAAAATTCAATGTCCGCCAAGGTCAATTTCGGAAGTTTGTTTTTTTTTTGTTTTTTTTTTTGCGGGTAAAATCAACGTCTACACATCGTTGCATGCCCACGTCTATTCAGCGATGTGTCCAAGATGTTGATCTATGGTAGCAACCAATCAAAACCAAATTTCAACCATACTCAGTGTTGCGATTTGGCCTGTTCAATGACCCAGCCTTAAATCGATATTTTCGCTACGAAAGAATGTCACGAAAGATAATACATGCTAAAAGATGTGTGGAGTAGGGTTTAGGTGCAACTGGCATCACTTTTAATAAAGAATTTTTTAAAGAACTCTGAATTTTTAAGAGTTCAGAATCGTACTTTTTGGTGGTCCGAAGAGTAATTTTCGCTACTCGGTAGCGAAAACGGTCTAGTTCATAAAAATTTCTGTTTATTTGTAGCAGTTTTACCTTTGGACCAAGGCTTTTTTGAAAGTTGACCAAACATATTCTTCGTTTTTCGTAACCTGGTGAAAGTGTTTGTTCGTTCCTTAACAAAATGTTTTTATAAATCGCCAACCGTTTCTATTCTCTCAGTTCGTTTCCGTAGTAAATATACCATCATGGGTCATTATAACTACGGGCGCATGCCTGGACAATGGCCTACTTAATAGATCAGATCAGTTTTAAGTGGCGTATTGACTTGTTCATGATCTTATCAAATTATTTCCAAGTATATGGCTCAGTGATTTACTAGACATCCTCGGGGGGGGGGGGGGTCGGAGACACCAGGTATCAAGTGTGTTACCATGGTATGACAAAAAAAAGCTCAGAAAGGGGATAAATTTACGGCTTAAAAAGAGCGTGGGTAATTTTCATTTAGTACTCCGCGTTTCCCACAAAAAAGGGATTCTGAATCTGTTAGCTGCACGACCATTTTTCCAACAAATTTATGCTATCATCCAGAATAATTTCAGTGGAACAAGAAAAGCAAGGCTGGATCCCGTTTGTGGTACTTTTCATCAAGTAATTCGCACTTACCACAAAGGGGGGTTATTCGGAATTTTTGGTTAAAAAAGGGGGTTTTTATTGGAATATTAGCACTCCGCATTTAGGGATCGGTTTAAAAAGTCATGGACACGCAAGGTAACCGGTTGATACATGAGTACCCCCCCCCCCCTCTACCTGGAGCTAGATATCTGCTCATAGCGGTCATGGGATTAACCGATTTCTCCTGTTGTTTATGTATTTTATCATTTTGCGGTACATTGTACCTTTCACGACCTTTTTCAGAGCCAAAATATAAATAGGCTCAGGCGCTGGTGACTGTGGCACATTTACGAGACTCGCATCCAGTAACTGTCACAGACAGATGAGTAAACAAATTTTCATGATTGGCGTGCTCAATCGGTGCTATTTTCAGTTTTAAAAAGTGACGGGTAGATTTTGAATGTCTCATTTGACAAAATAATTAAGTAATGGGGGTATAAATTGGAAACTCCTGTGCTAAATGACAAATTAGAAGTGAATATATCATTTATATTCTCACGCTATATATAAAACGACGAAATCATATGCAAGTCAATTTTTCCGTTTCTTCGGAATAGCACGGGCAAGTTTTAAAACTCTTGTTCTTTCCATCAGATATTAGAAATTACAAGGGACCTTTTACCAACATGGAGTTTCTTA
Organism: Protula sp. h YS-2021; assembly: GCA_949752745.1. Taxonomy (NCBI): domain Eukaryota; kingdom Metazoa; phylum Annelida; class Polychaeta; order Sabellida; family Serpulidae; genus Protula; species Protula sp. h YS-2021. Next base: position 71,196,326 of record OX457027.1, read on the forward strand.
TTTACATCATTTCTGCAGCTTTGCTTTTCAGCCAAGGGCAGGTAAGTTCTAGATGCACACTATAGACGCACAGTCATAGATGTAGAGCTATAGACTAGAGTCATAGCTGTGGAGCTATAGAAGTACAGATATAGATGTGCTTAACATTATTTAAATTCTTTAAATTTAAGGTGACAAAAAATAACCTTGTTTCTCAACCCCCCCCCCCCCCACCCCCCAAAAAAGAAGCTTTTAAACCGGACCTATAAAATGTGGAGGAAAAAAAAAACAATCGACTGGCCCGCCGGGTGTATAAAATCTAAATTTTAGAGGAGAAAAGGCTTACCCAGAAGCCCGGAAAAGCACTGGAAATTGACTTTTAGAAGAGGAAATTATTTTTAAATTTTGGGCTCTAACTTTCGGGACTCGTATTTTTATAGAAGAAACACTTCAAGAACTTCAAAGTAGTGTGTAGATATTATGTCATATAAACGGTTTATTTAACTATTAAACCACATGAAGAAAAAACATAAGAATTTGTGGCCAATGCCTGGTTACTGAAATTTAAAAAAAAAAAAAAGTTCGGGCTCGCCCGGTCCAAACAAAACCAAACATATTGCAGCCCTTTGTTGGGTGATGGATTCGTTCCTGTGTTGAATTCACGCAATTCAGTGTGCCTGTTATGCATACTGAAATGATTCCCGTGTCAGGGATGCGCCCTTTCCTACTTTGATACACAGGAACTCTCACTTGGATAACCCGCTGATCGTACAATAAAGCAGACCTTTAAATTACTCGTTGTACAACTGCTATGTTTGCTGAATCTGTGTATTGGGGAGGAGCCACTGTCATACGGAAAAGTAGGACGGATCGACACTTCATTTTCATATTTCATACTTCAGTGATGGAGAAAATTTAATATCAATGCCGAAAAGGGTGTGATAAAAAGTTTTGCTCAAAAGTAATACTTCATTGTTCACCCAAGTGAACCTCGTACCTGCTACGTTATTTTCTTTTGTTTTCTTAGGCTACGCGTATTAACTGCGCTTGTCGATGCATTTTTTTCTAAGTGGTTGGGCGAGATTGTTTTCATGGTGTTGGGTGTCGCAGTCAGTCTGGCAGGGGAGGGAGAATATTGTCCTTTACAGCTTTTCCCTTTTTTAACTAAAAAAACTAAAGCAGCCACAAAGTACGAAAGGGCGAAGCCATAAAGTTCATTGTAGAACTAAAACGCAATAGGCTTAAAATCCCTTTGCTTCAAATTTTAACGTTTTTTTTTTATTTGAACAAAATTGAGTGCATCATTGGCATTTCACTGCAACATCACCACAGTACGTAGTCGGATTTTGTTTTTATTACCCTCACCGTAAAGAAAAATAAAATAGAAACTAATCTTGCAGAAGCACAAAGCAGTATAGCGGCATGAATAATATCCACTTGGCCTGGCACCAATTAGTATAGTTTGAACACAGTGGGGTTTGGGTCCACTACAGAACTTATGGGTGGGAGGGGGGGGAGTGGGGAATCACTCATCTTCATGAGATGTACATAAATTTGCCAATCCTATTTATATAAAGTAAATAGTAATCTAGCCAATCTAAAAAAACGAATTAATTCCAAAAGATACATATTTTTATCTGTATGCTGGGTCAAATTGGGTCAAATTTGATCGGGTCAAATTTGTTAAATTTGTTGAGAAACAAGAGGAGTTTTCTTCATGGCCTAAGTATTGACTGCAGTCCAGGCCGGGTTTTACCCAGAGAAAAAATATCTCAAATTCCCAGGGCGCTAATCGACACTAGAAGTGAAACCAAGTCCAATTTATCTATTAATGACGTTGTTTTTATACATAAATAGTGCGATGACGACAAAGTATTGGATGCGAAAGAGTACGAGCGTTTGCTAGACGACTTGTGGAAAGAGAGCTCCGTGGCCAGACGCCACACTCCTCCATTCAACGCCACCGGAAGTGTCAACATCAACTATGGAATTGCCTTGATATCTGCTATGTCAGTGGATAAGACAACTGGCGAGGCCCAGCTTCTGTGCTGGGATCAGTTTGTAAGTTAAATGCGTTAATCCGTACTGTGTATAATTATCATTGTATTACAATTAATAATAATAATAATAATAATAATAATAATAATAATAATAATAATAATAATAATAATAATAATAATGACAACAACAATAATAATAATTATAACACTTGAATGTTTTTTTGTCAAAATGAAATTCTACTGATAGTCTTGGAAAGACGATCGGCTGTCGTGGGATCGAGACGATTACGATAGCATCGGCGAGTTGAGGGTGCCATCAAGCATGATCTGGAAGCCGGATCTGTTCACTTACAACAGGCAAGCACTTTACTCTCAGTAATGTCTGCACATGAACCAGTGAGAAAAAACGGAACCCTTACTTTAATTGCGTGTTTTAAGGCAGTTTACACTAAAGTTACCGCTTGTGAGTTACTACCAATGGGCTTTTACAATTGAGAAATCACCATTTAACTTGTGATTTCTTAAATTGTTTATTGACATGCAGCAGAGTAGGGTATAATAGAAGCTCGTTAATTGGAACAGGTCGGGACCGGCAAAATTTGTTCCTATATTAACCGTTATTAGGACACACAAATAGTGTGCTTGACATTAAGCTCATTTGCTAATTTTACTGTAATCCTTTTCTACTGCAGTTATTGTTGTTTACGTTAGTTTCTTTTACGTAATTTTCTTCTACCAGTTGAGATGTTTTCACTTGTATAATTTTCATTTGTGGATATTCTTTCGGTGGACCTTCTGTCTGAACGTTTTTTTTTCTGGGTTTCAGTTTTCACATAATAAAAATTATTAGCGAAACATTTCTATCTAAATTTTGTCTTACACTGTTCATGAGCAATAAACTGTGGTTTTGTGTCGTAAAATGCTGTTTAAAACGGGATTCTCCTTTTACGGTAAATCGGCGCATAAAATAAAATGAAACTTTTCTACGCGTGCTTGGGAGTGTTTGTAAACAAATGCTTCAAACATCGCCTTATTTGACAATGTAGAAAAGCCCAATTCGTAAGTACCACGTGACCACATTCCTTTTTTATCACGATGATCCAGGTGCTGAGAGTTTTAAGCGGGAATGGATCAAGGACGGGTAATGAATAGTTAAAAGTGGAGAAAGCGAACTTTTTATTTCTTAAAAGCATTTTACGAAATAAAAAGACAGTATTACTTCGCAAAAGTTATCGTTCACTTATTTCAACCTCTAAACGGGACTTAAAACTGGTTTAGGGGTAAACCCGAATGTTACGTCCAATGTAGAAAAGTTTCTTTTTTTTAAAATATGAACTACACTTTTACAAATGTGAAATAGCTAGGAAGACGAATAAAAGACCAGAAACCGCATTTCGCAAGCGAAATCTTCAACACTTCACAAACATTAAAAGTTAAAAATATTTCTTTGAACGGCTTATTATTTCTTGAACAACATAAAATTTTTTACAAGCCGCATAGTCCGTAATACAACTAAGTACAGAGTTTATGGCGCATCTGCTTGGTTATGTTGGCTCAACAGCTTTATTGATTGAACGGACTAGCAGTTTTTCTCTATACAGGCAGAGCTCGCGTAACACCCATAAGCTGTGCTATTTTACTCAGCCGTTACTTTTAAATGCGCTGTATTTATTTATTCTAAAATCAGCTGTGTTCGCATGGCGTTTTAAGCATGAAAACGAAATCGCAGATGGGGGATGCACACCCTCAGATCAAGTTCTACATAAGTTCAAAGTTGTGTGGTCCTAGGGCCTGTAGTGTCAGAGAAGAAGTTGAGACAAGAAAATTAATTTCTACTGTAAAAAAAGCACCAACGGCTGCCAGCACAAATTCATATAAGCCTTGGCCAAGTCAAAGACTTGTCAAGTGTGAATTATCAGATAACTTTTCAGCTTTTGATTCGCGACAACACAATCATATGATAACACAGACATCATAGAAGCGAAAATAAACAATAACTTGGGTGGAACTATACTAATGAAGGGGGTCCTCAGAGTTAAGCTCTAATATAGGTATAACCAACAGAGTCAACTCAAGAGGGGCTTGAGAACCTATCCCCAAGGATAGATATCAAGGGATAGCCCTCAACTCAGAGGCTCCTAAACCCAGAGGTCATGATGGCTGCAGAGTTAACCCACATGAGGAGTCAACTATCCCGGGAAAGCTCCGCGCATTACAAATACTTGGCTGCCCACTTCTCCATACAGAAAGGATCTCTGACCCAGCCTCATTGAAAAAAGAGTTAGTCGCTCTGCCAACCACTGGCGGATGGCAGACAGACTATCTGACATACGGATTAGTAAGTTAAATAATATTAACAGATTGACTAGAATTACTGGGATCTCTGCTACACAATAGAGAAGTAAGGTGCTACAGATTCTGATTTACGCAGAACTCTTGTCTCTGATAAAGTGCAAATAAACATTGCACATGACATAGCTTTCTCGTAAGCCTCTAAAATCAGTCTTTCAATGTAATTAGAGACAATTTACATCGATATTTCTTCAGTTACCCCTGGTCCAAAGGAAATGATCAATGCTTTCTGACTAGGTGATCGAAATTCGTTTGATAGCTCTAAATAGGTACTTAGAGCCCTTACAGGGCACACAGAACCCTGAGATAATCCATATTGAGAAGGGATTGGAAGCTGGAGGGCTTCTAGTTTAAAATGTCTAATATGTTTTGAGCAATTTTATGTATCGCCTCTTCCAAAAAGCCCTTGTCTCTCAAGAAGCTGGGGATAGGTACTACACACTTAGATCCAGGAGCTATGGGGCGGGGTGGGTTGTTCCCACTGGGGCGGGTGGTAAGGGATTTGCAGGCACATCTCTATCTTGTATCGTGACAACAGGGTAAACAATGGGGTTTCTGGTTACCATGGAGAGATTAGAATGACTCTGCTCTCCTTGAACAGAGGCATTCTGAGTAGAAACAGTTTAGAATTGCTTGTGGTGGAAAGACATACATAATTTGAACCCGCCACTAGCGTTTTAGCGCATATATTCCCGTCTGTGAAAAAGGTAGCACCCCTCAAGTCCAAAGAGGGTGACATCACGGACAAGACCAAACAAATGGAACGGTGGGTCGAACACTATCTCGAACTCTACTCAATCGAGACTGAAGTTGCACAGGCAGCAATCAACGACACACCACAACTCCCAGCCATGACAACAGCGCAAACTGTCTTTTAAAGAACTGCTGTTTGCTGACGATGCTGGCTTAGTAGCTCACAGTTAGGCAAACCTGCAGGCCCTAATAGACAAGCTACAAGTTGCTTGCGAGAAATTTTCCCTCACAATCAGTGTGAAGAAAACTCGTCATGGCACAAGGGGTCGAAAATCCACCACTGATAACCCTAAATAACACTCCTCTGGAGATTGGGAGCAGATTCTGCTATCTGGACTCAACCACAACTGAGAGTGTAGACGAAGAAACCAACGTCAGAATCGGCCAGGCAGCTACAACCGTCGGCAGACTCGCTAAACATGCATGAAAGAACCCAAAACTCACAACCAAGACAAAGGTAACCATCTACTAGGCATGCATTCTCAATACGCTTCTATACAGCAGCGAAACATGGAACAGTTACGCCTACCAGGAAGAGAAACTAAATAATTTCCATTTCCGCTGCCTGCGCCGCCTGTTTGGCATCAGTTGGAAAGACAAAATCTAAAACCAAGAAGTTCTTAAACGAGCTAACCTTCCAACTGTATCTGGGCTTATAAAGCAACGCCGTCTACGCTGGCTCGGCCATGTTCGCCGCATGCAAGACGGCAGGATTCCAACAGACTTGCTGTACGGGGAGATTGCGGATGCGAAGCGTCCCATTGCTGCCCCAAGCTCCGCTTCAAGGACGTATGCAAACGTGACCTCCAAGTCATGGGCGTGCCAACTGACAAGTGGGAGACATCGCCGAGGATCGAGTTACCTGACGCTCTACCATTCGCGAGGGTGTCAAACTCCATGGCAGAAGATGGTTCGACCAACTGGCCAGGAAACGAGAGAAGAGGATATGCAAAAGTCTGCCGCTGAATTCTGCAGATGTCAATCGTCTCACGTAGACAGACAGATGCCGACCACGATGATCCCCTACACTTGTGGATCGGGACAGGGGAGATATATCTTGGTAACTGGGTGTGAACGAGTTGGCAAATAGGTATATGTAGGGGGACCCCACAGAGAATCAACCATTACCCACTGAAATGAATTCCTGTCTAGACACCATTCTGCCTGGACTACTCTGTCTATCCCGGAGGCCAGATCTGCTAGTGCGCTGAGACTGCCCGCTACATGTTCCTCTAGTAGCAGAATGCCGTGGTTCAACTGGGCAAGGTGCCTCGACTGACAGCCTCATTGCTTCCGAAGAGAGGCTTTCGCTGTAGAGCTGTCGAACAGTACATTTATGACTGTGCCCTACAGAGTAGGGAGTAACTGAGACAGACAACTCATAAATCTAACCAATTGATGTGTGCTCTTCCACAGCTTGCCCTGGAAATAAAAAGTTCTACCCTTTCGTCTTTGTGAATCGATAGAGAGGGTGTGCTGGTTTTGAAAGGAGAGCTCTCGGTCATGTGACTTGGGATAGCCCACCACTGAATGGGGATAGGAACTTACTTGTTTGACCCCTCCCTCGAACTACTGCCGCTCTTAACACAACTTCGAACTTCCTGTAATGGAGTTTGTCTTACAGGACTGCCCAGTAGCGACTTCATTGGGGATAATTTCATGATGTGGACGGGCGAGATAGCTTTGATGGCCTGGGCAATCTTCCCTATTCTTTCCTCCTTGGGAAAAGCCCTGGCCAACTCCAAACCCCATCTTTCTCCCACAAAAACAATCTGATGCTTGCCCAAGCTAGTCCTCATGCCATACCAATTAAACCCCATCTTTTTCCCAGAAAGACATTCTGTTGCTTGACCCAAGCTAGTCTCCATGCCATACCAAATCCCATCTTTTTTCCAGGAGGACAATCTGTTGCTTGACCTAAGCTAGTCTTCATGCCATACCAAATCCCATCTTTCTCCCTGAAAAACAATCTGTTGCTTGACCCAGGCTAGTCGTCATGCCACACCATAACTGAAACGAAGATCAATTTTCGTAACAATTGTTTTGCGTCATTACCGTTGACATTTATGGCATACTTTTCTAGTCTTGTGCCGCGGGAAGAAGATGCCAGGAGCAATGTGTACGCGGTAGCCAGTTACGATGGCTCGATTTTGTACATACCACCCAGCATTAGAAAGGTAAATTTTTGTTTCACTTGTACATGAGTTTGGAACACGATTGATTCAATGTTTAAATTATCGATATTGAGATATATAGGAGTCTCGCAGTCTAAATGGACCAGTTTTAACCCCAAGTCATTAATGGGAAAAGTTTATAACATACGAAAACAGTTTGAATTGTGTAACTTACAGAACTTAAAGAACCTTTAAAATAATCAATGTTTGGTAATTGGAAAAGTTTACTTCATTATTATTACAAATTGCAAGTGTTTCGAAGCAAAAAATTGTTCCTTTTCGGTCATCCACAAAATACAAGCGTTTGAGTGAAAGCCAGCTCAAAAAAGCACAGTTGCTCTGATTAAGCTCGCGAATTAGTATGCGTTAATTCCACAAAGGAAAGAGCACAGGGAGATTCTGGCGCTTTTCACTTAATGAAGAACCTGTTTATCCACACAAAATAAACGGATATCCATTAACGCAAAGTACAGAAACACCTCAAAGAAATTTATCCAAAATATATATTGAACTGTTGGTTGAAGTTAAATAAAAATAATTGAATGAATAAATTCAGAAGATTTTCAGCTTGTGATACACATTTCAAAAAATTCCAACAGTCAAATGTCACATAAAAGTATTCTAGTGAATAATAGCAATATTAACGGAATTGTTACAAGTGTCATTGAATTAATGAATTTTATCCAATCAAACAGTTTTAAAAAAGTTGAATATAGTTCTTTAGATATACAGAATACACGCAAACAGTCAGTTAACTAAATCCCTGGAAATTTCAGGCAGTTTGTAAATTGCCCGGATCAGTCAGCCACTTTGTAAAATGTGCAAATTTTTATTAAACTGATGGATAGTTAGCATGTAACATGTATATATACATTTCACAATATGTCTCTAAAAGAAGTTAGAAACAAAAAGAAACAGGAAAGATATAAATTTCACATACACAGATAGTGTGTATATTCATTGGTGAGCTTCCACCGAATCCGTCTTAAAGAGTCACTTACATCTGTTATGGTGTAATTTCCGGTTTTGTCGCACATATGCTGAGCAAAACTTCATTATGTTAACCGAGAAGTGTTTCCTACGTGCCTGCATCTTTTGTTTTGGCAGGTGCGTTGCAAAATAAGCGACGACTCTCAGAAGGCTTCGTGCAAAATCAAAGTTGGCTCATGGACCTTCAATGGAAATATGGTGGACCTGAACTTTTACGGTGATTATTACCCTCTCCGCCAGCAGCTTCGCTGTTCTTTGTGCAACTATTTATACAATGCTATCGAATCTCGAAGGCTCGAAACGTCTGTACGAAAGCAAACCAAAAACATACTAAACCTTATAAGATCTTATATGCCAAAGCTGGAATGAGAACGCTTTAGTGTACATTAGTTTGCTTTTGTATGCTTCGGTATGTTTTATCTGCTTTTGTACGATTTAGTAGATTTAGTCTGCACTAAACTAATTCTGCAGTCACTAGAATCAACCAATCAGGCCTCATCAGCAAAATCCAAAAAAATCACAACTGAAGTCGCCGTTGCGACAAACCAAAATTCATAACAGTGATTAAATGATTACTGGAGAAGCACGACACGGGTTTGGTTGCCTGAATTAGGGTCAAAGTATTGCTTTACGGTAGAGTATCTGACAAACAATAGAGATCTGATAATGAAAATTCACCTGTTTACAGGAGATAGTAGGTCGTTCACATGTGAAACAATCGAATAACATATAAAATGCTTTAGGTTGCTCTTGTATGCTTTTATATGTTTACGTTACCTTTCACACGCCAGTTGGAGCAGTGTCCAAGTTATCCAATTTGCATAACAATTGTGCATAAGATCACATATGATCTAATAAATGAAAATTTTTTACAAAAAGTTTTTAAGATCTCATACCATCTTATCAGCTTTTGTACAGACGTTTCGTACAGGCATCACTTGTTATTTCGAACTCAAAGTAAAAAGGCCGACCGCAGCGACCTCAGGAATGCTGATTGGAGGAAAACAGAGTATAGTAATTTTAGGGTCATATAAACGCATTAAAAACAACCAAAGTTGGTGACACTTACAGATTTTCAATCACCAGAGTACTGAATTCGTAGGATATTTTCCCGTCTGATTGCTTAGATTTTGCCTTGCCAACTTATCCAATTAACTAGTGAGGCGTCAGGGATAGGGGGCAAAATTGAGCAAAGACATTTTATAACAGGTTTAAACACATACATTTTAAATTCTGTTTTTTGTGTTTACATTTTAGTTATATTATAAATTATATTTTGTATTCCAAATCAAGTCTAGTTTAATGTCGCCTGGTTATTATGCAGGTGGTAAGGAGAAACTCGACGTAGATAACTTCGTCCCAGGGGGTGCCGCAAGTGCCGTATTCAACAATCGTGCAGTCAAGACCGTTAAATACTACCCCTGCTGCTCTGAACCCTACCCTGACCTTGCGTTCACCTTTGACCTGGATCTGACCGCTGATGGAAGCCTTGCAGCAGCAGCTAAAGCAAAAGAAGACGACCAGAATTAAGCGACATTAGATGCCCAGTGGCTACTGGCTCTTTGCAGCAATATTGCTAAGCCAAATTAACGGTGTAAATATCGCAGAAACGTGAAAAAATTGGCATTTATTATTAAACAGTGAAAACGAGTTGCTTCGACTGTGGAGTGTGCGGCAACGCCCGAAATGAGAACAGACACCGGGTTACAGGGACAAAATTTTCAATTACAACTTAAAACTTTTGCGGAAATGTAACATAAGCAAGGTAAAACATGGCCAATAAAAATGAGAATATTACAGGAAGTGATGTGTTGTTTCATTAGCCTAATGGGCCTGCTACTGCCGAGTGTTTCTATCCGTTTTAAAGAAAAGCAAAAGTACAGTAAACAAACCCCTCACCTTATTATAAGTATCTTCAGTTTGAAGGTTCGCCTTTATTAAAATATATACAGTAAAGGCTCTTGATAGTCAATATCTTTCGGACAAAGTCAGATGTTCATGTTAGATATGTAAATTTCATCTTAATAAAAAGCATAAATATTTCGAAGAAAATAGTGTTCGCTAATTAGAGGATGTTCACTATGTAAGGCTGTTCATTGATTACTTGATGACTTGGGTAAATGTCGTTATCTCAATGGCTGATTCCCAAGCCAATAATTTTGAAGTGTTGACCGGAATGCGAAATTCGATGGGTATTGCACTTGCAACCAAAAAGCGAAGGTTATGTTGACTTAGTTCGAAAAATTTGAGGATATTATGCACCTGTTGGTAAAATGTTGCCCTAAAGGTTCACATATTCTCGCAGGTCAATAAATTCAATGTTGACTCAATAAGTCAATATTTACAAATTATTTAATGCATGCACATTTCGTTTAATCAACATTAGCTCTGAGCACATAAAATTTTCCCCTTCTTACGTTTTGTTCCCGAGACATTTATATCCGTTGACTGACAAGTCTGTTTTCAAAAATTATCCAAAAATGTTTGAGTAAGTTCAAATCTCAATTTGGAATTGTTGCACATACACTACCGACTACAAAGTTAAATTCTCCACAAATAAACTGCAAACAAATTTTCCTAAAAGTCAAATACTTCTATGCGCTACACAATGCCACCTTATATGTAACAATACCATAGGCATTTCTCGCCTTACGTTGCGTCAACATTCAATGAATGTTGACTCATTCAATAGAAATTTTTCAAAAGGACGTCAAGAACCTCTACTTAAAAATAAGTGAATTATTTACCATTAACACAGGGATACAGAAACCAGTCTTCAATATTTGGTTCACATTCAAGAGTGCATAAAAGTTTGAAGAGAAATAAAAACATAGGCATCGGAGACGCAGAGCCCTCAGCCAATAGCGGTTACATGACTGTGGTCCAGTTACTCTTTAGAAATACTGCTCGGACAAAAACAATGCACAAGGTGCAACGGATGGGGCGACGGACGGGTCCTTGCACATCTACACTATATATATACTTTCTTCCTGTGAGGTTTGGTTAAACTCCGATGAATAGTTTTTGAGATATCGCCCGGACAAGAAAAGTTTAAAATGCGACGGGCGGACAGACGAACGGACATGGGACAAATTGAACCACCGTTGCACATCTGCACTACATATATTTCCTTCCTGTAAGGTTTGGTGAGGATCCAATAAATAGTTTTTGAGATATCGCCCGGACAAGAAAAATTTAAATGGCGACGGATGGACAGACGAATAGACAAGGGCCAAACTGAACCCACCGTTGCACATCTATGCTATATATACTTCCTTCCTGTAAGGTTTGGTGAAGATCCCATGAAAAGTTTTTGAGATATCGCCCAGACAAGAAAAAAGTTTAAAGTGCGACGGACGGACAGATGTCGGATAAATTGAACCCCCCGTTGCACATGTACACTATATATACTTTCTTCCTGTAAGGTTTTGTGAAGCTCCGATAATTTGTTTTCGAGATATCGTCCGGGCAAAAAAAGTTTACGGACGGACAGACAGACAGACCGATAACAATAGCCTTCAGCTAATATTGGCTGAGGGCTAAAATACGGGCATTGTATAAAATCTACTTTCTTTTTAAAATCATTACGTTGGTCAAGAGTGAGCAAAACTTTCAGGACTTTTTCATGTCTGTTGGAGCCGCCCACCTCTCCCTAACGCTCACACAAAAATACATGTACCACTAACCACGAAACAGCAACAGGGTAACATTTTATTTATTTATTTATTGGCACGGTTCACATTAAATTGCAATCAAGTAATTAAAGAAAAATATGGTCAGAAAAGCATAATAAAACAGTTTATTCAAATATACAACAACTTTTCATTATTTAGGTCACATTTTGGCATAAACACGCTTTTTTTCATAAACATCACGAGTATCATTTCAACTCACACATACTGGATACTTTGAACAGGGTAATACAAAGACATCTGTGCTATCCACACACAGATGTCACTCACATGCATTGTACTATATGTAGAATTGCACTTCAAAGGTGATCCGCAAAGACAGAACAGGATATTTCACGTACTTATAGCACCGTACTGAAAGTACCGTTCATAGGACGATAATCGACGTAGCCATTCTAATGAAGTTAAGTAGAATGCTGAGGTTAGCACCTGGGGGTCACTCACGTACAAACTGGTTACAATGCGTGTCCATGACATTTCAAAACGACGTCTAAACGCCGACACCCCTTTACACCTTTACACCCCCCTTAAATTCCACCCTATAAACGCGGAGGGTTACATTTTGGATTTAAAAACACCCCTTTCACCAAAATTATATATTTATGATTACAGGCGCAGCTAGAAAGCAAATTATTGCACCTGTAGAATGAAGACTAATAGATACTTGGATTTTAAACTACGTTTTTATAATTTTTAGGTCACCCTTGTTGTTGGGTGCGGAGTGCAGTTCGGAAAAAAAACCATTTTTGGGGGGAACGCGAAGTAGAAAATGGAAATTATTAAACTTCAACGGCACTGGCTTTCGATTATATGCCGAATACCAAAGCAATCAGTCTTCCAGTTTCTTTCTAAAAATAACAACGAAAATACAGCAAATATTATTTAAACCGTTGCCTATAAATGAGTATCAAGCTGCGCTTGATTACACGCAGAACACTCATTATGTAAATAATGAAGACACCAAATGATTCGACTGACTGTTTTGAAACATCTGTCTCAATTCTACGTGGTCTGAATGACAATCCTCAAGCTTTGCTATCGTCACACATACTCCCTTTCTCCCCTCTTCGCCAGGCTTCAAAATGAAGGGAGTGGAGGGGGTGGCGGTGGTGGTGGTATTGGCGGCAAGCTGAAGTCACTCTCAGAGGAAGAAGGGGTCAGGCCTGGCACCGGAGTTTCGCCTGGAGCAAGAAAATCAAATCAGCTGTGATAAAAATACAAAAAAAAAAAAAAGCTAACAAAAAAAAAAAAAAAAATCAGAGCACTTTGGACGGTGGACTCAAAATGTATATAAACAAGTTTGTTTGCAATAAACAGCAACAAAACTCAACCCAACATTAATGAGACAATTATGTTTTTACTAATCACGTGGATAAGTTAAGTACTGTGTTCACATGTTATTAAAAAATTATGTTTCGACTACAATAGACAACAACCACACTCCAAGCGATGACCTTAAGTTTTCCCATAAATATACTTAAGATAAAATCGAAAAAGAAAACACAAGATATTCACTACTCCACAGTGAGGCGACAGAAAGCATACGTTAGTTACTCCAAAATCTCTCTTTCTTTCTCTCCCTCTCTTGCTTTTTTATGTTTTTGGCGACGTAAATCTCTCAAAGGCAATTTGAATCGCAAGCCTTCCAAGCAAGACACTACGTGAGCATAATTTTAGAATACACACTTTGTTCCAGACAAGAAAAAGCAATGACAGACAATCATAGGCTACTATTGGAATTACTTCCCCGAAAGAAAACACCAAAGCCAACAACAGGTTAACGAGATTAATGGCGATTTCATTAAAATTGAAAGGCCTCGGGGCAAACATTCGTATTTCGGTGGTGTGATCACCTGCAAACGCTATATAAGGCGCTGCAGACTAGTAGGTGGAACCATCAGAGGGGGGGGGGGGGGGGGGGTTCTAGAGCACTCAACTATGAGCCTCATTTTGGTTTTTTAATGAAACGCCACAAGCATGCACTACAGTTACACTACAATTGAGTATTTATATATCAACAGTATACCTTGGCGGGGCTCACTCTGTAAATTAACAGATATCGTTATGAATAACGTTGACTAAAATTATATCATTTCATCCCTTCCATTTTTTTTCCTTTTCTTCTTTTCTTTGTCCTTTTTTTTCCTTTTTCTGACCAATTAATTTTCAACTCACGCACAGCTGTAAATCTGAACACAAATACTTCACTCCCTTCACAGTCTATAATCTTTAACTTTTTCAGGCTCCAAGCACTTCTAACTGGACACTGTATTTGCTCAAACGAAATTAATATTGCAGCAGTTTCCACACAGGCCGGTACGCTAAACTTTAAGATAATAAGGAGTAACATGTGATATCAAATACTTACTGTTTGACGCTGGTTGTGGCTTTTCCTCCCCTGCTTCAGGCGTGCCGTTAGCTGCAAGTATATATATATATATATATATATATATATATATATATATATATATTATATATATAAATAAATATATATTGAAACATTTAAAATTGTTTGGGTGCTTTGAAAAATCATCTATATATATTTTTATTTACTAGAATAATATGTTGGACCTGAATGATTACAACCTATCTAGCAGGAATAGTTTAGTAATTTTTGTATTTTGGTATTTTTATATTTTGCCACCCCTCCTTTTCTCACAGCAGAAATACATCTGTCTTGAAGACTACATTGGTCTTTCCTCCCCCCCCCCCTTTCTCTCACAGCACACTTATTTTTGTCATGGTCCCTATTTTGTTTTTTTGTCTTTTCCTTCCTCCCCCGTTCCTGCACTAGCCTTTTCCCTTCTCTCCTTTTCTCACCGCACACATACTTTTGTCTTGGTCCTTGTTTTGGTCTTTTTCCTCCTGTTCTTCCTTGGCTGTTTTGTCAGCGCGGAAGAATATCCTGGCGCTACTCAGTGAGTAGTACAGCAGAGTGAATTCCTGCCCAATGTGAAATGCCGAAAATGTTGACATAAATTCTAAATGAGGTTAAAACTTTATAGGTATCTTAAAATTACAAACAACCGGGTGGGAGGGGAGGGGAGGGGGATGGAGACAGCGAGGGACCTAGAGATGGGCCACAGACCTGTTTATAGATATCCAGTCTTTTGCCAGTCAGTGTCATAGTTTGTTGTAGTTTCACATCACTACGACTTGTCATAGACTGTTTCCCCAGCGTGTCCTGAAATAAGACGAAATGAAATGAAAATCGGGCGTAACGATTTGGACAAAAACATATACCACTAGACTGTACGTTGCTTTGGTAATCACCAACGACAGTTCAATTCTGAGTACCAGAGATGCCGAATCATGAAAATGAAAGTCAAATATTCTACCGAATAGCCAAAAGAAACAGAAAAGGTTTTGATCTGAGTAGCGATGGTTATAGACGGAGGTTTTCTCAATGTAGGAAAAGGATGAGTCAGACGTACTTTAACATACTCTACTTGAGTAAATAAAGAAATAAACAAATAAGGCAAATACAAACCCTTTCTGTATTGTATTTGGCGACGACAGACTGGAACCAGTGTAAAGAGTCAAACTCGACGTACTGATCCAGCAGCTTCAGTATGTACGCCACGCCTGCAAAACGTCACACCATAACGTCACTCAGGGAGGAGAGGGGGGCGGTATCGGGGGTTGGGGGGGGGGTGGGGAGGGAGCTCTCCGTCATAAAGCACACCACTAGCGCTCACAGCGCTGTTAGCCAAAACAAGAGTCATAGTGTAATTACTAAGCTAGCAGTGTTTCATGAATAATGGGTCTTTATGAAACGAGCTCCAGAAGGTACCGAACGGCTAACGCTCATCCTTATTTGCATATCACAGCAGGTTTTTTTTTTGGTGGAGCAGACGCAAAGAAGGAACAAGGTGTAAGCTGTATTATACGAGAATGAGTACATTAGACAGAAATACCCATGGCGAATCCGTCGTCGGTGAAGGCGGCGCCAACCTTGTTCTTTTTGTTGAGCTTCTCCTTGCTGGCGATCATGTACTCCACGTAATTCAGTGTCTGGAAACATAAAGCAGCGTTGGGATAGCACCAGCTGCAAATGGTGGACCACCAGGTATATCGTGGACCAAAACGCAAATGGCGGACCACCAGGTATATCGTGGACTACCAGGCAAAAGGTGGACCACCCCGCAAATGGTGGACCACCAGGCAAATGGTGGACCATCCCGCAAATTGTGGACCTTCCCGCCAATGGTGGACCTGCAGGCAAATGGTGGACCACCCCCGCAAATGGTGGACCACCAGGCAAATGGTGGACCATCAGGTATATCGTGGACCCACAAGGCAAATGGTGGACCACCCCGCAAATGGTGAACCACAAGGCAAATGGTGGCTCATCTTGCAAATACGACCACTATTCAATAATTTCCTTCTAGATGAGAATCATTTTGAATAACCCCCAACAAACAGGACCATCCCGGAAATTAGACCACTTTCGTTGAGCCGAGTCTGATTGGTGGTCCTATTTCTGGGACTCTTCTGTACAGACTCCAGAAACAGTCGAATCGAAGCCAAACCAAATCAACTCTCTTGATACAATAAGAATATTAATGATTCTTGCACCCTGAAGCATCTATAAGCGACAACGATATACTCATTTTTCAATAAAAATTGCAATGCAGCCATCGACTGAGTACCAAATGTGCGTCGAATGAGTACTAGCTTTCAGTACTTACCAAAGGCGGCAGGATAACAAAGAAATTCCTGAGATGCATGTTTTTGGGATCTCTGAACTCCGGTGCGAAGACGTCAACAAGCATCTTGAAGTACTCGGTGCCTTCGGCGAAGTTCTTGCTCAGGTTATTGATCACCTCGTCCAGCTGCCTGTCAATTAACAATCAATTACGATCTGTTGTGTTAAAAGAGCCAGGTATTGATGCTAAATGCACTTGGTATTGTCAGATGAATTAGCTGTTAAAACTTACTGTATTCAAGACTGTCAACGAAAAGCCCCTCCCTCCTCCCCGACATTTGAGTAATTGACTTCACCCTGCTTTCTGAGATAATTAACGGAGCGTGCCGTATACAGCCGCTGCATTACGCAGCACTGCTTTATGCCGTGCTCCACGCGCCAGGTGCTGGTGGCTATTGTAAAACGTACCGAGTTAGACAGTCGGGGTGGGGTGTGTGTGTGTGTGTGGGGGGGGGGGGGGTTTCTGCATATTAATTCGCTGTGGAATCTCTGGACACGAACTTCAGCATAGTTACTGATACACATCAAGTACGACTATATACTGACTAACTACGACTATATATTGACTAACTTGGCCGCTTTCTGGCACTCCCCAGACAGTCCCTCTTCCTTGCAGAGCTCCTCAAACGTGACGATGTCCTCCAGGTCGGGGATGAAGCGTATCGCATTGGAGCAGCAGTGGAGCCCTCCAGACCGGATCATCCTTATGTATCCCATTGCATTACCTCAAAATCCACAAAAAACTTGTTTTTTTTTTTTTAATCTTGAAACTTGTGAACCCAGTAATTTTACATTAATACACGGGACTTTTCCGTTTGTATTTCATATATTTCGTTGTTAACATTCCACGATTTTAAGAGAGATTTTCACAGCTCTAAGCAAGTGCTGAGGACTCGTTTTTTCTTATTACTTTATCAACAACAGATGCCCTGTGACATATACCTATTTGAGTGATGACTGTCCTAAACTGATCCAGATAGCTCAGACCCTCTGGAGTGAGGCCCAGTTTCCTAATACCTCTGTTGAACTTGTCTGCCCTGTCAAAGGGATAACGCTGATCCGTTTGCAAATGGTTTTCTTTGAAATACCGCCAGTCCTGAAAAAAAAAACAGTCCGGCTTTACTGCGACCATGTTCTTGTTCGTTATCATATTCCAAATATCCAGAACTATTTTCGAATGAACATCACCATCAAGTGTTTCAACTACAGAAAGAAACTAGAACCTCACTTCGCTAGCGAAATGTTAAACACTTGACAAAAATTAAAACGCAAAAATACTTCCTTCAATGGGTTTATTTCTTGAATAATATATTGCAAACAACACAGCTTGAATACGTCTTATAAGCCGAGCAGTGTTTGGTTTCTGTTGACTTAAGGTTTTATTGACTGATCTAGCTATACGCCGTGTTATCTATTTACGCAGTGAGAGCTCGTACAAAGCTCACTGAGCAACTGTGTGTGATGTGGGTTAAATGCTACGCATTTACTTGCAAAAAATACACTCTTTTCACATGGCGTTTTAACAAAGAAAACGAAGTCAAAGACGAAAATAAAAAGTGACATGCACATGTTCAGATCAAGCTCTTCATAAGTCCCAAGTTTTTATGGTCGTAGGGCCCATAGTGTCAGAGAAGAAGAAGACACAAAAAATCGAAAAAAGTGTCAAGAAGAAAAAAAAAAAGGACGAATTTTGCTCGCACAAATTCATATAACTCTTGCAAGCCAAAGGCTTGTCAAGTGTTAATTAAGCAGAACATATATCTACAGAGCACTATGTAACACTACATGCGTTGCCACATACATATACTCGTTCTTTAAAATTATTTTTGTCCGTGTTTATCGAAAACATCAGCTACTTCGTTCAATAACTCAGCAGCTTTAAGATATTATTACGCCTTTCCCTGCGAAAAAAAAACAGTATGAACTTTACAATATAATCAAACCTTATACCTTAATGAGCCGAGACTTGATATGTTCATCAAACATGAACTGTGAGAATACTTTAAACTTCTTACGCAAAAACTGGAATGTAAAATTGACCTGAAATAAAGGAAAATTAAGGAATTATTTCAGCGACTAATTCTTGAGTTTTAGGCAAAGAGTATTTCGGGAGAGGTCTATAAATTTATGTTCAAGCTCAGTTTTTCTTAAACGTTTCAAAAATATTACCATATGAAAAATTAGGTTCAGGACTCTTATACAACGGGTCATTGTATCGGTAAATGCCCCCTGAAGCAGCGATTCAATGGACACCAAATCACCAAACTGCCATAAACTGAACTGCCCATTTACTGGTATGAAACACAACAGATATTGGTACTGTTTTTATGTCACTGCATTAAGGAGTAACCATATTATATAAAAAATGTATATAATGTCAGGATCCAATTAAAATGCAGTGTTTTAGATAGATATTTCTTTAAAATTTGAATCTTGGCTGGTTTTCAACTCACCGTGGTATTCATAATGCCGGTGCCGTGGGTGCGTATGGAGTTGGCGATGTGGCGAATGTTGATCGTATTCAAATGCTTGTTATTACTGGATCTCTCCACGAAGATCTACCAACACAGCAATCATAGGGTTAACTTAAGATATACCATCAGGTTCTCATGACCCGATGTCTAACCAACACAGTAGTCTTACATGCGACCTTTACCTCTTTTTAACAACATGTTTTACAATACAAGACTACAAGTTTTTAATCACATATGTTGAGGTGGAAGGAGCTGGAAAACATTCAAAACTAGAGCAGTGTGAATAGCCCACATATTGCCCACAGCTAACCCCCATCAGTTAAACACGGCCATCAATAGTCAATCAAGAGCCGTAATTTTCCAAGTCCAGTTGGTCCACTGTCCTAGGAAGAACCTGGCCCATTTACAATACCGATCTGTGTTTGTTCCCATAAAAGCTACATACTAAGTTTCATTAAAATCCTTGCAGCAGTTTTTAAGTTATCGTGTTAGCAAGCTGTTGATGACAGACCGACACGCGGTCGATCGCATATATTCCCCATAAGTTCTACCTGTGGGGAATAATATGGAGTGTAACGCCATTTTGTGGGTAGCTCTTCCAAGTGTCTTTGGTCAACTCGACCCTTCACCAACTCGGTTCTATAAATCTGGCCCTCCCTGAAAATCAGCTCGGCCAAGCTTGGTAAAAAATTGAATGACTTTCACAAAAGGCCGAGTTAGTAAAAACAGCAGGACCGACTTCACCAAAATGGGCTGAGTAGGTTGGGGCCGAGTTGCCCATACCCCCCTTCCAAGCAGTCCCTACCTGGTTATTCAGGTTGTACAGGTACCGTGACACAAACACGTGGATATTCCTCATGATTTCCAGCACATCAAGACCCTGTTAAGACAAATATATTCTTTCACGTTACAGAAAATAAATAACAAAATTCCCTCCCCTAGAACGTTTTCCTTGTTGCTTGATCTTTCGAGGTTTTCAGAAATTATGAGCATTCTCATAATAATGATTTGTTCGTACACACCAGAAAAAGTGCAATCGACCAATGAAAATGATTAGACTTGGAGAACAAAATCAATTTACGCAACTAACTTCAGTGATAAATTTAATTTCGGCAAAGACAGTTTACTACTAAGATATGACACTCAGCCATTTTCGCGTATCCAGACAGCAGTGGCGCCGCCTGGTATAAGAGTTGCAAATTAAGCTGTCAATACATTGAGGCTACCTGGAAAATGCACGTGTTTTTTTAACTTTTCATTACTTTTTCGGTCTTAAAGTTTATAAAAACATTTTGTCGCCTGGATAATGATTAGTAAAGAATAAGAGTATGGCTACTACAGCAAAAGGGCGACCTTGTGCAGCAATTGGATGCGATAATGACTACTACAACTGCAATCTTTCCTTCTTTCGATTTCCACCGGACAAACATAGAAAGAGAATAATATCGAATGTTGTTCCAACACTGTTTCATGTTCGAAATCCCTCTCCCCAAATTACAATATAGCGCCCCGCGCCAAAAATTCGAAGTAAAAAGAAGGAAATAAAAACTCCAAAAGCATCTTTTTCTGTGGGTCCATCCTTACCGCAAGAAAAATGTGATGAAAAAAAGGATAGCTTGGTTTCAACGCCTTCACCTGGCCATCAGCTACACCTGATATGCCCAGTAAACAAAAATTAAAAAAAAGTTTTGGAGAGTGAAAAAAACCAAAACAGACCAATTCTGCAGCGGCCAAAATTAACTCTTGCATGAATGAACTTAGCCAATATTTATTTATACCATCCGAAAAAATTGGGTTATTTTTGTAAAAGATATGGAATCTGTTTTCGTCACCGTTTTTTCCAATGGTGCAGCACATGACAAAACTTGACAAGTTTGCAATGCCAGAGATGTGGAAAAAAATGTAATTGAATGTACAAATACCGCGTGTGTTAAAAAGATAAAAGCGCTGTAAGATTGTTTATGAAGATGCGAATTCATTTCGCTTTGAAAATGGCAAAATTTTTTTCCAGTTAGATCCTAGAGTGATAAAAGAAACAGAAAAGTCTTATAGCTTATTCATGCGTAAATTTGAGAGCAGTATTTACCTTTTTCTATTGTGATCTTTGACGGGAGGGTGGGGAGGGGGTGATCGTTATCTGATCAGATTTGTTAAATAACAGGTGGCTCTGCTAATAAAATGGCATTTTTCTTATCCTTCTTACTTCCATTGTTCAGCTCCTGTTGAAATAAATTACTTTAAATCCCCTAAAATCTATTGAAATATCGAGCTTAACACCGATAATGTAAAGTGTTTTGACAGCTGTTTTTCTCAGTTTGCAACTCTTCCACCAGGGGCGCTGCAATCAGCTGGATACTATAGACTGTATAGGGAGTGTCATATCTTAGTAGTTTATAGTCTTTGATTTCGGGGAGAACTTCATAAACACATTGATGAAATTGAGCATTTAGTGGGACCTGGTCTTTTCGCCAAACTCACAGGCAAAGGATACCTAATAATCAAGTTCCATTCTTCAAAAAAACTGACAAAAAGTAGCATAAAATAACGATCTCAGCGTCACCTGCTCTAAGGTTTGGCTGGGCAGATGCGCCTCTATCATACTGAGGCCGTACTTTTGTTGCGCCAGGTTGCGCATGTCGCCGTACGTCTTCCAGTCGTGCAGCGCCACCGTGGTCAGGTTGTAGAAGGTGCGGTCCAGATAGTGCTCCACGTGCGCTGCGGACAGAAGCAACGCGGCAGGCTAAGTGATCACACCATACGTGCTGAAGGGAGCTACACGTGCATCAAGCAGTACCGAGGGTCAATGATACTACAGAACTACATATACCTCATACAACACCGGGGGTCGCTCATATTACAGAACTACATGTACGCCATACAGTACCGATGATTATTGACACTACAGGACTTCATGTACGTCATACAGTACCGGAGATGACGGATCACTGGGATTATAGAACTACATGCAAGTCATGCAGTACCGAAGATCACTGTTACTATACAATGACGTCAAACGAACTGTTGGAAAGGAATACAACAGTAACAGTACCGCGGGATACTATAAATACCAAGGTGAACTCATACGACACAATGGCGCTGCACGGACCGCATGAAGTGTATACAACAGACTGCGGGAGGCCAATAAAATAGGACTTTTTACCACGTGAAACTACTGCAAACTTTCATGTAACAAATAAGTTCAATTCACGTAAGTAACCACAAGTTCACTTTCCTCAAATGTTTTTCAACAGTTGAAGTTATTTTTTTTTTATCGAAACCGCTCCCCTACCTTAAAAGACTACAAACCTTTCACATTGATGAACTTGTCGAAGAATCGGATTGGGGAAAGCTTGAGAAAGCAGGACAGGTCTTTGAGACCCACTTTGAAAGGATTTCTCTCGTCCAGCTGCAGGTGCATGTGAATGTGAAGGCGTAAGTCTGTCTCGATGTCTCTGCATAGTGGCTCCAGCAAATGCTGAAAAAAAGTTGCATTTACACAAAAATCTGCGCGGTCGTCATACGGTGTGCCCACCCCCCCTCCCCCCACCCCCGGGATTGATTTGTACAATGTGGAAGTAAAAACAAAATACTGATAATAATTACAACACTCACTGACTGACAATTCACTCTCGTATAAAAAATGATGGTAAATTATGCGTTATCTAACCGCGTACAAAAACCGCGAATACTCAAACCAAAAGTTGATAATGTATGTCAGTTAAAACGCAACCTAAATTTAAAAGCGTAATTAAAATTTTTTAGATGTTACCTGTTTGAACTGAGCCGTGATCTCATCATCGTAGAATTGCACGAGATCCTGCGGGGTTTTCATGTGACGTGTGTACAGCATGCGTGGCACGATATCCCGCAGGGCACCAAACATGTACTGCAAACGTTAAAGTTACTAATGTATCACTGTCACAACTTATAAACCAAACTTTATTTTACAAATTCTGATTTGGAAAAAATACGAAGTTAATTTATTTGGGAAAAAAATAATAATTATAAAAAATAAAACTTGTGCTATTCTTGATCAACTCTGCTGAATCACCTAATCTTTTTGTGCAAATAAAGGTGCGACTGTGTGACCTGTTGGTTCTCTATTATACCAGTTTCTAGTGATTTTATTACACACAGCAACCAGAGGCAAAGCAAGACAAATTCAAACATTTCTTTATTTATAAAACTGCCAGAAATGAGCCGACCTGTCGAAGCATTTCAGTGATTGATAAAGTCGGTAATAAAGCATCTTCCACTGTAAGTCACGTGACGTTATAATGGCGACATTGTATAAAAGCCAGGGTCACGGTCAAAAAGTTAACTTTTTGGAGCTGAGCATCGATTTTGAAAAATTTTGGTCAAGATAAAACAATTTTCAGACTGATATTACATACGTGCAACCTTTGCGCTTCCGTGGCATTTTCAAACACGTCCTGCAGGTAAATAGGAAACAGCACTCTATGCCAGTACAGATAGCTGCAGTCACAAACTTCCCGTAATCTACCAACACAAACCCCTACAAATTCCCATGATCTACACATATAAACCCTTGCAAACATCCCCTGACCTACAAAAATAACCTCTTACAAACCTCCCGTAAAATACACACAAACCCTTACAAACCTCCAGTTTCCTATAAGCACTAACCCTTACACATTTTCCTTAATCTACAAGCACAACCGACGAGAAAATACAAGCTTGTTTCACTTTGGACAGTAACACCGATTTTCAATCGGGCCATAATGGTTAAACTGTTCCTATCTGTAGCTTTGCCAATACCTGCAACGAGCCTTCATTTTTACGGGCCTGTGTTCGATATGAAATTCTGAAGTCATCTTGGTGATGAGCAACACTACCGTTGGCGAGTGTGAAAGCTCCCAGGCCCCCCCCCCCCCTCCTCTGACCAATTGATCGCCAGGAGTGAAATTTTTTTTTAAATACTTGTTCACGTGAAATACCACCAAAAATTAACCTTTTACGTTTCATACTGATTATCTTCATTGAGCAATTCTTAAAAAATAATAATTATTTCAAGCCCTTCGCTTGATCCGCAACGCTGCAATCATTATTACTGGTTTTCAAAACAAAGAAAAAAGTCTATAGGTTGTACATCCTACCTTTCCCTAAAACTACAAATAACTTCGTACTTCTTGAGAATCCCACACAAACTGCCGAATTCTTCATCCTTAAACGTTTTCTGAAATCAAATATAGGATTGGGGATTACGCTGCATACGAAAAGTAACAATACAACGAACATCACAAACCTGCTCAATAAAGTGAAGTAAAAGTTCAGCGTAAATTTTCATTACTACCAAAACGAGGAATTTTTTCACATTTAAATAATAGGGTGTGCAAATTTCAATGGTTATCAAGGTGAATTGTGGACAAGACAACATAGACGCCTTAAAAAGTGAAACGAACCTGCTGATTGGCTACAGATAATGCTATCTGTAAAATGGCCCGCCTCTCTTTAGTACCTGGACCATTCAGGCAGTTTTCTGCCAGGACTAGGGCTGATAACACATCTAATTTCTTATCACTGTACTTCTTATCTTGTATAAGCCGTTTCTACAACACCGCAAACGATCAA
Source organism: Protula sp. h YS-2021 (assembly GCA_949752745.1). Taxonomy (NCBI): domain Eukaryota; kingdom Metazoa; phylum Annelida; class Polychaeta; order Sabellida; family Serpulidae; genus Protula; species Protula sp. h YS-2021. The sequence continues at coordinate 71,221,040 of OX457027.1, forward strand.
AACGACAAAAAATAAAATAACACTATACATTTTTCAAAAATAGTACTGACAGCGATACCGCATTTACAAATGTATTTAATTGAAACGTTCCCGGACCACCCCCTCCGCCAACCGCCTGCTGTGATTCGTGAAGATTCGGTTGACTATTCACACTTGGTACAAACGATACCCTCCCTCCTTCTTGTCACACTTCGCCATCGATCCTTCACAATCCGCCAATCGTGTGTAACAATTACCTTGGCGTTGGCAATAAAATTGAGCGCCATAAACGACAGGTGCTGTACGATGTAATTCAGGCTTTCCGCTATCAACATCGTCCTCCTGTGAAACGTGTGCTCAATGGCCTGCAGATAAAAAACAAATACTGCTAAAACGTACCTCAGACACTACATACTTCACTTAATGGACCGTCTCAAGACTTCCCGTGAGCTCACTGCTGTTTATCGCGAATATAACCAAATACCCTATAGCATTAATGAATTGAAAACACCTGGTGACAATGAAACCACTTCTACATTGAAAATTCATCCATTATCTTCTTACTTTTCTACCTACTTACTTCTCAACCTCAGCATACCTCAACGAACAATGAACCAAGGTAAGACGAACATGCCAGTTAAAACGACTGGTTGTCTGTTCGGAGGAATGACCTTGAGAAGTTCGGTGAGCCTGCAGAGTGCCAGCACCGTGGTCTTCGTCATCGGTTTCGTCAGTGCTATGTGCATGTTCATTGTCATCTTCACCTCGTGGCTGATGTGATTCGCAAAAAGCAAACCCTGCAAATGGCCATCCCAAAACAAATAAATAAATAAATACAAAAGAAACAGATAAAGTAAAATACGTTACGAAAAAAACTGAGTTTGCAATATTTGCAAATATTACTAAGAAAGTTACTAAACATTGTATCACTCCGTTTATGGTCTACAAACGGAGTGGCACAAAAGCAAATGTAGGCAGTTCAATTTCTCACCAGCTTCTCCATGTTTTAGATATTTAAAAATGTTTTGTTTTGTGTCGGTGGAAACATGTACATAAAGAAGTGACAAAAATCCGGCCATTGTTTTTAAAATAATGCTTTCTGATGAACAAATTCTGTGGCACTCCCTTCGACCAAGTGTTCTATTAACAAAGGTTTTGTCTTTTTATTTTCCGCGTCTAAAGGGAAGAATTGATGGGGACGCTTCACCTGTATGAATAAGACACACTTCTGATTCAAGCTTTCGAACAGCGTCGAGTTTTGTGTCACATTGGACTCCATTTTCACCAACCAGGCGCATACTTGCAGGTATAAACTGTGCGTATCCCTGGCAAAGAAATGTCCAAACAAATGGTAGTACCGTTTTGTGTTTTATCCATTTATACATCATTGAATCAACATCACTGAACCATAAGGAACAAATTATAACGTATTTATTTCGCGGCAAACATTTTCATGTAAACAAAAGGCCGAATTAACCTATGTCACATTAACTGGTGATTACAACATTTAATCCAACTTAGGCTGTCAATAACTACACGAAAATACCTTCCCTCTTCAAACTAAATAATGACTTAGTTGTACCACAAAACAGTTAAAACAGCACATTACTTTGGTAATGCTTGTATCTTGTGTGACAACCAGCTGTGACGATGCTGTGTGACAACGACCAGGGCCTTTTTGTCTAGATGGTTGGCCATTTGTGGGCACTTCAATAGTATGAACTCATTGGGAAACCAGATCATGTTCCCAATCAGCGTTATAGCAGGCACCTTGGAAAATTTCAAAACTGATTTAACTTAAGAATAAGAATATCCATTGACATTGTGACCACACGCGATCTGTCGAATCAAGTGTAATTGGCTTGTGTTGCCGCCGAAAAAAGGGTAGTCATATTTTAAAAAGCGATTACCGAAAATTTGTCAAAGCCTGGCATTTGCCTAACCTTGGCAGGTCTTAGAAAAGTAAATTTCAAAGCAAATTTTGAATAAATCCAATCAAACTACAGCAGACAACGCAGTTTGGAAAGCAAAGATTTAAAATGCCGCCAATTGGCTAATTTTTAGAGACTTGCCATTTGGCAAATTTTTGGCGGATCGCCCAGAAAATAATTTTTCAAGAGAGAAACACCCAGCAGACATTCATACACAATTGGAAAGAAATCCAGTCAAAATTGTAAGAGACATTTTAAAAATTGGCTACCATTTTTTTTAAAATAATCCCCTCCCCCACTTCCTATTTAGCCAATTTTCGGCGGCTCTCCCCAAAAGTAACTTTTCCAGAGAGGACCGCCTGGTGAATACGTAACATGGCATCTTGCTTGTATAGCGCTCTTTCACTTATTAAAAGACAAAAGTTCGTACCTCTTGACAGTCTAAAATTGATCGACATTAATAGGCTATGGTGAATAAGTTAGTTTTTAGCTTCTTTTTAAATTGGTTGGTAGAGACACATGATCGCAGTTGCAAGGATAACAAGTTGCAAATTCGTGGGCCGTGCACAGGAAAAGCTCGGTCGCCAGCTTTTAAGCGTGTTTTAGGCATTTCGAGAACTTCGTCATTGGACCTGAGAGTACGTGCGCTTGATTTGAGATGTAGGAGATCTCTAAGATAACCATAATCGTTTCTGGGTAGGGCTTTATGCATGAGTAGTGCATTTTTATAATCTTTTTCTATATTTGATGTGTAGCCAATGTAAGGCTTTGTCCATGACCGTGTTTGCGAAGCCCCGTGCCGGTCACAGGCGTTATGCACTTTCTGTAATTTAGAAGCCAGTTCTTGAGTTCTGAATTGTAACAGTCCCTCCCGGCGGTATTTATTGAGCGATTTGTTAAGTTGCGCTGCTTATTCAATGCTTTCCATGCGTCCGGAGATTTAGTCCTGTGCCACAACCTTTCCAGCTTACGCCTTTTTACTTCAGCGGCGGCAATGTCGTCATTATACCGGCGTTGACCTGGTTTAACTGGTACTGATTTCCGTCTTAACCGTGAATGATTATCCAAGAGTTCACGTAGGTTCCAGGCTAAGCTGAGAAAGATCCACTGCAAATTTGTCTTGAAAATAGTTTTTGAATTTGGGCAAGTCAATATGCCTCAACTTTCTATAAGGGGCCACTTGAGATGCAGTAACTGTATTGTTATATTTCAAGCCAAATACTACCGCGAAATGATCAGAAATAACACTATCCACAAATGGAGCAATTGGTAATAGTTCATCATCGGTCGTAAGAACTAAAATCTAAGGTAGCATTTGAAAGGAATCCCATCAAACTGAGGGAGAAGCATTTACTTACTATACGTACATACAGACGACAGATGCCACCCCCCCCCCAACCCCCAACTGATGTTGTGAAGTCGGCTGCTCTACAAACTATTTTATGATATTAAAGCACCAATACTTTTATTTCGTCCTGTTTAATTCTAACAGAGCTGTGAAAAATTTATTTAACAAAACCGAAGTTTCAACAAAACTACTAAATTTGTTTGGCTTTAAATTCTCTCTTCCAAAATTAATTTTATTTCAGTAAAATACAATTATTTCACTTTTCTTCGATTTTCCAGATACGGCAAAATCTCGTTAGAGAGCTTCATTGCCACGAGCAAACGCAATTGTTATCTTGAGTAATACCTTTTTATAAATATCCCAGAGTGATCTGAACAGCTTCTTATCCACAACTCGAAACAGCTGGAAATGCAGCAGATATAAACCTACGCAGCCGACGTATCTCAGCCGATAGTCTAAATCTTTCCTCTCGCCTGTCAGGATAAACAATATTACACAGCCATGGTAATTCAGAACAGAGTTTTATGTCAATATTCCAAAGGGTCTGGGGGGGGGGGCGTTGGGGTGGGGTCTGAGTATCTACCAAATGAAATAATCCATTGATTTCGCTACGGAACGAGAAACTGTAATTTCTGACCCTTTAACCAACATTTAACCTGGCCTATATTCGATAGCAAAGCAACATGTGATAAAAAGAGGTTAATATACAGTGTTGCCTGACCTATTCTGACCTCCACCTGGGCAAATATCGTCTTGATGTTGTGCGCAAACTCTTCAGCAAACGCCGGATTTTTACTCACATTGACTCGCTGGTCATCGAATATCTGCTCGACGCAATTCTGCAAAAAATGCAAGAAGCTATTTCCCTAAACGATGTTTTTCCTGCTAAATTCACATTCGTAGCAAAAATTTTCATACAGGTCGTTTTTTTTTTTTTTACTTTCATTGCAAACTAGTAATCTAATTTTACGTATGGCCCTGACAATCCAAATTTTTTATATCTTGTCTTTGTTAGGTTTTTTCTTAATATTTCTGAATACCGGTTACACATTCAAAAGACAGAGAAATGGCACTTCCAGAGAGACAGAAAAGCATAATTTAAATGACTATGAGAAATACAGCAAAAATTACTATAGAGAGTTTTCTTCGTACATTGCTAGAAATGGCCAGAGAAGTCTCCCTGCTTTAAATTCCGAATTGAATAGCACAGGTTTTTTTTCCATGACACGTACTTGAAACACGAAGCCGTCTAACACTTTGCCTTCCAAGGTCATGATGAGTTTCTCAAAAGGTCGCAGCCTGTCGTCTACAAGGTCAAACCTCTGCGGATTATGCTGAACGCTTTTCAACATCCTGTCAACATGTTCCAGTAAGGAGTAAGAAAAATGTTTTTGAACAACACATGCCTTAATGTATTTCAAGTTTCCATTCTCAATATTTTAGGCTTTCTCCGACACCCGCTTACACCATTCAGGCGTATTTAGCCTTCTTGCATTTACATTACGGCCTACCTAGGGTGGCATTGACTTTAATTGAGTAGAATACCTTTTATACAGCGTCCAGTGATCTTTAAGCGTGGCATGATTCTCTATAATATGATCCAAGGTTATCAGCACGGTCAGCAGGTCGCCCAGGTGTTCATACACGGACTGAAAATGCACGTCCTGCACGTGCATCACACGTGCTGACTGTCTGTAAGTACACAATGAACGTTCATAGGGAGTTTGAGTACAAAGAAAAAACCTCTGAATATTACCCAATCACAGCTTAGAATCTTGAGACTTTAACGTCTTGTGGGGTAACAAATCACTTAAAGATGCCTCTACAGTCAAACCTCTTTATAAAGTAAACCATTGGGGCTGGAAAAAAGGCGTTTCTTAACAAGACTAATTCATAAAAGCAAAGCTATTGAAGTATCAGCCAAAATACGGGTTCTGACAATGAAGGTCGTTCCTTAAGTAAGGAATGAAGTTGACTTTAAGCCCGCTAAACCAACAAACTGATCCCATTTTAAACTAAGTGTGATTGGAAAACTGATTCGAGATTCAAACGCTTTGACAGTTTTTTTTAAAAATTTTTTGTTGTTTCTTGTGGAGTACATGAACCGTCACGTGACCTGAGGCAGGAAGCGTTGTGACGTCACTTACTTTCCTATTCTATAGAGTGATGACAGCTGTTGAAGAACGTGCTTTACCACCTCGTAGCTTCGGCTCACGAAACAGCTCAGCTCCTGTGTTATGGTCATTATAACTACTGGTAATGTTATTTTCAAACATAAATAACACGAAATTTTTAAAATAAATCATGAAGCAATAAAATAGTGTAAAATAATCCATTCTGTTCATTTGTATTGAACGGCATTGTTTTCTCACTGTGTGATAGACTATACACGAAATTACGAAATTTTACCTGGATAAGGGGCATTAGACGTCCTATTCTTAACTGCACTTCCCCCTCAGCCAGGCCATTTTCCGGTTCTAAAAATGACATTCTTTACTTTGTAAAAAAAACTTATTCAAACTTTACTTACAATACCCAAGCACGTTTACATTTTGACTAATCTAAGCCCTTCAGTGACCAAATCAATCAACGTTAAATAAATGGTATATAGCAGGGGTGGAAATCAAACCAATACTTTGTACTTCACGAATTGAAAGGTGCAAACGGCACTCCAAGGCACTACTATGTGTGCCATGTTTAATCTTTCATCACAACGGGGTTGACATTTCGCAAATCTGGCGGTCACCCTAAGTGACAAAGCTATGTCGTGGGCGACTAACATTCTTAGTTGGATGCTCGGCTAATCACTTAGCTAGAGGCACCAGCTCCACTGCATGTGTGTTTCATTTTTAATGATGTGAGACGGGAAAGGAATTCCCAGCGATTGACTTGTGCAGGACCAGTAACATACTTATATCCGTCCTTCAGATTTCAAAAAAGAAATTTATGCAAAGCATCCACCCTGCATTAGCATTTCGTTTCACACCTCCTTCCCCGTATAGAGTCAGTGCGTTGTAGAACTTGGTCTGGGCCTCGTGCTTGAGGGCGCTCATCTCGGAGCAGAGAGCGGCGATGACCGTCACCACCTTGTTCAGGACTTTGTTGTCTGTGCGCACCAGCTGCAGCAGGCTCGTCTGTTCTAGTGGTGCAAACTAAGACCACAACATTCTTTAACTCTAAAGCTTGAAAAAGCATATAATGGATAAAACCCCCCTTCTTTTCAAACAACTACTTAGATAAAACAGGATAAAACGAAGACTACGCTAAAGAAGGCTGAAAACATTTTGATGATATTTGAAAATGTAGTGTAGGCTCTTAGCATGTCACAAAACCAACTTGGAAGACCATCATTCAAAAATGTTCCACGGCGTTGGTTTTACACTGAGAAATAATTTGCAACTTGAGCTATGACTGACCAAATCGGATGTAAAAAATGAGAACCAGTCTTTGTTTAACGCGAGCCAGTTACAAAGCAATCCCCTTTCACTTCTATTTAGTACAAACAGTCAGTGTATATTTAAGATATCGTGAACAAATATGGAAAACAAGATGTTAGTTTCGTTCCATTGTAAGTATGACATTCAACGCACCTGTAGGGCGACGGGGTCAAGGGTCATGTCCCAGGCGTCGCCAATGGAATCCCCCAGCGCCTCCTCAATGTCTTGAAGCTGATTGGCGTACTCCTCCATAAATTTACCATACTTCCGCAGCTGTACCTCACCAACAATTTCTAAACAAAATAATAACTAGGTGAATGAACGTCCCTAAATACTAAGTTGAATGCTGATGTGGTCAACGTAGACCGTGTACACCCTGATACTGAGATGAGCGTTTCTTTAACTAACGAGAAAAGCATAGATAATAAATGCATACATTAATTATATCAATCGTGCAGGTGAAAAAAGTATTTTTGCAACACAATTTCAGTGCCATATCACAGTGAGCAAGAAGTTTAAAACACAAACATACAAAGAAAGTTAAGTCTAACAGTAAAATACTGAGTGGCTGTTCGAGCTGGAAGTTTTAAAACTCTTCTGGGCATGGGGATAGAGACAGAGAGAAACTCGTTAGAATTTATTATTGTTAGTTAGTTAGTTAGTTACTTGTTCATACGATTTGTTTAACGACACGGACGGCCCTTAGCGGGTTACATGGTGTCAATACATGCCAACGACTGACTAGAAAACAATATTATCACAGTTAAAATCCAGGTTATCTAGAACTGTGTATATTCTTAAATGACACTAAATATAGCTTCTTGAAATAATGATACAGGTTAATTGTGAAATTTTACCTGGTTCTACTGGAAGAGTAGTTTTAAAACGACACGAGTGGGCATCTTAGAGATCAATACAGTCTATTTAATTTTTTTCACTGTGTAACGTTCCTGACCCCTTGCATGAAGTTTTCTTTCTATAAGCCTGTTCCATTGGATCACTACCATCATTGCTTAATGAGGGCCTTTTTTTATAAATGGTTACTTTGCGTGGTTTAGATGCGGAGGTTTAAGAGACGTCTTGAGGGGATTTGTTTCGCTGACCACATCCATTACTGGCGAAAACGGTTATTGTTTGCTTCCTCTTGGAATGTAGTCCGCAGTCTCTCTTTTGCCTGTCGTACTCGATCTTCAAGTCCAGCTGTTGTTTCAACATCCAGTCCTGTTGATGAAGGGCTGGGTGATTTTACCTACCCTATCCCTTTTCGCGATCTACGCTCTTCAGATGGCTTGCTCGCCGACTGGGTCTCCTGAAAAGGCTTGCTCACGGAAGTATTAGAACCAACCAAGTCAGTATTTCAGCCAATCGAAACTTCGACTTTTTTGGGCTATTTCTTACACATGATGTTTGAGTTTTGATCCACTTAATATCTGTCTGATAAGAAGCCTTTTGATACCGTGTTGAGAACCAATGGCAGAACATACACCTTTTTGAATTGCAAATGGTAAAATTTTGGAAGAAAATTGTTGCAGTGAAACCACGATGTACTCATATTAGAGAGCGGCGACAGACTCGATGTTTAAGTACTGAAATACGGACACTTGTTAGCGCCTTGTGGTGTTTTCTTAATATTTGTATTTATAACTGTATTCTGCAAATGGGTCTTTTGTAATTTTTCTTTACCGGCCCCGGCTTAGTCTGACCATCTTCTTGGCAGCGGGGGTTTCCCACTGGGGCTAGGACACTTGGGATAGCAGCAACATTTGCATATGTTGAAACTTGCCAGCCGTAAAGATCGCAATCCAGAGAAAGTGTGCTCGTATTGGACTGGAGTACTAAAAATTAAGTAGACCCCAGCAGCTAGAGACCATAATGGAGAAGAAAACCACAGATTGCCACGCTTTTATGCGACAAACAAGAGAACGCTTCGACAAGGTACTTGATCGTGAGCAAGATCAGTAATGACAATGGTCAGACCACTGGAGTACATGTAATAAAGAAGACCCCAGAGAAATACGTTTATCATGAAATCGTTTTAATCCTACTTTTATTCTCGAAAGATATTGTAAATTTTACTTTTGTAAGAATATTTTTTGGGACGTAGAGATTGTGAAGATTGTTATGATACTTCAAGTGGCAATTTGTAGACAGTGCTGGGACAAGAGGGCGAGATACCAGTGGAACTGTTGGGAAACAGTAAAACTGCTATCTCAAGCTGGGTCGTTGTCAATGAGATCTGGCCCTCCAAAGACTCAAGGGGCTCCTTAAAAAACTAAAGGGACGCACCCGCAAATAATCAAGTACCCACGTATGGTTCCTTGATGCCAAATCCAAACGCATAATCTTGCGTTGTGTACTCGAATCCTTTGAAATTTCTGATTGCTTTTCCGTCGTTTAGTCTCCTGACAAGGCTTTTGAGACAAAATTAACAGGAACAGTGCCCTGGTATTGATCTTATTGCTCTTGAATAGCGAACTCCTGTTTGGTGTGCAAAAATCACATACTTGGCTTACGATATATTCTAATAGCAGTGGACCTTTTCTATCTGCTGAGGACAGAGGAAATATTGCTTCAACAGGAAGACAGAAGACAGTGTTAGGATGTAGAGACCCTATTATCGTTCATAAACTTGCTATAACTTGGGATGAGAAACAAGACTAGTTTTCTTACGGGCCTAACCGTTGGCTGTAGTCCAGGGAGGGTTTTACCCCGAGAAAAAAATATTTTCTTAAATTCCCAGGGACCCAACTGACACTGGAAGTGAAATCAAGTCTGATTCGTTTGTTTATGATATTGTTTTTATACATAAATAATGCCATGACGACAAAGCATTAAATGCGAAAGAGTACGAGTTTGCTAGACGACTTGCGCAAAGCTAGCGCCGTGGCTAGACGCCATACTCCTCCATTCAATTGCAAAACACTCTTTACTGAAGTTTATTAGGAGTTTCGTCGAAGTGGGAAATGGTGAGCCATGATTCGTCTCAGTGTGCTTTAAAGATAAAGTTTGCTAGTTTGAATAAGGGTGTCCTGGACCCTGCGCCAGGGTTGCAGAGTTTTTGACGGTGGATATTATTATGTTTTATCTGTCATGTCAAAAACACTTTTTGCCAAAAAAAAAATGTCAAAACTGTCAAAAACATTTTGAACCGTTTTGTTACTCTTACCTCTTTTATTTATTATTTTTATACAATCTATTGCTTCGAACTTCACTTAGCGTCAGCTCCGGAGTTCCATCACGCTGCATCGGATAAAAAAATATCCGTTTAACGTCAGCTAGTGTCTTAATCTACGGATTTCCTGTGCCCACGAAGCCACCCCCCACACGAGTCGCTAATAATCTCCCGCTTAATCTTTTGATGCTTTGATGTCAAAAACTTTCGTATATAATGGGGGCTGTTTTTGCTAAAACATCACACTTCAATTTCATTTGTGAATGAGAAATTGGACAACATGCACAAAGGCGGTACACCAAAGGACTTTATTTGGCAGCATTTTTTGGAGGTTTCTGAGTAAAATAAGAAATACGCACAATGCAAATTATGCGACCACAAGCTTGCGAATCGAGTTGATCGCATGAAAGCACACTACATCAGATTTGCAACTAATCAAACACACACCAGTCTAGATCATAATACTACGGTAACCTACTTGTCATGTCATCGTGTACACAGTGTTGATTGTAAATATGTGCAGTAATAAATGGAATCACTAACCAGTGGTAGTTTTTGACAGTATTTGACAGTTTTAGACAGTTTTAACCAGTTTTTGACGGTTAATGACAGGTGTCATGTCAAAAATAGTCTTTGACAGTCAAAAACACAACCCTGCCCTGCGCCCAAAGACCTGTAGCCTGGAAAGCTGAGATCTATGGTCATTTCAAATGGGGGATATGTGACCCTTTCTGTTCTGCGAAGAAAGAAAGGGTCCACTGAGACTGGCAAAATTGGTGTCATTAATAACTATATCGTAAACAGAACAACTGCCATGTTAAAAATCGTCTTGCAGAGCTGTACCAAACTTGTGATTTCGGGCCGACGAGTCGGGCCGGCATCTTTTAAACTCGGCCAGTCCAACAGAAATCTTGCTGGCCCATTTTCTAGTATTATTTTTTTCACGTTCATAAAAAGCGGCTCACTACTGGGGTTCGACGTACCGCTTCAATTTCTCGTTATTTCTCGGCAAATGATGTACAACTTCTGTGTTACGCTTTCTTCAAAAGTAAAGAACACGGATATAATCACAAATCTCCAGCAACAATTGACATTTGTTTACTTCATTTTGTGATTATCTAGCAAAAACTTCTGATATTTCAAAAAGCATGGAAGAAATTTAAAGTTAAATATTATATGTGTACATAATAAGTTTATGCCTAATTCTGCATCTATCAATCAATTCTTTTACACATAATTCCTAACCCCTTATTTAAATTTTTGGCCACTTAACTTTGATGACATCAGAATCAGATTTATTAAAACTCATTGCAACCGTCAGGTTGAAAAATCATGGTATATACATAAATACATTACTTGCTATCATCTTGATATTAAAATAACATTTAGAGATAGTTAAAGTAATGAAGAAGGTTCGTTACAAGTTTTAAAATTATAAAATTTGCAAGTTTCATTGCCTCTTTCAGTTTTTGTATTGTATTCTAATTGTTAGTAGTTTATCTTGGTTTAATCTTGTAGATTAAATAAGCAATATGGTATGAGAGAGTTTTTGCATTTGGCAGTTCAAATTTGTGGTAAAGGAAGTTTATTGGCTGATCTTAGAGTATGGTTCATATTTCAGTGTTTTGGTAGGAGTTTGTGTAAGATGTTGTTTGAGTTCTACATTTGTATAAAGAACTTTCTTGCACAGTCAGAGTCTTCTTTCTTTTAGGGGTATGAGGTTACTATTTTCCATCGCAGTTTCATAACTTAATTCTGGGAATATTATTTTAAAGCCTGATATCAGCTCCAAGAAGCAGTAGGCTGCAGGGTTTCGATGTACCATTTCATTCCTCGCTATGTAACGATATGCAAGTCAACTGCGCTCTCTTTGAAGCACCTCTGTGGCGACATTATGCGAGATTCAACGACCAACACGTCTTACTGGCATTTGCCAAAGGCCCTCAAAGTACAAAGGTAACGATATACAATTTCTACGTCACGCTTTTCTTAAAACAAAGAAAACAAAAAGAATAACCACAAATCTCCCGGAACAACTGACGACTCTACAACCAGGAAGAATAGCTTGTTAGTGACAATCAATTTTGTAATTTTCCACCAAAAACTTATGAACTGATATTTTGAAAAGCATGGGAAAAGACTAGTAGTATGTCTAATTCTACATCTGTCAAGTATTTGAGCTTACATTTAACAGATAATCTATAACCCCTTTACGTAAAGATTTGGTCACTTGACTTTGGTCACACGGCATTTAAAGGCCAGAATGTAAGCAAACATTTGACATGTGAGTGCGGGCGCTAACTAAAAATTGTGGCTGTTTAGCAAAAAGGGTATATTAGGCATGAACTTTCTGTAAATGCTTCAATAATAGGGACTGGTATGCAGGATTCGTGCCTCAGATCAAAGAAATGTATCCCCTATTAGCTGAACAACTGAAGGCGTCGTAGCTCTGACAGAGATACACCGAGTAAGTGTAAGGAAGATCTGACTCGAAGCTAATCTGGCATTAAATTTTCTGCACTTTAACGAACAAAAAAATATGCAGTCCATACAAATAGTGCCTGTTTTGCAAAACAGTAAATTGTGCATGAACTATCAGTGAATAACAGGGACAGTATGCAGGGTTCGTGCCTCAGAACATATGAAGTTGGCCACGATGGAAGGCAAAGAACTGAACAGAACATTGGTTAAATTACAAACTGGTCTGTTCGCTGCAGAAGATTATCATGACTTACCAGTAGCCTAGGACCGTTCGCCACTTTTCAATGTTTTTTGCGCAGTAACTCTCATGTTTTGAATGTGATCCGGATATGCTTTTTTTATGTAGCAAATACACAATTTTACCCAAGTTTTCTGTTATGCGCGAAGTAAAATGTCATGATTTATGAAAATGCAAGGCCGATGTATTTTTTTTCGGGCAGGATTTTCCAGCTGTAACTCGCCACTTTCTTCTATCATCCCGAAATATAAATTTTAAGTGCAAACTGTAAGACCCAACTTGCTTTTCAAAATTACTGCTAAGAGCTATTGGGATTACACATGAGCACAAACCTAACTTCATATGGGTTAACTGACAGTTTACTTATAGCAGCTCAGTATTTTGCATACGAGACCAGTGGCAGTTGCCGGGGGGTTCGGCAAAAAATATCATTTCCGGGATAATTGTTGTTTTCGGGAGGTGGCGACGGTACGGGTATAGGTGGATTGGACCTAGGTTACTGGTATAATTAGAATATCATGGCGAATTGCATGGATTCCAGATTGTAAATAAGGCTTGAATAAGCGGCGAAAATGTTGTTTTCATATTAAAAGAACACATGTTGAGTTTTACCAATTACCATTTGCAGTTCAATTTTATGTTTCTCTCCCTGCAAGGATTAATTTAAGAAAGGGCCGATTCGGGTCGATAAATCCACAACTGCCGGTCCGATCCATTTTCTGTCGGTCGTGGCCAATACTAAACTTATTTTCTGCTCTTGCAGTTAGGCAACGTAGGTGGGAGTTATTCTGGTCTTGTTCCATAAGCGAAAAAATTGAACAGCCCTATTATCGCCACGCGGAAGTACCTTTAAATGCTCTCATAGAGTTTAACATCATGGTTATTTATCCTTTTAAATATCATATGTGTGAGAATGTACAGGAAAGAAGAAAAAACAATAGCGACTGCACTTACTAACTGAGCCATCGTCAAATTTATCAAACTGCCAGTCTTCTCTTGCAACCGCCCCCATTTTTTGATCACATGAGCAAAAAAAAATGGTTATCCAAATTTATATAAATATGATAATCTTCTTTTATGGCATGAATCTGGATATGACTTGGTGTTGAAAAACTCATCCAAAAGGAGGTTTGCTGAGATCGCCCATAAGTTACTGTCTAAAATAGCAAAAAGTTGAAAGTGTAAAAAAAAACAAAAAAAAAAACAAAAAAAACAAGGCACTCAGCAGTGATACATTGTAAACAGGAGAACATATATTTGGAAAGTGTGGGAAAACCAGTCATCCGATGCATGCAAAAAGTATAGACAAAGGTGTACAGCATCTGGTTTGAAATGGGAAAACTATAAACCACTCACCTATCATGAAGTAGCTCAAGCAACTATTTCTCTCAACAAAGTTAAATCCATGGGTCATTCAGGTATATCTGTGGGACATTTACAACATTCTGATGATAAGATATTGTTTCTTGATATTGTTATTTGTTTAAATAAAATAGTCATAAGTAAAATCTCTTGCACAAGTGGAAGCCATAACTATGGGTTTTCCAGTGTGTTAACACTGGTTATTGAAATACATAAAAAAATTTTGTAGGTTCAGTGTCAGTCACCTGATCGAACCATGCCTAGTTTATCGAATGCCACGATCCCAATTAATTTGTAGGTGGGTGGGTATAATTTGGATGATGGCTTCTACTTCTACAAAATATTTTATTCATAAAATAAACATTAAAAAATTGAATACTTCAGATCTACTTTCGAAAATATCGGATTGTAGACTGCGAAGCCATCACTATAGGTAGTGAACCGGCAGTGGAAATTGACCACCGAATGCATACGAGCTGGATGACACACCGTCTATAATAGTTTGTGTCGGAAAAGCAGAAATAAAAGAACAAAAATAAAAGAATCAAGAAATTAAGAAAATTAGATGCTTCAGTTCAAACTGGAAATGAAATAGAAATGCATATGTCCATGCACATGACAGGATGACGACGACATATTTACTTAGGTCTATTTAACATGTAAAATTCATCCTAAATGAAAGGTTGCAATGCTGGTAGCAGAGTGAAGGCAATCTGTCTATTGCAGTTTGTCGGCTATGTCTCTCTAAAACCACACCGGCTTATGATAAAAGTTGTCGCGAAACTTTGAATTGTTATCTGCAATCCTGCCATAAACGCGGCCTGTGGTGAGCACGATTCCTTCAAAACTATATGCGAGTATTATTAAATACGGCGTCTTGTGCTTATGATATTTTGTTAACTTGAGTAATCACTCCTCCTCTTAAGTTTGATATGTTTGCATCAAACTGTAGTAGAATGGTTATGAACATGTTTCTTCCAATGCTTGCGATTGGATTTTGACTTGGCTCATTCCCAGGTAGCACCTCCACATATACCCCAGGTCGGCTATTCGTGGGACATCCCGTGTTCCCACATCGGCAATACGTGTGCTTTTCGTGGGTTGTCCCATGTAATTACGTGGGCGCTTGGCGATTTTGAAACACGTTCCGACGTATACCCCACGTGGGCTGTCCGACGTTGGCTATACATAGGCTGTCCCGCGTTGGCAATACATTGAATGGCCTACGTATAGGCAACGTGGGTTTTAGGTGGGATGTCCCACGAAATTACGTGGGCGTTTGGCGATTTTGAAACACGTTCCGACGTATAGCCCACATGGGCTGACCCACGTTGGCTATGCTTGGAACAGCCAACATTCCAAAATAAATTTGTAACAATTTGTAACATCTCGTCTGACCATTACTTTAACCATTGACCACTAATCTTTCAACCTACACCACAACCCATCATTCTGTTTTTGTTTAGCAACTGACGAATCGTTCTTACCTGGGTTCGAACCGGGAACCTCTAGCATCCTACGCGTCGACCTTACCTCTACGCCACGGGGGATCCATGTAATAATCAATGTTATTCTTCCCCCAAAAGCTTCTCGTCCTCAGCAGTTTATTTTTTACATTGCCCATTTTGTTAACTGTTTACTGTTTACTTTTATAATTATTTGTTTAACATAAATCGTTGTGTTCGCTTTTATACTGAGTATTTGCTTATATGGAATATCATCTAGATATCCTAATATAATAAAATAATCAAAAATTAAATGAATCATAAATAGTATCTGAAATTTGTCAAAAAATGGTATTTAGTTTATATGGTTTTCCATGACGGTCCAAAACATATCATCCAATAATATTGATTTTTCATAATGCTCCAGTGCAAAACGTTGGAGTGGGAGTAAGAGGGGTCATCCGACAGTGGGACATCCCACATAATGCCCACTTGAAGCCGACGTTGGACAGCCGACGTGGGATACACATAGGCTGTCCCACGAAGGTTATACGTGGGAGTAAGAGGGGACGTCCGACAGTGGAACATCTCACATAATGCCTACTTGAAGCCGACGTATGACAGCCGACGTGGGCTACACATAGGCTGTCCCACGAAGGTTATACGTGGGAGTAAGAGGGGACGTCCGACAGTGGGACATCCCACATAATGCCCACTTGGAGCCGACGTAGGACAGCCGACGTGGGCTACACATGGGCTGTCCCACGAAAGTTATACGTGGGAGTAAGAGGGGGCGTCCGACAGTGGGACATCCCACATAAAGCCCACGTACAGCCGACGTTGGACAGCCGGCGTTGGCTACACGTGGGTTGTCCCACGTAGGGTATATGTGGGAGAAAGAGGGCACGCCCCACCGTGGGACATCCCTCTTGATGCCAACGTATAGCCGACGTTAGCTGTACCACTTGGGCTATACGTGGGCTGTCCCATGTCGGCTATACGTGGGCATTAGATGGGACAAAGTGTAACTGGGACATTCCACATATAGCCCACGTGTATCCGATGTAGGACGTCCCACGTCCCAAATCCCACGTAAAGCCAACATAATGCCAACGTCGGTTATACGTTGGAGAAAATCTTGTGCTAACTGGGTTGTTAGTAATCGTATGGATGATTTCTTATACTGATTACGTTTTTGCCATTCCGTGATCGCCAGCGGACTTTGAGCGTTAATTTTAACACCATCGTATGTGTGGATCTTCTGCTTCTTGTAAATTCGGCGAATTTATTTGAAATCTTTGTTAGGCTGTGATATTTTGCAAACTCGTAAAAGTTTGTTAACATTCTGAAGCAGTCTGTGAATTAATTTCGAAAAAAAAAGACTATTGGAATAGCCATGTACATGGCCTTTCATTCTAGTTAGATTGCGATGACCTTAAGAGATCATTCAGAGTCACCATTGAACTTCACAATATTACATTTTAACTCTGTTGTATATATTGGTTATGCATCCTGTGTTCACAAATCTGTCAAAACAAATGAAGCATTTAGATGTTGTTGACCTCTCAAGACCTATGATATTTTATCCTCCTACACTTTTATGTGCGATAAACGTGTGCATCATGTGTGACTATACGACTAAACTTCCTTATGTTTGATCTTTGACCAAATTGCTGTTTCTTTTCTTAGTTGGCTAGATTGTTTTTGATGAACAGGTATTTTAGGGCATATCATTCACTACCCTTCATGGCTAAAGAACAACAGAACAGTGCAAATTAGAGGTAACGTAAAAATACCCAATTCAACTACCAAAACTACAATCAGGTCGCAACTGTTTACTTCGAAATCCACGAAAACAAGACTACACTTAGCAAAATAGTTGCTTCATAAATCGAAGTATATAATAAATGACACATTTGGTAGAAGAACAATAAAAATGATCGAACTGATCACTGTAAAGGTAAGTAATTATAATTTGTTTGGTATAAATAAAAATTGTTTATTTTGGTTTTCATAGGAAAAAAATGAGTTTAAAAGTCAGCATATCGTCTGATTGTTTTGATCAAGAAGGGAGATGACCGAGGGTTCCCACGTTTGACAAAAGATAGCAAAATAAATTAGCCAGTTTTGCACTATATTCGATGGTATTTTTATGCGTCTGGAAGAACCGTTTACATGTATACATGGTAGTTTGGGGGCCTGGTATACGATCGCAAAAAAGTGATTTCAGCCGAAGCGATAAAGAAACATATAATTAATTGTGGTCTGAGACCAGCTGCTGTGAACATATCAACAATGACGTATGCAGTTTTTGGATAGTTTCGCGGCAGGAATGTTTATATTTAATTTATCTTGGATGAGAAGTGCGATAAACACTGTTTAGCAGTTCTGAGTACAGGGTTGTAAAAGGCAGACTATGCAATAGTTATAACTGCATATAAATAAGCATAAATGAAACAAAGTTTTGCGTGAAAATTGTAGATATGAGCGATAATCTGGTGATTGTAGTGGTGCAAAGCCAGCAACTAATGAGCCAATAAACAACCTCACAGTTTCGCTTCTGCCGCGGAGAAATAAAAACTGGTTACTAGTGGTGCGTATCGCGAAAAATTTTATATCGCAATACGTATCGCGATATAGCATTTCATATCGCGATATACCGCGATATTTCCGCGTTATAAAAAAAGAAACTTATTTGATTTTTGTAACATTTATTCGAAACTTTTATAATAGTCTTCAGTATGCAAATCGATGGCTAAGTGACACAGCTTATTTTAGCTGTCAATCTAACTAATTACTGTGTGATTATCGCGCAAATTTCGTTGTGCATGCATGCAAGTTTTTGTAGCAAGATCATACTATTAAACAGTCGCCCATGAAAAGTATTCATACTTATTATTATGTCTCGACTTTAAACGGCTTACAAGCAGAATGTACTTAATTATAAAACTAAAACTCTGTCTTGCGGTAAATTATGACTACATTTAAAGTATTCAGTGTCTAATATTTACTGCGAACCACAATTCATGAAGATGATAATAAACCGCCAATTTTGATATGGTAAAAACGCCACTAAACAAAATTATTCTCCAGATACCGTAATTGTTTTCAGAACATTCCAAATTTATCAAGTAGGTCAAAACTAGATCTGAAAATTAGCTGTGCTTAACGTCGCTAAACAAAGCTGTTCTTATAACATATTACATGTTTTTCTTAAGAAAGATGAGCATTTCCACTTTGTCTGGAGTGATGCCTTCTCATATGATATCGGAGATTAGAAGTAACCTCAAAACACTTTACATCCATTTGGCAATGCTTGCATACTGCAACATTTTTCTCAATTGCATTTGAGTCTAAAATGTTTTCAAATGGAAGCTTTTCCTCTCTTGTTTTCCAATATTTTTTCCATATTTTTTTATCCAGTTTATTTGTTATTATCCTTGTTTGAATACAATCTTATTACTTATCCTTATTTGAACACAATGTTATTTACTTACCCTATTGCAATGTCACTATCCATTTGCATTATCCTGTATATTTATTCATTTATTTTAAAGATGAACTGTCGCCTTCAACAGTTTGTGTACTCGAAACCATTGCAAATGCAAGACTTACAACAGAGACAGTGAAAACCAAAGAAAAAAAAAAAATCGGAAAAAACCGGTATTTGGAAATTTATATCGCGAATATCGTATCGTGAAAAAATATCGCGATATATCGCCGTACCGGTTAATATCGACACCCCTACTGGTTACCAATTTTTGGAACGAAAAATGTATGGGAGTCTAAGCGACAGAACACCAAAATCGCTTTGTATTTAATAAGCGGGTATAAATGCGTTTGTAAAATATGCCAAATAAGCGAGTTCGTACTTAATCAGTTCGTACTGATTAATATGCAAAATAGTTTGTAAAAGATCATATGATGGCTTTTTAAATTCGAAAGTGTGCATGTTGAAAGAAAATTAGATTTTTTATGATTTTCCCATATCATTTCTTTATAATTTATCCCAGAAATTGCAATGGAAACGACAACTCCATCGGAGAGATCCGAAAGTACGAATTGGCTTATTTATTTTTCTATGCCACGTGAAAGATTACATAACTCAAAATTTCAAGTTGTTCGAGGAAAACCGTATTAGGAGTTTTTTTTAGACCAGCCGACTATGTCGGGCTGGTCTTATCTTATCAATAGAGGGGTATCCGTCGTCTGTATGTACGTATGGATGCGGCTTCGTCGGGAAACAAGACGAATTGGTGTGTATCACGTTGCAATGTTAAAGTGAAACGGACCGAATTTCGGTCCGTTTCGCATTTTGGTCGGGTCGTCCGTTTCGCAAATCTGTGTAAGGGGCTCATTTTGCGAAACAGGACGTGCTCTTTCACCTGAGACCACATGCCTATTTCGCAGAAATTTACAGAGACCTTCAAAATTTCTGTGTAAAATAGTTCTCACACCAACATATAGGTGGCTACCTACCATGAACTCTGTGTGAGAAAAGCACGTGGAACGAGAGCCAATCAGAAGACGTACACATCTTTCGATCTGTGTGAAATCTATTTTTATATCACATTTCAACCAATCAGGTGCTAGCACATGTGTCAGGGGAGCGCGACCACGTGTTGGAATGGACCCGGCCCCAGGTGGTTGTCTACTTTTTGGCCTACATTTTAGTAGATTCTGGGGTGGCATATCCGTATAATTGTATTTAAAACAGGAAGAATAATATCGCAAATACGTTTTAAAGTTATTTATTGTTTTGTTTGTAGCCTATAAATCTCAAAAATCAGAGTTAAAGTTGAGGGTAAACAAGGCAACACCCCTTTTGGTAGTGGACGATAATACCAGAAAGTTTCCACTTCATTTTTTTAAGTACATATTTTTGTTTAACTGAAGCAAAGTGTCACATATTTTATTAAGCAATCGTTAGAGTTTGTTATTCTTCGTAGATTCTTGTTTTTTTTTTAACCAAGTCATTTGTTTGACATATTATTTTCGGTTTCTTTATGTAAGCCGGTCTGTTTCGCAAGCCTCATGTACGCGTGTTGTGTGTGAATTGCAGTCACTGTAAACTCTCAGTGCAATTTATAACTTTTTGTTGTGCGAACAGGCGTGTTTCGTGTCCGTACATGTCTTATTTACACTCAATCTTTCTGTGGCTAGCGCTGAAATTGACTTAATGTCTCATTACTTGATGCCATTAAACTTGAGTGCTGTGTTCTCCAAATTCTTCCAAGTTCGCCTGGTTTCGCTGTGTAGAGGCAGATTCTTGTGTGATGCCATTTATATTTTTGGGGTGTACAAGCGTGTGTCATGTGCGTACAAGTCTAATATACACTCAGTCTTTCCGTCAATATCACTTGAAGAACTGAGTTTTGTTTCTCACTGCTTGGTGACCGTAATCTTAACTGTGCTGTCTTCTTTTTCAAATTCTTCTTATTTCACTTTGACTGAATATAATACTTCAAAAGTGCATTGTCGCTTTAGCGCAAGTAGAGGGGTGCGCCGCCCCCACTCCCACCCCCTCCTGTAACAAAAGCAAAATGCAATGGTACAGCCTGTTAGTTGGAAAAAATGTTAAAACCGTTTAACTTAAGATTTTTGTAGGCGAGAACCCCCCCCCCCCCCCTCCCCTCTAATACACAACCACTGAGAAATTGGTAGCTGATAAACGCATTAAAATCGGTTTATTTTGCTCATTGCAGGACGCAATCCTTCAAAAATATATTGCTCCATTAGTGTAGCTAGTGGGAGACAATGACGTGCAACCCCTCCCCCTCCCTTTATCAAAAAATATCGCATTAACTGAGTTTCATATCTCACTACTTGTTGGCCTTAACTTGAGTGTGCTGTATTCGCAACATTTTCTCAAATTCGACTTGATTCGCCAAGTAGATGCAGTTATTACTCTGTGCCATTTGTATCTTTCTGTGTGGGGGGGGGGGGGGGGGGGGGGGGGTTGCAAACGTGTTTTATGTGTTTCAAGTCAAATTTACCCCAGTCTATCTGTTAATATCGCTTTAACTTAGTTTAACTATCTCACTGTCCTTAATCTCGAGTGTGCTTTATTAAAAAAAAGCAGAGAGAGAGAGAGAGAAATCGATTCGTTTCACATTGACTTTACGTTTTGACACACCAAAACGGCTTGTTTTTCGAGACAAAAATTGTAGTATTTGTACTGTTAAATTGGCGCAACAACTGGGTGGGAGGGGGGTGCATTCGGGGTAAACCCCTCCACCCTTTCCCCAAAAAGCGAAATGCACTGGTAAAGTCTAAAGTGAAAAAAATATATATTAACACCGTTAAACCTAGACATTTTTCTCGCCAGATCCTCCTCCCCCCTCCTCCCTGCTCTCTTGCACACGCGAACTGCGAAATTGGTAGTTGATAAACGTACTAAAAACGGCCTGCTTTATTGACTGCAGGACGCAATCCTTCAAAAATGTTTTGCTCCATTGGTGTAGCTAGGAGAATACAATGACGGGCAAATCCCCCCCCCCCCCTCGTCCGTTTTTTCGGAAAAAAAATATTGCATTATCTGAGTTTCATATCTGTTCATGTTAGTTTAGCAAGCGACATGTATGCGTGTCGCGTGTGAGATGCAGTTACTGTAAACTCTCAGTACCATTCATTTTAAACTTTTTTTTCTTGGCGTGTGCAAGCGTGTTTTATGTCCGCATATGTCTTATTTACACCCACTCTTTCTGTGGATATCGCTGAAATTGGCTTTCATTATGTCCCAACCCTTCGGATTGGGGCCTATAGGTTTGGGCTGTCCGTCCGTCTGTCCGTCCGTCCGTCATCGCTTAATACCCCTATGAATTTGGGAGACGGTTGGGGCCTGCTTGTGTTTCACAAATATTACTTGTTTCTCATTATTTGATGCCCTTAAACTTGAGTGTGCTGTGGCCACTAAATTCTCCCAAATTCGCTTGGTTACGCCGTGTAGAGGCAGGTTCTTGAGTGATGCCATTTGATATTTTTCTGGGGTGTACAAGCGTGTGTCATGTGCGTACAAGTCTAATATACACTCAGTCTTTCCGTCAATATCACTTAAACTGAGTTTCGTTTCTCACTGCTTGGTGACCTTAATCTTGTGCTGTCTTTTTTTTCAAATTCGACTTATTTCACTTGGACTGAAACTAATACTTCAAAAGTGCATTTTTGTATTAGCGCAAATAGAGAGGGTGCGCGACTCCCCCACTCCTCCCTCCGCCCACCCCCCCCTTCCCAAGAGCAAAATGCAATGGTAAAGCCTAATAGTCATAAAAAAATGTGTAACACCATAAAACGTAAGATTTTTGCAGGCGAGAACTCCCTCCCCCCTCTCCAATACGCAACTACTGCGAAATTGGTAGTTGATAATCGCATTAAAATGGGCTTATTTTATTCATTTCAGGACGCAATCCTTCAAAAATATATTGCTCAATTAGTGTAGCTAGTGGGAGACAATGACGTGCAAACCTCCCCCTCCCTTTATCCAAAAAAATATCGCTTTAACTGAGTTTCACTATCTCACTGTCCTTAATCTTGAGTTGCTTTATTTAAAAAAAAAAAAAAAAAAAAAAAAAAAGAGAGAGAGAGAGAGAGAGAGAGAGAGAGAGAGAGAGAGAGAGAGAGAGAGAGAGAGAAATCGATTCGTTTCACGTTGACTTTACGTTTTGGCACATCAAAACGGCTTTTTTTTAGCCAACAATTGTAGTATTTGTACTGTTAAATTGGTGCAACAACGGGGTTGGTTGCATTCGGGGTAAACCCCACCCTTTCCCCAAAAAAGCGAAATGCACTGGTAAAGTCTAGAAGTGAAAAAAAATTTTGACGGCCAGATCCCCCTCACCCTTCCTCCGCCTCTCTTGTACACGCCAACTGCGAAATTGACAGTTGATAAACACACCGAAACGACTATTCGTAGTTGATTTGCTTGCATCTGTCAGCGGGCTAAAGCGAGAGATTCTCACGCACATGTGAAAGGCTGATTGTGTATTATTGTGCGCTGTTTTATTTGTTTGAGCACTACTTTTAAGATTGGCTTGCCTTTTTACTATTTACACGCGAAAAATGTCATATTTATCTTCCATGTATGCTTCTCAGACCCCCCCCCCCCTCTCCATCCAGGCCCCCGTCCTCCTTCGGAATTGCCAATTCAAACACGTATCAGAAGCTCTATTTCGCAGTAGATTTGCTTTGATCTTTGAACGGGCTAAAAGCTCGAGGTTCCCACGCTCATGACAGGCTGACTGTATATTATTGAGCGCTGTTTTAATTGTGTGTGCACTACTTTTATGATTGACTTGCCTTGTTACTGTTTGCGCGCGAAATAATCCGTTATTTTGTCAAGGTTTTCTGCCATTAAAATGCTTGTTTGGTGATATTTTTTAGTTTGTGTTAGTTTATAAAAAATATTGTAAGGTTTGGAATGAAATTATCTGCGAAACACTACACTGTGTACATGAAGTTGAATGTTTTTTTTTTTTACTCAGTATGCAAATTAACCTGTCACGAGGTGTATGCGCGCGGCTTTGTTCTTGGTGGCGTCACTTTCAATGCAGAAAGCGTCCAGGTTACATGTGGATAATTTTTGAAAAATTAAAAGTGGATACAAAGTTAATAAGGATACGCCTGAAAGGTAAATACACAAATGTTAAAAGCGCGGTGATTTTGTGAATCACGAGAAAATGTTGTTTTAGCGTGTTTGGTGTGTTTTGTGGCACTTTATTGTGTAAGATACTGCTGTAAAAATACAGGCTTGATTGTGAGGACGGCACATTCTGAGCTAACATATCTTTTTATTTTACGGATTTATGTGTCTAGAAATGTTCGCTCAGAAAATTGTTGCTCAGTTTCGCTTGAAAATGCTGTCGATGTTGTCTTTTCTTGGATTTCTTGGTTTACAATTTTTTGTAAGTGGCCACTGCTGGAAACTAGCTTCTTTTGGTCCGGGTCCTTGGGACCTAGGACTTTGAAAAAGGGTCCAAAGCTATTTAGGGAGGATCCGAACCGTGTTAAGATAACATAGGGCGCAAGAAGACCTGATTTTTTGCGGCTGAGTCGGACTCTGGGTAGCCAAAAAGGAGGGTCTCTGATCCCCGTCAATTTCCAGCCCTGTTAATACGTACACAGACTTTTGCCAATTTTAAACCCCCTACCCTGAACGCAGTCCGGATGCTTTGTCTCCCCCTCCACCTTGAACGCTTAAAAGAATAAGCCAATTCGCACTTAGACTTTTTCGGAAAAACTTTTGCGTTTCGGCTGAAATCAGGTGGGATTAGGATGTAATGATAGAAGAAAAAACGGCATGGATGATCTCTTAGAATGTAAAAAAAAAAAGGTCAATTTCGCGCAGTTATAGCTCATGCTGTCGGGTCATACCTAAGATTGAGATTCCTTCTTGCTACTCCGTGAGGGACTCCACGGTTAGAGAGATTTTGAATGCCCCATATCAGAATAATGTGGCAGGGGCCCCCGATATGGCCATAGCAGTAAAAAAAAAAAAAAGAAAAAGAAAATCACAATGCTAAACCAAATGTATCCGGTCACTTGTCGGTTAGTTTCGCTAAGATTTATGGATTGTGTTGTCGTTATTTCAAATTCCCAATATATTCAGCTAATGATCATTCTCTTATTGCTTTCACAGATGCCGCGGAAAAGAGGGTGGATTAAAAAGACCAAGGTCCTAGAACAGTTCGTTGATCTGCAGCGCTACAGAACAGGTGACGTTGTGCTTCACATGTATAGAAGGAAGTGGTGGCCTGCACATGTGGAAGGCCGGGACCCTGACGGAAGTATAGAAGTCTCGTTTTGCGGTTTTGACTTTGCGTAAGTTCTTAAACTTTTTTTCTATTGCTTTCCTTTCCAGGTCGTGGACGTCCTGTACAACCAGTTTGATTTAGATTCCCTTTTGTTTTTGCGTGTTCTTGTGGAATGATGACGTCCTATTCGCAGAAATTATACTTTTGTAGAGTTGAAAGACCAGTGTATCGTACCATTACATTTTTTTTTGCTCCTGTAATAACTGAAAAAAAACTTGACAAGGACAGAAGTGACGTCCTTACAGCAGCTGAGAGTGATCCATGATTTCAAAACATTCTTTCATTTTTAGTCCGGAGAAAGTTTCCGATCCCAGGAAGCTCAAACCGTTTCCTATGGCTGTGGGAATTGGTAATATGTTATTAAGAAATGACAGATTTTTTCCTTCCCTGTGATTGGGTTAAATGTCTGTTTTGTCGGTTTGCAAATCTCCGTTTTGCATGATAGTGCTTCATAAGTTTGCAGGTTCGATTATCTAGCCGGAAGCATCAGACTCAAAAGGACTTGTATTTTTCAGTATCTTAGATGAAATGCTGAATCCCTGTATTGCCAGTTGCACGTTCTCATTGCTAAACGAACTGTATATGCGAGATTTTACTTATTCGATTTTTTTCCTTCCCTGTGATTGGGTTAAATGTCTGTTTTGTCGTTTTATTGTTTGCAAATCCCCGTTTCCGTTGAGTTTTGCATGCTAATGCTTCATTAGTTTGCAGGTTCGATTATCTAACTGGAAGCATCAAACCCAAAAGGACTTGTATTTTTCAGTATTTTAGATGAAGTGCCGAATCCCTGTATTGCCAGTTGCACGTTCTCATTGCTAAACGGACTGTATATGCGAGATTGTACTTATTCGTATAACACCTATTTTTAAATTTTCTCTTCGGTATCTGTTCTCTCTGTAACTTGCGTGGAACACAAACTTAAATGACCATTGTGTACGTGTAATTTTTGTGCTCACGCCTTGGAATGATAAAAAAGTATCGTGTTCCTTTACGCACAGTGTGTTTTCGTATGGATTTTGGGAATGTTTTATGTGCGTCTAAACTTGTATGGAATGAAATGTGGAATGATTAAGTATTCCGTCATTTTTTTCTGCAGAAGAGGTGTGTAAAAACCCCGGGAAGGGATATATCAAGGCCTGGGCAGAAGCCGCAAAGAGGTTATGCCGCAGGGATCAGAGCCACTTGACCCATTTTGTGGGTGAAATTGTTGGGGGACCGGTTAAAGATAGTGATGACAGTCCGGATGTTAACCAAGCCTGTAGCCAGATTAAGAAAGCAGCGGAAAATATCCCTGCGCCGATTTCAGGTAATAACAGATGGACGAATATACAACATATATTTTGCTTGACGCGTATTTCTCGTTTCATTCGACATCTTTTTTTTGTGTGTCTGTGGGTGTGATGCGAAGGCCAGTTTCGTTATTTTCCTGAACCGGAACTTGTAAGACTGGAGCGAAACGGACTGTTGTCAGAATTTTGAACATGCATGTCCTGTGCGGCTAAGCTGTAAATTGTTCAAGGATGAAATAAGGACGTCATAGTTTATGACTCGGCTGTTACATTAGAATGAAACATTGGCATTGGAAGAAATCACAGAGTTCAAATTAATTTTAAAACATGTGTTCATTTCGCTTGCACAGAATAAATAGTTTACATTTTCATACAATATCCCCGTTGCAGCGATCGAAAGCCATGAGACAGAAGTTACGGCCACCGTTGGGGAGGGGGTGGCGCAATCCGAAGAACGTAGTTCGGGCAGCGATTGCGTCATTCAAGGCGTTAAAACCATGTCAAAAGAGCTTTGTGAGAGACCAGTGAAAAGGGTAGAGTCGGCTAACACACATTCATCGCAGGGCGAGAAAGACACAAAACTCTCAGCGAATGCGGAATCGGCTGTTGAAGGGGCGTCGTCTGAGAAGTCGCTGGGGAAGTGATGCTTTTGCATTTATAAAGGGTAAGAATTGTTGCTGAGATGTGTCGGAAGGTGTATCGGGATATATGTAGCACTAGTGCAGATTTGGTCAAGCCAACCAGGTGCTGACGTTTCAAAGAATTCAAAACATTTTTCGTGCGTTGTGGTTGTCGGCGAAACGGACTGCTTATCGGTGCCCACTGCTAAGATTGTAAGAGTTTTGTACAGTTCAGCTTTGAATTGAAGATGAAATGTGAAGGTTATTCCTGGGCGCTTCATGGTCTCTTCAAATTTAGTTGCTGTTTTGACTTGATGTGAAGTTGTCAGTGTCTCTGTCGTACGAATTCAGTGATTTAGCGTTTGTAATACCAGTGTTATACTTTTTCAGAAAATGTCCCCGTTGCTGCAATCGGAAGCCGTGACACAGACGTTACGGTCACCGTTGGGGAGGGGGTGGCGCAATCCGAAGAACGTAGTTCGGACAGCGATTGCGTCATTACGGGCGTTGATATCATGTCAAAGGAGCTTTGTGAGAGACCAGTGAAAAGGGAAGAGGGGGCAAACACACATTCATCGCAGGGCGAAAAAGACACAGCGAATGCGGAATCGGCTGTTCAAGGGGCGTCTTATGAGAAGTCGCTGGGTAAGTGATGCTTTTGCATTTATAAAGGGTAAGAATTGTGTCGGAAGGAGTATCCTGACATATGTAGCAGTAGTGCAGATTTGGTCAAGGGAATCAGGTGCTGGCATTTTAAAGAATTCAAAACTTTTTTCTTGCATTATGGTTGTCGGCGAAAAGGACTGCTTATCACTGCTGTGATTACGGAAGACCTGGGGGGGGGGGCAATTACTGCTGCTATCCTATTTGGATTTTGCATGTGAAATCCTGCTTAGGCATTGCTTAAGCACTGCCTTAGCAGGATGTCACGTGCAAAATTCAAGTAGGGCAGCAGCAGTAGTGGCCCTCCAGGTCTTCCGAATGTGATTGAAAGAGTTTTGTGAGTACAGCTTTGAATTGAAGATTGAATGTAAAGGTTATTCCTGGCCGCTACATGGTCTCTTTAAGCGTAGTTGGCATTTTGATTTCACGTGAAGTTGTCAGTCTCTGTCGTGCGAATCCGCAGTGGTTTAGAGTTTGCAAAACAAATGCAATCCAGGGTGTCCAGCTTTGATGTGCTGCTCATTTCGCTTATGTAGTTAGAATGTGATACATTTTCAGAAAATGTTCCCGTAGCAGCAAGGGGAAGGCGTGAGACAGAAGACAGGGACACTTTTGAATGTAGTCCGGGAAGCGATACAGCTATTACGGGCGTTGGTGCCCTTTTACAAAAGTTTGCTAGCAAGTCAAAGAAAGAGGGGGCAGCTACACATTTTAGTGACACAAAACTGGCTGAAGATGCGAAATTGGGTGCTACAGAGTCGTTTGAGGGCAAATTACTTGGTAGGTGTATTTTTTTTTCAACTATTGAAGCATAAGATGTGCTGTTGCCCAGCTGTGTTTAAAGTGGTCACCTCGTGTGTTGCTTATTTTTGTTTTTAGGGTTTGCAACTGCAGCCCATTTCGCTGTTCCAAATAATTTTGTGTTTGCGCCCACGAAAAATGCTCGGAAAGAAACTAAAATATGACTTAAATTCAAAATCCTTTTAACTTTTTTAGGAGTGGTGAAACCTGTACCTCAACCAGTCAAGATCTTTGAGTTGTCCCACAAGACGGAAGGTACTTACACGGTCCAACCAGGGAGTACCTACCTTGCAAATGCAATGGGTAAGTCGTATTTAGCTTTGTTATCAATTAAAATACAGCGCTTTTCGCCTTGCACTTTAATCAACAAGGTAACTCAGAGCTATTTATTGGCTTTGTTTCTTTCTCATTTTAGATTTGTTATCAAGTAAGTTGAACATAAAAAAAGTGTGCAGTGCGTCTGGTTTCGCGTATATCACATAAATGCATTTACCATTTGCTTGTGTAACTCTCATGTCTGTCATTTTGTTTTGTTGTAGAAGCTGCCGGACTTGTTTGCAGGATGGTACAGAGGCCTGGAGGGGTAGATGCGGAGGTATTTGCGGGACAGGAAATTGCGACATGTGTTGTGAGGGATGTGGTAGAGGGACTGCAACCTGAAGGCATAACTTTTTCCCACATTGAACCCAGGTCTTCACTGCAAACAGTAGATACAAGTGCTATTTTGGGTAGGTTTTACGTATTTCATTTTTTTTTTTTTTTTTGTTTGCTGTATGCTTTAATACAATATAATACATTTTGCGGTATGGTTGTAAACTGATGAGGACGTCAAGCAAGCGAAACCATCCAGGTTAAGTGCAAGTCTAAAACATAACAATATCGCGTTTCGCATGTTGAGTGTGTTTTATATGGAAAAGATATTTAGAAATGCATTTTGTTTTTATTTCTTTTGTTTCAGCAGATGTCTTGGCCAAAGCAAGTGATGAGGGGGAGGGGCAGGAGCAAACTAGCCATGAACTTTGTCAGCCACAAGCTACAACAGCACAAGAGCAAAACTTTTTTCCAAATTTATCATTTTCTGAGATGTTGCGTGATGACGCCGAACCTGATCCTGAATTTCTAGAGCACTTGACGACCTGTAGTGCACCCGTAACATCTCAGCAGCGGTCTATTCCATCAACAGCTGTAAGGGAGGAGGACCTTGTGCAAGAGCAACAGCACCATGTCTTGGAAAGGTTTTGCGCGCTGACAGAAGAAACAAAAGGTGGTAAGTAAAATAGTTTTTATGCGATGTCCATTTCGCTGGTATTGAGCATTTGTGCAGTGGTAAAGTGTAGTGGTCAGAAAAATATTAATACCGTTAAACGAAGACATTATTGCTGGCGAGACCGCCCCCACACCCAAACGGCTTGTTTCACAAAATCGCAGGACGTAATATTGGTGTTAGTAGGGAGCTATTGCTATCGGTCTGTCCGTTCGTCTGTCCGTAAATTTTTTTGTCTGGGCGATATCTCAAAAACTATTTATCGGAGCTTCACGAAACTTTACAGGAAGAAAGTATATATAGTGTAAATGTGCAAACACCCGTCCGCCGCTTCATCCGTTGCACCTTGTATGTTGTTTTTTTCCGGGCGGTATTTCAAAAGAGTAACTGGACCACAGTGATGTAGCTGTTATTGGCTGAAGGCTCTGCATCTCCGATGCCTATGTTTATTATTATTCAAAATTCAGTTCGTTTCACTGCAACATGTTGATACACCAGAATGAAGAAAGTGTACTTGGTGTAATTAGGGAGCTATGATGGGTTGCAACCTTCCCTCTCCCCCCCTCACCCCGCCCCTTTCTCAAAGAAAAAAAAAATAGATTGAACTCAGTTTCAGCGCTCACCTCTTGGTACCCTTAATCTGGAGTCTGCTGTGGTTTTTTTTTTCAAAATTCAGTTCGTTTCACTGCAATATGTTGATACACCAGAATCAGAAATGTGTACTTGGTGTAATTAGGGGGCTACGATGGGTTGCAACCTTCCCTCTCCTCCCCCCTCACCCCGCCCCTTTCTCAAAGAAAAAAAAATAGATTGAACTCAGTTTCAGCGCTCACCACTTGGTGCCCTTAATCTGGAGTCTGCTGTGGGTTTTTTTTCGAAATTCCGTTCGTTTCACTGCGACATGTTGATACACCAGAATGAAAAATGTGTACTTGGTGTAATTAGGGGGCTACGATGGGTTGCAACCTTCCCTCTCCCCCCCCCCTCACCCCGCCCCTTTCTCAAAGAAAAAAAAAGATAGATTGAACTCAGTTTCAGCACTCGCCACTTGGTGCCCTTAATCTGGAGTCTGCTGTGGTTTTTTTTTTTTTTCAAAATTCGGTTCGTTTCACTGCGACATGTTGATACACAACAATGTTTATTTTTTAACCAAAAAGTGCGATATGAGGTTTAGCATTTGCAGTTAATGTTATTAACAAATTGAAGTAACCAGCTCATGATGCAAACATATGAGAGGGGGTTACATTCGCTGTGGTATAGTAGTATTTTGTCCTACTTGTGTAAAAATGACTTGCTTTGCATTTGCCATGATTTCTTTGTCTGAATTTCAGTGCTATTTTAGGTTAATATATTTATTGCAGAGGCGGGAAAAGATTGTGATCCTGAGGTGTTCGAGGTGTCCCTAAGAGAGGTCATTCCGTTAGAACCGAATGTTGAACAACACGTCTCAGATTCATCGGTATTAAGTTCTCCCGTACCAATGGCTCAGATAGAAAACAGTTCTCCCGTATC
Organism: Protula sp. h YS-2021; assembly: GCA_949752745.1. Classification (NCBI taxonomy): domain Eukaryota; kingdom Metazoa; phylum Annelida; class Polychaeta; order Sabellida; family Serpulidae; genus Protula; species Protula sp. h YS-2021. The sequence goes on from OX457027.1 coordinate 71,252,391, forward strand.
AGTGGCCCAGATAGAAAAGCCAAAGAGTTTCTCACTGCGAATTCGCCCTAAACAGAAAAGGCTACAGCCCCAGTCCTATGAAAGCTCTTCCGTCGATCGTGACCATGATTCAGACTACGTACCCACTCCAAAAAAGAAAAGGCTCTCAGGAAAAAAACATAAATTTAGTTCAAGTAGCAGTGATGAGGAGTCTGATGAAGCCCCTATCACATCAACTCCACGAAAGGCAGCGAAAGCAACGGTTCGCAGACCAGCAGTGAAAAGTAGCCAGAGATCAGGTGCAAAAGCAATAGTTCGCAGACCAGCAGTGAAAAGTAGCCAGAGATCAGGTGGCAAACACAGTCAATTGAAAGCCTCATCGGCGCCAGAGAAAGACAAAAGAGGGAGAAAGAAATATCTTACAAAGTCGGAGTTACAGCCCAAGTCCGTCAGAAGCTCTGGCCACGCTCATGATGGTGATTCAGACTCCGTACCCACTGCGAAAAAGAAAAGGTTACCAGGAAAAAAACATGCATTTACTACAAGTAGCAGTGAGTCTAATGAAACCCCTGTCACAACTCCAGGAAAAGCGGCGAAAGCAACGGTTCGCAGATCAGTGAAAAGTAGCGAGATCTCAGGCGACGAACACGGTCAGATGGAGGACCCATCGGTGCCTGTTGGAGAAAAAGACACAACAGAGGGACCGATGTTTAGTTCGAGTACCGACAGATCCGTATCTACGCCCGTCACATCGACCCCAATGAAATCACGTCGCAAGTCAGCGAAACGAACGGTTTCAACACCATCAGCTTTAAAAAGCGAAACCTCGGATACAGAACCAGCTACTGCAATTGAATCTTCAACGGTAGCAACTGCGGATAGTGATGTCGATCTACCAAGACTGGACCCAGCCAGTAAAAAAAAGCATTGTTGTTTCTTCTGTCACAAATTGATTGCACGTGTAGCCGAACATTGCACAGGCGTCCATCGAAACGAAGACGAAATAAAAGTTATAAAAGAAATCAAAGACAAGCGTTGTCGTGCATTGGAATGGGATAGAATTCGAAAATTGGGAGATTATTGGTACAACAAACAGGCCAAAAAGAAAGGGTTGAAAGACTTAATTGTCAAATACCGAAACACCATGAGGAAGAGGGAGAGAGCGACTGAAGAAAAAGAGTACCTGTTGTGTGCATACTGCAAGGCAATGATAACGAAAGAAAACTTATTACGTCATCAAAGGAGGGAATGTAAGCAAAATGCAGGTCGACGGGAAAAAGGAGAGAAAATTGATACGCCCGAAAAAACTACGCGAAAACGACTTGTTCCTGAGGCAAGAGCTAAAATGATGCAAGTGGACACCAAGTCTGAAGCTGTTAAAAAGGCTTTGGCACGCATGCACCCGTGTCATACGACGGAGATCATAAAGAACGACAAGTTGCTGCTAGAGCTGATGGAATTTTTATCCGATAAACATGGTCATATGTCGAAGGCGCAAAGTATGATAACACAACCCGTCATAGCTTTGGCAAAGTTACTTAAGCTGTGTCGCGAGAAATATCCTGATGTTTTCGTAAGCAGTGAAGACCTAGTCCACCCTGGCCACTACAGGCTAATGGAGAGTGTTATTAAAATGTCCCAGGACGAAGGACCAGCATCACAAGAAGAATTCAGCCATCCATCGGCGGTTATGAGATTAGGAGGAACTCTAAGAACCCTTGCAACCGAATACGAGATATATTGCCTACGAAATGGAGACTACTCGAAAAACAAGATTGCCTCTGTGTTCCATTCTGTGTTCGATCGTTATTACACATGTTTGTCCAGACGAGCTAACTTCCTGCTAAAGCGACGAAAATTTAACAAGAGAAAAATTCTGCCAATGTTTCAAGACATTGACAAGTTTTTCCAACACATATCGAACAGAATGAAGGTACTTCATACGAAACCGGCGAAAGAAGACATCTATAGGGAAGTCGTGGTGTATACCCTCGCAAAGGTGATAATGTTCAACAGAAAACGCAGTGGTGAGGTCGAAAGGTTGCTATTGAAGGATTTAACTGACGGTCTGAAAATTTCATCAGAGCCAGATCCCGAATATCTAGCGGGAATGCAGGAATTTGAAAAGCAGTTGGCAAGCAAATTGATCAGGATTGAGTTCTTGGGGAAATGCTTTAGACGAATATCGGTGCTGTTAACAAACGAAATGCACGAAAACATCAAGCTGCTGCTGAAGCTACGCGAAAAGTACGTCCACAAGAACTCGGTTTATGTCTTTGCACGTCCTGGAAATTATAACACACCGATGGAGGGGCACGTCGCGGTAAAAAAGGTAGCAGTGGAAGCAGGCCTTACCGACTTGAACATTTTTAATTCAACAAACATGCGAAAACACCTTGCAACGATGTCGCAAGTGTTAAACTTGCCGCACGTAGAGCAGGACTTTTTGGCAAATTTCATGGGTCACGACATAAGGGTTCATAGGGATTACTACAGATTACCGGTCGACATTGTCGAAAAGAGTAAAGTGGCACAGGTCCTCATTGCCATAAACAGTGGGAAGCCAAGGGAACCATACCAACAAACGGGCTACGAAGCGTTGCCGGATGTGGAAATTGGCGAGGTGACTGCACAGGTTGGACCAACGGAAAGTAGTCTTATGTTGTAAGAAAATTTGAAAAGTATAGTTAGCTGACTTTGTAACAGGGAGATGTTAAAAAACCCAAAAAATGTTTTAAGATGTGTGTATTTCAGTACGTTTATTTTCCTACTTTTTTCGACCCTGTTCCCATGTATGTTTTACAGCTGAGAAGATTTGAAGTAACACACAGTTCAGTTTGGCGCGAAAATGACGTGTATATGTAATTGGGAGTTAATTTGATACCCGTCTATGCTGTTCGCAGGTGATGTTGAAGAATCAGACGGAGAGGGAGAAGTGGACGTCATAAGAGAGACGGAGCAACGACTGCTGGGTAAGAAACCTATTAATCGGATTTCGCATGAATTGTGCGTAAACAGTCAGGAGTAAAGTTGTGTAAGATGATAAAGGGGTGATATTTGTAATGCCTATTTCATTAAACGTTTTTTTTATTATTTTTTTTAAACATTGTTCAGAATGTAATTATCATTTACAAGGCTGTACAAAACATGAGACAGTAGTAATAAAATGTGTGACCTTTGAATTTCGCAGGTTTTTGGTACTGCTGCAACTCCGCCAATGTTATTTATAACAAAGTGGCATTTTTTTTATGTTTTTACAGGCGATCAAGCAACTCGTCCCCACTTCAGTGAAGTTGAAGTGGCTCTCATGAAGACCATATTCAAGAAAGAATTACACCACAGAGGTAGTCTTCCAACGTTAGATGAAGTGGAGGATCGAGTTCGAGACGAGGAAATGTTACTGGGTCGTTCTGTGAGAGAAATCTTCAATTTCCTGAAAGCGCAGAAGAAAAAAAGTACCAAAGCAAAAAAACAACAAACAGCAGCTCCTTCCGCTCCTGCTCCACCGACCGCTGATGCTTTAGACGATAGTTCAGGTACAAGCATACAAGCAAAAATATTAAAGAAAGATGTACTTCACATTTCGCATGGAGTGAGAGACTAAGAAAATTTTAGTGTAGATGAATATTTAAAATTGTTTTTAATTGTATGTTGTTGACCCTTCACTATGTATAATTAATTTCTCTTGCATATAAGCAAAAACATTGCATTTAGACGTGTTCATTTATGTTTTTCTTTCAGACGAGGTGGAATATGAAATTCCTTTGCCTGTCACCTCAGTATCATCACTTATGAAAAAGAAACGGAAGAAATCCGGTCACAGCCGCAGGTCAGAGAGTCCCAAGAATACTAAAGGTAGGATTTAACAGAAAGCATTCGGTTCACATAAATTTTAGGTGGTACATTTCGCGTGGTTCTGTTAATAGCGTTGCGAAAACTATATTGAATGTAACGTGTGCTTTCGCAAGAATTGACAGTTCATTGCACTTACATTTTATAATCTCGCCTTATCTTTTGCAATACTCGACACTTCAATGTAAACTCACAAATTTATTTTGCTAGATACACATGTTTTACACTTGTGCAAATTATTTTACAGGTTCGAGTAGGCCATGGACAACAGAGGAAAAAGAGGCGGTGCATAAACATTTCCAAGGCCACATTGACCGATACAAACCGCCAACGATGAAAGAAATCAAGTCCTGCCTTTCAGAGGAAAGTGATATTTTAGGACACAGGAACAAAGTTCAGTTGCGGGCATACCTTTCAAATTTGTACAAGAGAAATAGAAAGGCGAATGAAGCTTCAGATCCGTTTAAAAAATAAGAAAATATTTTGGGGACATTTCGCTGTGATATCATGTTTGTGGTATTCTGTTTTGGTTTACACAAGTGCGGGGAGTTTTCTTTTTAACTGTCAGTTCGAAAGTTCTCTGTTCGGAGTGACCAATTTCAAAGTTTATGAACGTTGTGAGATTGGGTAGTACGAGTAAATAATATGTGACAGAGTCTCAAAACTTGCAAATTTTGCTGATGTTTCTGTAAGAACAAGTCTTACCTTGGCACGGGGTTCGTGTGTGGGACTAACTGTGTAACTCGAGTGGGAAGGGAAAAATGTTGAAGACGCAAAGCGCACGGTAGCGGAGTAGAAAGGATAAATATACACTTCCTTCGTTGCTATTCATTGTATAACATGTTTTTATGCTTATGTTTCTGTCGTTGCATTTTCTGGCGGTGAAACGTGATGTCTTCCATGGTGTTAGTAATGTCAGTGTTTTCATGGTAACACTGGACGTAGTGTTGTAAGTCGGCATCGGGGGCCATCGGTTGTGGCGTTATTACTTAAACTCGTGCGGTTGGTTTAAACAAAGCACTTGCTAGGTAGACAGGAAAAGGTGTATTGACAAACATCCTCATTTAATATTGGGGGTGGGTGGGTGGGATTGGTGGTAGGGGATTGTCGATTTATCAAGAGCTTTCAAAAATTACGGGGCAGGTTTTTTCGTTTTCCAATATTAAGTCAGGACACCTGTCTTTATGAAATCATGCTGTTTGACCCAGCGAGTATTTGTTTTAATTTGTTTTTAGTTTTGCTGTCAGAAAGCGTACTTGTTAGAAATGAAAGTAAGGGAGGGGGGCTGTGCGGTGACGTTCAAGTCTTACCTTGGCACGGGGTTCGTGTGTGGGACTAACTGTGTAACTTGAGTGGGAAGGGAAAAATGTTGAAGACGCAAAGCGCACGGTAGCGAAGTAGAAAGGATAAATATACACTTCCTTCGTTGCTATTCATTGTATAACATGTTTTTTATGCTTATGTTTCTGTCGTTGCATTTTCTGGCGGTGAAACGTGATGTGTTCCATGGTGTTAGTAATGTCAGTGTTTTCATGGTAACACTGGACGTAGTGTTGTAAGTCGGCATGGTGGGCCATCTTTTGTGGCGTTATTACTTAAACTCGTGCGGTTGGTTTAAACAAAGCACTTGCTAGGTAGACAGGAAAAGGTGTATTGACAAACATCCTCATTTAATATTGGGGGTGGGTGGGTGGGATTGGTGGTAGGGGATTGTCGATTTATCAAGAGCTTTCAAAAATTACGGGGCAGGTTTTTTCGTTTTCCAGTATTAAGTCAGGACACCTGTCTTTATGAAATCATGCTGTTTGACCCAGCGAGTATTTGTTTTAATTTGTTTTTAGTTTCGCTGTCAGAAAGCGTACTTGTTAGAAATGAAAGTAAGGGAGGGGGGCTGTGCGGTGACGTTCAAGTCTTACCTTGGCACGGGGTTCGTGTGTGGGAGTAACTGTGTAACTTGAGTGGGAAGGGAAAAATGTTGAAGACGCAAAGCGCACGGTAGCGAAGTAGAAAGGATAAATATACACTTCCTTCGTTGCTATTCATTGTATAACATGTTTTTTATGCTTATGTTTCTGTCGTTGCATTTTCTGGCGGTGAAACGTGATGTCTTCCATGGTGTTAGTAATGTCAGTGTTTTCATGGTAACATGAAGCTTCAGATCCGTTTAAAAAAAAGACGCTATTTCGGGACCATTTCGCTGTGATGTCATGTTTGTGGTATTCCGTTTTGGTTTACACAAGTGGGGGGAGTTTTTTTTGTATCAGTTTTTCCATGCAGTTCACTGTTCTTATACGAAGTGACCGACTTCATATTTATGAACGTCACGGGTCTGGGTAGTACGGGCAATTTTCATGTAACGGGGTCTCAAAACCTGCCAAATTTGCCGAGGTATTAAGAAGTGTTTTGGTTCGTACATTTCGCATGGTTATGTGCGGTCGCGTATCAGGTTTCAGAGTGTTATTTGTATTTGATTTTTCTCGTTTACAGTGACAAACTGTAAATTTATGAAAGTGGCGTTGATGGATAGTACGGATAAGTTTCATGTGACAGGGTCACAAAAGGTGCAAAGTTTGCCGATGTATTTAAAAAAGAAATACTTGCGTCGTAGATTTCGCGTGGTTGCACTGCATTTCGCATGGTTGTAGATGTGTGCGTACATTTCGCTTGTCAGTTCGAAAGCATTAGCTGTGTTATTTGCAGTTCACTGCTCCTATAAGAAGTGGCCGACTTTAAATTTATGAGCGTTGCGAGATGATGTAGTACGAGAAAATGATATGTGGCAGAGTCTCAAAACTTTACAAATTTTGCTGATGTTTCTGTGAGTAAGAACATTTTGGTGTTCGCACATTTCGCATGGTTGTGTACGTACATTTGGCATGTCAATTCGAAAGCTTTAACTGTGTTAATTGCAGGCAACTTTTCTCACACCAAGTGATAGACTTTGATACGTACAAAACCATGCGAAATGTGCGAACACCAAAATGTTCTAATTCACAGAAACATCGGCAAAATTTTCGAAGTTTGAGACCCTGTTACAAACATGGTTGTGGACGTACATTTCGCATGTGATATTTTAGGACACAGGAACAAAGTTCAGTTGCGGGCATACCTTTCAAATTTTTACAAGAAAAATAAAAAGGCGAATGAAGCTTCAGATCCGTTTAAAAAAAAATAAACTGTTTTGGGGACATTTCGCTGTGATGTCATGTTTGTGGGATTCTGTTTTGGTTTACACAAGTGGGAGGAGTTTTTTTTTTTGTATCAGTTTTTTTTCCATGCAGTTCACTGTTCTTATACGAAGTGACCGACTTCTAATTTATGAACGTCACGGGTCTGGGTAGTACGGGCAATTTTCATGTAACGGGGTCTCAAAACCTGCCAAATTTGCCGAGGTATTAAGAAGTGTTTTGGTTCGTACATTTCGCATGGTTATGTGCGTTCGCGTATCAGGTTTCAGTGTGTTATTTGCATTTGATTTTTCTTGTATAAAGTGACAGACTGTAAATTTGTTAAAGTGGCGGTGATGGGTAGTACGGATAAGTTTCATGTGACAGGGTCACAAAAGCTGCCAATTTTGCCGATGTATTTAAAAAGGAAATACTTGCGTCGTAGATTTCGCGTGGTTGCACTACATTTTGCATGGTTGTAGATGTGTGCGTGCATTTCGCTTGTCAGTTCGAAAGTATTAGCTGTGTTATTTGCATTTCACTGCTCCTATAAGAAGTGGCCGACTTTAAATTTATGAGCGTTGCGAGACGATGTAGTACGAGAAAATGATATGTGGCAGGGTCTCAGAACTTGCACATTTTGCTGATGTTTCTGTGAGTAAGAACATTTTGGTGTTCGCACATTTCGCATAATTGTGTACGTAAATTTCGCTTGTCAATTCGAAAGCTTTAGCTGCATTATTTGCAGTCCATTTTTCTCACACCAAGTGGCCGAATTAAGTACGTACAAAACCATGCGAAATGTGCGAACACCAAAATGTTCTTATTCATAGAAGCATCGGCAAAATTTTTGAAGTTTGAAACCCTGTTACATACATGGTTTTGGACGTACATTTCGCATGTGATATTTTAGGACACAGGAACAAAGTTCAGTTGCGGGCATACCTTTCAAATTTTCACAAGAAAAATAAAAAGGCGGATGAAGCTTCAAATCCGTTAAAAAAATAAACTGTTTTGGGGACATTTCGCTGTGATGTCATGTTCGTGGGATTCTGTTTTGGTTTACACAAGTGTGGGGAATTTTTTTTTTTTTTTTTTTTTGTATCATTTTTTCCATGCAGTTCACTGTTCTTATACGAAGTGACCGACTTTTAATTTATGAACGTCACGGTTCTGGGTAGTACGGGCAATTTTCATGTAACGGGGTCTCAAAACCTGCCAAATTTGCCGAGGTATTAAGAAGTGTTTTGGTTCGTACATTTCGCATAGTTATGTGCGTTCGCGTATCAAGTTTCAGTGTGTTATTTGCATTTGATTTTTCTTGTATAAAGTGACAGTCTGTAAATTTATGAAAGTGGCGGTGATGGGTAGTACGGATAAGTTTCATGTGACAGGTGACAAAAGCTGCCAAGTTTGCCGATGTATTTAAAAAAAATAAATACTTGCGTCGTAGATTTCGCGTGGTTGCATTACATTTCGCATGGTTGTGTATGAGCGTACATTTCGTTTGTCAGTTCGAAAGTTCTCTGTTCGGAGTGACCAATTTCAAAGTTTATGAACGTTACGAGATTGGGTAGTACGAGCAAAAGGTATGTGACAGAGCCTCAAAACTTGGAAATTTTGCCGATATTGCCGTGATTAAGAAAATTTCGGTGTTCGCACATTTCGCATAGTTGTGTGCGTACATTTCGCATGTCAGTTTGAAAGTTTTAATTGTGTTATTTGCAGTTCACTTTTCTCATACTAAGTCACCTACTTTAGTACGTACACAACCATGCAAAATGTGCGAACACCAAAATGTGCTTATTTACAGAAACATCGGCAAAATTGTCAAAAGTTTGAGACCGTGTCACATGCATGGTTGTTATACGTTCATTTCGCATGATTGTGTATAAACGTGCATTTCGCTTGTCAGTTTTACCTGTTATTTGCAGTTCACTGTTCTTATACGAAGTGACCGACTTTAAATTTATGAACGTCGCGAGAAGGGCGTACGCGCAAACGTGACATTGTCTCAAAATTTGGAAAATTTGCCGATGTTTCCGTGATTAAAAAATTTTAGTGTTCGCACATTTCGCATGGTTTTGTACGTACATTTCGCATGTCAGTTTGAAAGTTTTAATTGTGTTATTTTCAGTTAATTTTTCTCATACGAAGTCACCGACATTAACTTTATGAACGTCACGAGAGGGGTAGTACACCCAAGTTGTGTTGCAGGGTCTCTAAACTTGCAAATTTTGTGCATGGTTGTGTACGTACATTTCGCATGTTAGTTTGAAAGTTTCTGCTGTGTATTTTGTTTTCTTTAGGAAGCTTTTATGTGGTTTATATCTCATTGCCTCACGTTTTTTTCGGCCTATCATTAAATTTTAAGTAGTGTACATAACACTGAGCTTGAAAATAAGATAGAGTTGGTTATTTACACAAGACGGTTATATCAGTAAAGGATTTTGTTGTATTATTTTTCCTGTATTTTGGTTATATTTTAAAAGAGTTTTGTTTTTAAACATTCATCTGTATAAATCTGTATTTTGTTTTTAAACAATTCATCTGTATAATATAAATCTATGTTTTTAAACATTCATCTGTTTTAATATCTTTTGTACTGCTCTTCAATATTTTGTAACTCTTCAATTAATGTTAAATAGTTTATGTATAGAAATGAAAGAAAATAAATATTACATTGGGATTATGGTGTAAATAAAAGAAAACAAACTCTACGCTTGTTTGGCTTTTATTTAGTGTTTCCCTAATACTCTTTTACAGAAAGCACGTGGCCTTTGTTTATAAACAAAATCGGTTTGTTTACATTTTTTACACAGTCTCGATTCACATCAAACTTATAGTTGCAGATATCAAAAAATGGTGTAAAATATGCAAATTATGTAAACAAAATATTCCGTTTCGCAGAGTTCATGCTTTGTTAAATTTTTCTTAATCTGTTGTCTTTTATATATTTTCGCTTTCGGAATTGAATGTAAAAAAAATCTACCGAGATTTTCATATACAACTTATGTCTGAAAAGTCCCTAATAACGAAGTTAGATTTTTGGCGAGTTGGAGAAGAAATCGCGATTCGTCGTTTGTTTCCCGACATACCTGTATGTGTGTGTACATATGTGTGTACGTGTGTAAACTTTTACTTAAAATGCTTCTTCTTCTTCAGTTTTGATCGGATTCCTCTCAAATTATACACGAATGTTCTCTAGGTAGGCCTCTCTTTAAAAATTATTTTTTTTTTGGCGATCCGCCAAAAATTGGCTAAATGGGGGACATTTGAAATTTTTCAGTTGCCAATTTTCAAAATGCTTCTTCTCCCACAATTTTGATCAGATTTCCTTCAAATTTTGCACGAATATTCCCTAGGTAGGCCTCTTTTGAAAAATTACTCATTTTGGCGATCCGCCAAAAATTGTTAATGGGGGACATTTTTTAATTTTTTGGTGTCAAATTTTCAAATTGCTTCTTCTCCCACAATTTTGATCGGATTCCTTTCCAATTTTGGATAGTTGTTCTCTAGGTAGACCTCTCTTGAAAAATTACTCTTTTTGGCGATCCACCAAAAATTGGCCAAATGGAGGACCTTTGTAATTTTGTGGTTGACAATTTTCAAAATGCTTCTTATCCCACAATTTTGGTTAGATTTTCTTCAAATTTTGCACGAATATTCCCTAGGTAGGCCTCTTTTGAAAAGTTACCTATTGGCGATCCGCCAAAAATTGCCAAATGGGGGACATTTTTTATTTTTTTGGTGTCAAATTGTCAAATTGCTTCTTCTTGCACAATTTTAATTGGATTCCTTTTCAATTTTTGTTGGTTGTTCTCAAGGTAGATCTCTCTTGAAAATTTACTTTTTTTTTGCGATCCGCCAAAAATTGGCCAAATAGGGGACATTTGTAATTTTTTGGCTGCTAATTTTTAAAATGCTTTTTCTGCCACAATTTTGGTCAGATTTTCTTCAAATTTTGCACGAATATTCCCTATGTAGGCCTCTTTTGAAAAGTTACTCATTTTGGCGATCCGCCAAAAATTGGCCAAATGGGGGGCATTTTTAAATTTTTTCCCCTTGTGAAAGAATTGAAAGAATGACTCCTCATCAGCCTCAAGTGAGCGAATATTTTCTCCATTCAGTTACGGCTTTTTTCTTAACCGCTGTCAGCGAATTTGATCATGATTTTGTCTGTGATTCTTGGATATATATTCTGTAGGTCACGGCTGGTCACCATGTCCCTGGACATGCTTGTCTTATTTGCTTCGTTTAATTTCTCACTGCCTAAAACAGACTTTCAGCCTTAATATGCGCACTGTAAATTGGTGAAATGAAAAATAACATCTTCCGTGGGTGAACACAAGTTTCTTTTGTCATGCATCGCAAAATGAGGTAGGAATATTTGAGTCAAAAGGGTTGCCCATTTTGCAGCTGGCTGATGTAGTGGGGTCGAAATTTAACATTTTGTAGTCACCAATTATGATTTACTGTAACAAATTCTTTCTCCTCTGCCTCGCGGTATATTGAACAAGTGAAAAATTTTTGCGCTTTAAATGGATTTGGATAGAAACAGCTGTCAAAAACCAACAACATTCATTTTGGCAGAAATATATTCACAATTTGGCTGTTGAAGGGGCTGAAATAGTGAAAACATGAAATAGTTTTTAAAAGGCCATATAATGGTTTTTAAAATTCGAAAGTACATGTTGAAAGAAACTTAGAATTTTAATGTTTTCCCCTTATCATTTCTTTATGATTCATCCGAAAAAAATGTGCAGTCGGAACGACACCTTCAAGAAAGTTCCGGTGTTGCGGGACAGATTGAGTCCAGGCTGAATTGAGTCGATTTACTATACATTCCTTTATAATGAGGCAACCCATTCGGAAAGGGGACGCACTCAATTGGGCCCGCGGAACATTCGCGTGAAAATGAGAAATGTTTTCTCAAGGGATGTTTAGTTAAGAGTGGGGTTGTGAAAAAAGGGTAACTTAGACAACTTATCAAGACATTGTTAATCGCTCATTCATCTCAGACCAAACAATTGAAAGGCGAGTAATTATATTGCATATAAAATCTCCCCTCGTTTGATTGCAATTAAATGGAATCACATGCGTATCAATAAAATCCTGTGGCATTTCCTACTCACGCTACTCATGCTGGATTATTAATGGTAATTGCAATTATAATTAAATATACTCAGTTATGAGCACTTCGAGTATTTTGTCCAATTAGCAAGCACCTGATTACAATACGGTGTGACAATAAATTTATTTCGGGAATGAATTTACTCGTTTTTGAGTAACTGGGGAAATAATACTCAGAGCCAGAAAAAAAGAAATGGAATCGTCTGAGGATTCTGAATCAAATTCTCAAGTTAACGAGAAGAATGAGATAGATATTATTCACTGTGTTAAGTATCTGCACTTGGATATATATATTATATGTATACAATTGATTAAGAGACTCATTCTGGCCCGGGACTCAATACGAACTGCTCCAGGTGCAGTCCGAAATGCGTGCACTCAATTCATCCTGGCACTCAATCTGGCCCCCAACACCGGCAGTACGAATGGGCTTATTTGTGTTCTCGAGTCTTTACGGTGGAGTTATTAGCGAATCTAAACAATTGAGCTAAATTATAAAGAAACAGTATTGAGAAAAAATCTAACAGGGTTGAGATTTCGCGGTCGCTCGTGGCGACCAACTTTGGGCTTTTTCGAGTTGGTCGCCCGAGTGGCAACTAACTTTTTTCTGAATATTTTCAGGTAAATATTGTTGAATTATTTTAAACACCATTTTGTTTTTGTTTTTTCATGTGAGACGGGCTGGACAAAAATTGCGCCGGGCGACTAACTTTTGAAAGTTGGTCGCCCAGAAAGTTACCAGAAAATATTACGAAGTCTCAACTTGATCAAAGTTTTGATTTTCTTTCAAAATACTATTAATAAATAATCATTATATTTAAATTATGGAGAGATGACAATGAAAAAACAAATTAATACAACTAAAAAAAAAAAAAAAGCAACAACAAGGGGAAAAAGGAATGTCCGTGGACACTGTGCCCGCCGTAAAAGCGAAGACGCTACAAAGATGAAAGGAGAAACTGATCAATTTAGATTCGGAAGAAGCCTCATATGCAACACAGATATCAGAAATAATTGGCCCGATCTGTGGGACAAACAGCATTTTTTGTGTTTCTCTTAAATCCATCCAAATTATATCGCCACTTTTTTCGACCTCATGACAGAAATACTACAACTCAATTGAAAATTTATCTGGGATCAGGGATGATATGGTGGGAAATAAAGAAGAAAAGAAAGAAAAAAAAGAAGAAATTAATGTAGCATGGGCCTTTTTATGTTACTCTTAGAGGTAGAACTATAAACATGGCCTATAAAAACCAAGAGGGAGACAGTAAATAAGTACGATAAGACCGAGCTTTAACTCCCGACCTCGTGATAATCAGTCCAACGCCAGATTAGTGGAGCTGTTCAGCCAAGTGTTTAGGCGGTTGGTGAAGAAGCAAGTACGAGCCAATAGTGATTTTTCTGCCATTTGACCGTTTATGGCCAATATTGTGGCCAGTTTCGGTCAAATCGCCAATCAAAATACAGGCCTGATGCAGGAACTTGAGGGGATTATTACTGTCAGATTTAATCGTAACTGTGTTTTCTTAAATTTGGCTAACATCTTGGTCAATTTGCGCCATATTTTCCTGTGCCATGTTTTCCGGAGCCATTTTTCCTGTACCATATTTTCCTTTGCCATTTTTTCCTGTGCCATTTTTTCCGGGCCCCCCGTTTACACACTCGCATAACTGATGACGGATAAATCACAAATGAGGAGTATAACCCACCACCGACAGTTGGCTTGGCTAATATAAAGCAAAATAACATTCAGTAACGCTGAATGTGTGCTTCATTGTAGAGTTAGTAAAGTGTAATTGGTACCAGAGTTTCCGATATATACGATTTACGTTACTATACTTTTTCTCTCTCTCTCTCTCTCTTTTTTTTTTTTTTTTTTGATGAATTAGGTTAGAAATGAAGGGGACGTGTCTACTTATTTCTGTGACAGTTATGGCTGTGACAATCAGCGTCGCTGGCAGCAACAACACGCATTGTGGAAGTTGTTAGTATCAGGCTGTAATTCTTTATACACACTTTTCTGGTGAAATCGTCATTTCGAAAATAAAAGATGCTCTTTTATGGCAGAAAAGTCCGCAACAAATTTCAAAATTGATCCAAAGTGAAATTAACAACAAAGAGTTTCACACTGCGCACTAAAAAAAAAAGACTTGCAGTTCTAAGCCCCCCGCCCCCCCCCCCCCCCCCCGTTAAAAAAACAATAAATAAATAAAAAAATAAATGTGCAAAAAAAATTTTGAATTTCTGTGCAATATTTCTGTAAGACCCAAGAAGAGCATGGAAAAACCCCTACAAAATAGAAAAAAAATACTGCGTTATCCGGAAACGGGGAACAACGCAAATTTTAAAACTGTAAATAATCAATTTTGCCTAAGATTTAAAGGTGAAGTTGATATGCCGTATGTTCGTGAATGAAGGTGTAATCTTAATTAGTAGAAAATTCTTTGGAGTAGTTAAATAAATAAAAATATCAGGTGTGATATCTTAAACAACATATCTGTAAGTTAACATCTTATTTCCCATGTAACGTAATTTTTAGAATTGACTATAGGTCCAATTCAATATGTGTGTTCAGATTTGTTATGGATTATCTTAGATGCATTAAAATTGTAGATAAGTTGAACATAAGGGGTGGGGGTGGGGGGGGGGTTAATATATATATATATATATATATATATATATATATATATATATATATATATATATATATATATATATATATATATATATATATTTCAGGTGTTTGCAAACGTGCCAGAATGCCTGAAATACGTGCGTTCAGAGCCAGAATTGCAAATTGTTCAGGAGTGGGCATTGTTCAAGTCCCGTCCGGCCTTCCGTCTGATATTTCTGTACTTGACATCAGTTACAACGAGCTCCTTAAGACGCTACGGCAAAGCGACTTGGCACCGTACAGCGAGCTGAAATCCCTGGTCATGAAGGGAAATGCCATGGTGCTTGAAGGCACAGTTTTCAAGAACATAACTAAAGTAGAGCTTATGGACTTTACGGCTAGCAAGTTTACCGAACTGCCATTAGACGTATTCTCCGGTTTACACAAACTACGTAAAATTATTGGCTTGCATGTGGGAACTGTCAAGGAGGGAATATTCAATGGACTTGAAAGACTGAGCGATGTCACACTTACTGTCGAAAATGACACTTTGCCAGAGATGCTGTTCAAAGTAAGAATTCAAATTGTTTTTGAAAGCTGCAAACTATTTAAAATACGTCACACACACTTTTTAATGGGGCAGTTTTCATAGGATTATTCGTGGTCAAGCGGGCTTATTCGAACAACTGCTGTGTTAGGCGTGTTGCTCTTTAAAATGAAACTGTAATATCGGTTCATTTTTAAACCGAATGAGTAGAATTAATCAGAGAACAAAAGGACGATGGGAGCTTTACTGGGGAATGTTTTTTTTTATTTTATTTATTTATTTATTTTTTTATTTCATGGGTAATATATTAGGGCTTCTAAGTGAAAAATAAATAAATAAATAGGTATTTTTATATAAGCGAACTTTCCAGTGCAAATTCGCAGTCACTGTAGATAATCTGTGAACCTGTAGTGTATGTATCCCTCGCCAGTCCCTTGACCTACAGAGAGCTCGCTACCGACCCGGCTAACAGGCCAGTCTTTGTCAGATCGGGCAGTCGCATATTGTAGAGCCGTTGCCAGAGTACGTTCATAGAGTGAAAACCTTCAAGGTATCCTGTTTATTGTGATGATGAGACCTCAATGCCATTCTTTGTTTTTTTTTATTATTTTTTTTTAATGTCATTCTTTGTTTTTTTTTTTTTTTATTATTCAGGATTTGACCCTGCACAGGATTGAACTGACTGTTCCAAACTGCGAGTCTCTCCCCGAGAAACTTTTTGCAAATGGGGCCACATCACTGCGTACACTGAAAATTGTTGGCAATAATCTGACCGCGTTTCCAGAGCAGCTGTTCAAGGGCCTTTCCCTTTTGCATGACGTCACACTGGAGGCTGACAAAGTCCACGCCCTCCCAAAGCATATGCTGCACGGCCCGCACGACACCCCAAGCTTGAATCTGGACAATATGGACGACTTGGAAGCAAGCCAGCTTATGTACCAGGTGATACTTTCACGGCTTGCGGGCGAACGAGACAGCGTAGTACAGCTGCAGAGATTAACACTTCTGGGCATTGACACCATTGGTGATCACGTTTTAGGTGAATTGGGTAACTTGGAAACGCTTCTTATCAAGCGACCGCTAGAAATCGAAGCGAACGCGTTTTCAGATTTACCGAGCCTGGATCACTTGGAGCTGTCGTATTTTAACGTGACAGACTTGAATGAAAACTGGTTTAAAGACTTTTCTAGTCTGAAAGCACTGAATCTATCTTCCAATAACATTGCACATATTGATGGGGGAGTATTCAACGGATTGCAGTCCCTCGTGACACTGGACTTGTCACATAACAACATTTCCTACTTCGAAGCATCAGCTCTGAATCCATTCAGAAATTACATTGAAATTCTGGATCTGAGTTTTAACAACATATGCGAGTTACCCCCATCGGTATTCATGAG
This sequence comes from Protula sp. h YS-2021, assembly GCA_949752745.1. Lineage (NCBI taxonomy): Eukaryota > Metazoa > Annelida > Polychaeta > Sabellida > Serpulidae > Protula > Protula sp. h YS-2021. Next base: position 71,269,086 of record OX457027.1, read on the forward strand.
CATGTATACTCTGCGAAAACTTATTCTTGAAAGTAACTGTTTGAAGGCATTTCCGCCGGGTTTATTTGCCGATTCGTCCTCATACGACTACGACATAAGCTCCTATAGTGAGACGGAAACTTACTTTTTCCAAGCAATGAAAGATATGGAAGAAATTAACTTAAGAAACAACCAAATTGAACAGATATCATTTTACGTTTTCAATCAAATGGGTTACCTTAAAATTGTTGATCTTTCAAACAATACAATTCAGAACGTGTACGTTGCTACTATTCCGGATGGTACCAATATGGAAAAGATCGATTTTACGAACAACCCACTCAATTGTACGTGTGGCCTGGTGGACCTCGTACGTCTTGCTGTTGATAGTGGCGCGGAAATCCTTGGAACCTGCGCTATGCCTTCGTTTCTCCAGGGGGTTTCCCTCATAGATCTTGTGAATTACACCACTTATTGTGAACCGGTTACTCAACCAGCATACGAGTCCACCACACAACTGCAGACTACACAACGCATGACCACCCAAGTTGAAACTGAAACTGTCGGTTTTCAGAGCGTCACAAATATGTCCACAGTTGGAAAAGAAGTCTCCGAATATGCCACAGACGGGGCAACGATTTCAGAAAAAGAAATAGATTTGTTCCCTACAACCGATTTTTCAGATCATACAACATTGGGTAGTTCACAAGCGACAGCGATTGGTGAACAAACCAAAGACATGACCAAAATCACATACGAACATAAGGACAGTTCAAAGGATAATAACCCATATAAGTTGAACCACAAGTTAAATGCTAAGAATGAGGAAAAGAATGGTGTTGGAAACAAAAAGGAAGATAAAGACAAGAAGAAAAACAAATTGGGCAAAAACGAACCGGATGTGAAACCAGATTTTGATGTGAATGTACCACAGATAGATGAAAAATTGCCAGATCCGGAAATGGGTGCAAGTGTTGGGGCCTATGATTACACATGGGTCAAAATTGCTGCTGGCACCCTTGGTACAGTGAGTGTGGTTACCGGATCCGTCATTTTCGTGATTAAGATGAGAGGGATTCTGTACAAGTGGGATTACAACACACGGCGTCGGTGGCATTTCTAAACTACTCCAGCACACAATAGTTTGCCATTGCCAGCCTTTTTGTCCGTTTTTTTTTTTTTTTTTTTTTTTTTTTTTTTGAGAGGATGGGAGTTCGGTGGCACTCGCCAAGCTGACCAATGGACAATTCTGAAATAATTTTGCGAATCAGAACGGAGAGTCATTCGACAGGTGGCGACTGCGAAATATTCTGAAGTTCGTTCCTGTAAATCCGGTATCACGACGCGTACATGTCAGAAAGAAGATAGAAGTCTACATTTTAGCATTTTGCTTGGACACTGTCGTAAAATCTGTCCTGTATTCTTAATGCGGACTGGTAAAGAAATCTTTTCGCAATAATAATTGCGCCGGTGTTGCTGAAAGAAGGCTGCGTAGGCGACAAATCCCGAGTATTTTTAACGATTTCATTGTTTTCATGTTTTGGAGAAAACATGAATGCAAAAAAGATTTTTCAATCTCTCTTTAACCATTCAATTTCTTATCAAGTTCACCTTGTAAAGGAATGCACAATCTCTTCATTTCATGTCGGCCAGTCGTGCCGTCATGACTTGATCTGTGCCGGCCCGGCCCAAGTCGGATTTATGCCAATCCGGCGACTTTTATTGCTGTTCTTGGCCCGGGTGAGAGATGCTCTTCACATTCTCCGTAAACTGTGTTCACAAACCAATTGTTTTGCATTGTCTCCAGTGTCAATTGGATATTGCTTCATAACGTATAGAAACTGAGTGGAAAAGAGCCATGTGCTGACTGTAAGATATATAAAGAGCCTTTGTCATTTTTTGGGTCATGTCTATGGGGATGGTACTGGGGCTTGGTAATGTGTTTTTGGCTTGGTTTATATTTCGGTCCTGTCTTGGTAGAAAATGGTGTATTTCTCGGAGGGGGGGGGGGGCGGATGGTAGTTATAGACAGTTCACTACTACTGCCAAATGTTCAAAATGTCGGCGAGTTTTATTATTTATATAATGACTGTGTTCATAATGCATTGTATTCAATCTATATTTTCAACTGAATTTGACAAAATATGGTCTACACACCAGCGTGTATTTATTTTCGGCAAATAGAACTTCTTAATAAAATAAATATTTCATTTCTACAAACATGAAACGGCAAAATGCGTGTTAATCTAGTGCGTCTATATTAAGCACATCAACTTTAACAGTTTATAAACTGTTCAGAATAATCTGAACCAAAAGCTTAAGACAATAATTTTTTTTGAAACCGTTAGCTTGAAAATTGTCGACTCTTCTAAAATGCCACTTAAATCTACATTTTAACAAAACAACTGAAAAAAGGTCACTACACTTGTGGGAGAAAAATCGTAACACGCTAGTGTCGAACGGAAAGATTTTAAGCAACAAACACGCGTTTTGAGAGGTACAGTTTAAAGCATGTCAATTTCAACGCCCGCAAGTTTATTGATAAATGGGCAGAATTTATCGCAGGAAATTCAGGTGGAAAGGGCAGCGAGTTTGAACAACTTGCTCGTGCATTTATTGTCTGTTCATTGTACGTTACTGTTTGTGTTCAGCATTTTGTCAGTATCTTATACAGTATACCACTAACCGTAGCAGTATTTCAAACTCATTACACTTTACAATTACTCAATATTTTTGTTTTGACAATAAATCTGTTGAAATTTTAACAACTTTTTTTTTACACACCCGTTTAGCCAGCGGGCTTAAATGTGTTTCTGTATCGCATTCAACTATGTATATGCACATTACTAGCCTTGCTACCTATAATAAAATAATTCATATGTATGACATTGCACAGTGAGTATCCAAACGAGAGCTCCACACACACGACGCATAATGCCCAGCATATCCATCAATCTCAGGAATGATGTTAGTTTTACCTACTGACTGAATGGAAATAAGCATCAGTGACATGCCAATGGTTTAAACAATCTGTTAACGGAATGGTATGTTTGTGGCGGCCGCACTTTCGAATTTGAAACCAATTTCAACATATCTTCATGTATGAGGAGCTTTTGTGAATCGTTAATTTCATCTTGTATGGTTACGTGGATTCCGCCATAAAACCTTAACAATGACATGAAATTTGGGTCAGTTAATTCTGCTCACTTTGGTACAACGGCGCTACACATATAATAAAACACACGTTATGTTTAGAAAACTGCTTCACAGAGCTCACATTTATACCTTGGGATTCTTCCTGAAATTGTTCAAAGTTTGAGCAAACAAATTCCATCATCAGTATTTCCTCGAAAATCGATCAATAAATCATGCTCCTCGAATTCTGAGAAAAATAATGATCAGATTATTTGTTCGTATCACTTCCTCCCCCAACCCATAAAAAAACTTGGAACTGAAATCTCAAAAAGAAACCTTAAGCTCAATTAAATCAGCAAAATTAACATCAAGAAAACCATCTGGAGCTCAATGAGACTTCTAGGCACTACACTACAGATCTGCTGCGCTAACGAACAAAAACATCTGAGATTACCCCATAATCCACAGAACAAATCCTTGATACGTATATCACTTGTGCTGGCTTAAAGTACGTGTAAAACACCCAACATGTCGCTTGTAACTTAATTGCTTTTTTCAGTGCACTTTCGTATTGGAAATGAAGGAAAAAAATAAGAAATTTCAATAAGATGCAAATTAAGCTAACCCTTGATACATCCATATCACAGTTCCTTTGTTGTATATGTAAATATCTCTTGTACAAATGCTGGTTTTTGAAACGAGTCACTTCAAAGCGCATAAAAAATTCAGAATGCCAGTTTTGATGCACGCTATTCCAAAACTTAAGCATGCGAATGGTAAAAAAATATGGTGGTTGAGGTTTTCCAGAAGAGTATTAAAACACATGCACAGATACCGGCGTAAACATCCAAATATAGGTTAACCTCTTTCTCTTTGTAAATAAACAATGTACAATAAAGCTCTGGTACAATGTTTTAACGTAAAGAAATCAGTTGATATTGTGCACCAACAAACCGACTAACATCTAAGCACATCCTATTACTCTTAAATTTACCTGATGACCGACAAACTGAAACCATCACAATGCCTAGCAGTGTTACAAAAATCCAAATCGTAAATTAGGAACGCCAACCATAACGTGACAGAAACGTATGGTATATTTTAAACCAAAGATGAAGATAAAGGCGCATGTAAATCGAGTCTCATTATAGTTCATCTCTACGGTTTTTGGGTTTGATTTGCTGATAATCAGGATTGCGTTTTGGTTTGAATTTCTGTAAAGATGCGTACGCTTTCAATAACTTTGACCAGAAGCAGGAAACATCTTCCATCCTCACATGGTCCCACACAAACTGAAACCCTCTGAAATTTAAATCAAAATAAATGTTCAAACAACAGAACAGTTATTCCAAATGAATTTCTAAAGAGACTAATTGTTCACTGAAATTCAAGATGTTAAATGTACTGGCAAATGCCATTGAAACTACTTAACCTCTTGCAAAAATAAACAAGACCGTCAGGTGACGGTGCACAGGTGGCGTCAGAGTAACGAAACAATAACTGTCACTGCGATCCTATCAAAACGGTAGATATTTAGTGAACTTAATTTTATATGAAATATTTTACATATCCTCAACATAAATTTCGTCCTGGGCTGCAAATTCCTGCTCGTGTTCGTTTCACCAACGACGTCATAGCTGAATGAGATGCAAACTTGCTTCAGCCATTTTCAATTTTGGTTATGCTGACGTGAAGGCGTTCCGTATAGGAGTATGGACATGTCAACATAATGCTAACTCACCACATGGTGAGTTGGTATGATGGTGACTTGTCCTGACCCCCTCTGTCCACACTATGACGTGGAAAAGCACACTAAGAACGCACAGCCGAATTAAGTCTCAATACTGATCCTTACCCCGTCTAGCATGTATTGATTGTGGTGCCAATGTGAAAATTTACACAGACAACCCATTTAATTAACGTAGATAAGACACAAGAATTGACATATAACTGAACTGAGGACATCACTGTTCAAGTGCCATAGCCATTTCATTTTGTGCTTATTATGGTTCTAACATGGCGGGATCAGTTAAAAAAAAGCAGGCCCAACGGAGGCGCCAGTGTTCAAAATTTCATACAAAATACAAAAATTATAGAGAAAACATTTTTGCGAAAATTTGGCGAACTTTGGAATTTCGCCAAATTGGCGAAAATAAAAAAAATCGGCTCTAGTACTTTTTGACCCCTGATCCAGACTACCTTCATGCAAAATTCCAACCAAATTCAACAAAATTTGTAGACGGAGTATAGCTTTAGTCGCAAATGCGATGATCGGCGAAAATTGGCAAATTGCGAAAATGAAACGACGGATTTGTACCCCTCAGTGGGCCATATTTCCACAAAATATTACTGCGATCCGATGAAAACTGAAAGAGTAGCAGCAAAAAAAAAAAAAAAAAAAAAAAAAGATTACACGCGCACGGACAGATGACAGAGGCACCACAGGATGGGTATAGCACAGGTGACCAATGAATTCTCTTGAACCATTAAATCTCTTGGATAATTAAATCTCTATATCTAACTTTTTAACTTCTCTTTCATATTGTGAAAATAACCCCTCTTGCATTGCAACATTGTTTCTCTCCATCCAACCCACTGTCTCTAATTTTTTAGGAGGAGAATAGAGTTTAACCTTGGTATTGTGACACGGTTTCCCTTTCTCTTTATAACAATATAAAGGCACAAGCGAATATTTTGTGTAACTTCTTACCTTAATGCAATTTCTTTGGCAACATCATCATTTTCTTTAGCAAATTCAAGTAGTTCTCTGAAAAACACAAAAATATCCAAACACATAGCATTCTTCAATATCAACGTCACGAGCTGAGGCTCCACCAACAAATACTAAACGCATAGCACCGGAGTAAGCCTGGAAATATTTTTATGAGTGATCATTGAGACAATTCTTTTTGTAGGTGGGGGCGTGGCAGGATGGTTGACCATACCCTCCCCCTGCCAAAGAAAAAAAATAATAATAATAAAAAAAAAAAAAAAAAAAAACAAAACAACGAACTCCACTGATAAATTAACATAAACACTACTTACTTGACATTGGAAAGATCTTGTTTCACAGGTACATAGTGTACCCAGGGCTTCATGGCAGGGTAAAAGAACTCTATCCAATCCCTGTCAGGGTTTTCTGGGGCAACGTGAAAGACCAGAGATTTGCACAAAAACAAGTGCTTAAATCTGAAACTAGCTGCCACTCCTCGGAAGTTGAATAAATATCTGAAACATGACCAAATAGAAGCTCTTGTTTTCACTTTTTTCCGGGAAACGGTTAGTTTATTTTTGAAATCTTAACAAAACAGTATCAGTAATTTAAACATCTGTGTAGTCTCACTGGAACTTCCTGATGTTTATTTTTAGTAAATATTTACATTTTAACTTTTGTTAAATGCATACTTTCGAGACAGGAAAAAATGTTGATTATACAGACGCATTCACCAACACCAGTTGAATTTTGCGAAAAAAAAGGTTTAAAATTGGATAAATGGTGTTCTACTGTTTGAGGTTCTTCACCAAGAACAGGTGTTCACTATCAGACGTTAAGACAAATGACAAAGCAGAATTTCAAAACCGTTTAAAGTATTGATTTAATTTTTTTTTATATCAACCAAAACTAGTGATTTACTTATGATCACAGTGGTCTTCTAGTTTCAGCAGTTCTGCTGGCGGCATGCCAAGAGTATCCTACAACAGCAAATCATGAATCTCATAAAATAAAAAAAAAGTTCTGACTGATGCCTAAATATTCAGCTGTATCTAACATTACTTTGACTGTAGTTTCTCATTACGCAAACCCCAACAACAACAATATCCGTGCACATGGTCCCCAGCCATAAAACCGAAGACATGACAAAGGTGAAAGAGAAACTGACATATTTTCACAAATTTTGCATTTGGTAGAAGGCCTCACGGGCAACAATACTGTCAGAAGTAATCGGACAGAATCCATGGGACGAACAGCATTTTTTTTGTGCGTGTGTTTTTCTTGAAGCTAACAATTTATTTGACCAGTTTTTGCCGAACCAATGAGCTTGAGGGCAACATTCCAGTGACATTTCAACGCAATCGGGTTTTTTTGCGTGTGCTTTCCAAATTTGGTCAATATGTTGGCCAATCTTGGCCAAATCGCAGAAAAAGGTGTATGGAGGTACATCCCTGGGAACCTTCCTGCCAAATGTTAAACCAATAGGGACAGATAACACACACACGCATAGCGGACAGCAAAATCCCCAAAAGTGATGAATATAGCCCAGCGATGATGGTCGGATGGGCTAAAGAGTATGTGAATTCTTGTTTGCTTGATATATCCTTAGTTGAAATAATGAAGTATTTCATACACATCACCAAACTTACCTTTTCAGATTTCCAGGCTTGATTTTTAGTGTACTGCGCATCAACTAGATCGGGTTCGGCTCTGGAGAGGAGCACCAAAGGATCCCTCTCACCACTCGTGCGCGATCCCCGGAACAAACCCTTGTTCAGCTTCTCCTCCCACGGGTATTTCTCTGCCTTCCTGAAAATCAAAATACTCGGGTGGTCGTTTGGTGGGAACAATCCCAAAAGGATTATAAATTCAAGATTTTGTTACTTTACAAGAGGTAATATAAATTCAGGGGTATAACAGACGTAACGACCCAGCATTATGTATGTTTCAAATGAAAATTGTGCGAACTAAAGCCTTAGGAGGAACGAAGAACAGTGTTTGGGGAGATTTGCATACACGGTGCTTGGCACTGGTTTCCAGACAAGCCACAGACAAAAGTCAAAGAAATTAGTGCATCATGTTGGTTACAAGACCATTGTTTTTTGTTCACTCGTTAAAAGAAAGCGCAGCAAAAAAATAAAACCCAATCCTCAACCTCTTTGCAACATAACGTAACTCGCTCACTTTGTGATGATCGTTCTCTGTTCGTCCCAGCGACCCAGACCTCTCGAGTAGATAGGGTGTACGGCAGGCCCACCTTCCCAGAACGTCCATGCCGGGTACATGATATCATGGTTCTCGTCCACCTTTTTCAAAACAAGAATGCGACGCGTACAAACATTTGAAGATCTTTCATTTTTCAGCTGGTTATTTCTCTGAATATATTTTGGGTTAATTAGCCGAAACTAGAGTTTGACGATTAATTTAGAATAGAAATGTTTACAATTCAAATTAATAACTTTCTGTTGCGTGTTGGTATTACAACCTCAAAAATATATTTAAAACTTCACCTGGAGAATTACTTTTGAAAACAATACTATCTATGGCATGCCAAATAAAAATTAAGTGCTTTTGTTTTGAAAATTTACAAATTTTTCTCAGCACCTTCAGTACATGACCCCGAACTTTGAAAATAGGGCAACATCAAAACGGTTATGTTAAAACGCAGTGGTTCTGTTATTTACATAAGTAATAATGGTACTTACTGGTTTCGAAAAGGAGAATACTGGAAGCGGAGGTGCCCGCTTGTGCACTTGTGGCCAATCTCTAGAATTCAGTACGAATTCCATATCAGGCAGTTCGTCAATGATCTCCAAGATGAAATGTTCCACGCCGCTACATCTGATCAATAAATACATCACATGGAACAATGTGAATGTGAAGAATACTTGCAAAGACATTACTGAGCTTTTTTTCAGATTCGTCTAACACACTGTCATTTTAAATTTAAAAAAAAAAAAAACAAAAAAAAAAAAAAAAAAAACACAGTAAACCGTTTGATTATAACTTTTCATTTCGCAAAACATAATTTATTGATCACGATTTGCCAAATGCATTAAAGTACACTGCTACTCCCCTGGTTTGTTTTTTTTTTAATTTACCTGAAGGGAAACATGCACTTCTCCTCTCTATACAGTTTGTGGTTAATTATCTGGTAATGTGAACCCTTGTCCTTTGATTTTTCAAGCATATCCCTGGTGACGCCATTTTTAAATGGTGCCAGGTCCCTATCAATATTGCTAAAAATAACAATAAAATAGATGTTATTTTGTGTGTATAAGACCATGTTTGTGCAAATTCAACTTGTCTTGAAGAACGCTAAATTACGCTAAATTCTGAAAATTAAAGACAGTTCAAATCACATTTGCGCACTTTCTTCGTGGATGTTCTATTTAATCCGGAACTTTTGAGCAAACAACCGGTGATTTTTTGGTTATTTTTAAATTAGTTACCGTGTTTGACCATTTGCTCATTCTAAAATTCGCCTTGATAATATGTGGGACAAAATTACATTTATCAGCCGGGGGCTAGAAGTGAAAATAACTGACACCTGGAATGACAGGAGCAGTCATTTTGATTACAGTCTTGATATTCTGCCACTGCCCTCTCAATTTTCTTCAAATATTTTTCCGATTTGCCATCACCTGTAATTTAAAACATATCGCAATATCACAACACAAATGTTGCTTAAGCAACCACTTGATTCTGCCTAAGCGCGGAGAGAAGCAAACATTTAAAAAATTCCAATGGCAAGTGTAACCCGTACATCACTGCATACAAACGGTGGGTTCAACTTCAAATATTGGCTGTCCTCTGGTGTGAACAAAAACAGGTGTTTCCCAACTTGTTGCGTACCGCCACGCAGTTGGCAGGAATTGTCATCAAAAATAGGTTTCGAGACAATTCGACATTCTGCCAACTCAATGTCCGGAGAACTCAACCCCACCTCGGAAAAAAAACCTACGGACAAAATTTCCCTATATTGTTGCCATACCTGGAGATCCCAACCCATACAACTTAAAATCTTTGGCGAAGTTTTGTTACTCACCAATACTAGTCAATGCTAATCCCCAGTGTAATAATTAAAGGCATTATGTTGGTTTCTGACCTATTCAACTACGACTGCAAACAAAGATTGAAGCTCTTATTAGCCACTCGCCTCTGTTATCAATCAGTAGAAATGTTTCTGATTTGCAAATTGTAGATATTTTACAGAGGGGGCTATTCCCTGGGCGTGACAAAAGTCTTGGAGGAAGGGAAGAGGCGGAGGGTGGGGGGGGGGGTGGCTTTTCTCCGTAGCTGTACAAACAGGTTACTTTCTCCGGTGGCGTTTTCACGGGGGTCTCCGGTATTTTGCCTACTCGGCACCTAGCGAAACACAACTCTACGCCAACTTGTACCATCTCGGATATACGTTGATTTCTTCTCAGACGAAAGTAGTTTCTATATGTGGGAAAAGAGAAGAAACACCTTTTTTCGAGAAGAAAACGAAGACAAATGGAAGGAACCTCTGACCTCATTGAAAAGCAGGACAGTGAAGTGCCGGTTTATTCTTGAACTCGCTCATCACTATTATGGTAAGCGTGACCATTGTCTTGCTCATCACCACTGAGTAAATGCATGTGCCTTAATTTCGGGTGTATATGTCGCAACTTCTACATTGATTTTACTTGATAGTATGGATCTAATTATACACCGGAAATTAAGGTTGGGTCAGTTTCAGGTACACAGTGAGGACAGTCCGAAGACTGTTTATATATATATATATATATATATATATATATATATATATATATATATATATATATATATATATATATATATATATGTATATATATATAAACAGCCTTCGAACTGTCCTCACTGTGCATGACCTTTCACCTCTGGCTGAAAGTTTCGTGCCAACTGGTCAACCCCGAAATATTTTGGTATTTTTTTGCTTTCTCAGGGTTAGTTAGATTTAATAAAACTTGATTCCCAAGCAATTTTATGGAAGAAGCTAACTCTAAGAAGCCATCCGCTACTGAGGTTCGGCGGCGGGCTTCAAATCCTCGCTATATAACTATATGCAATTCAACTACGCTCGCTTTGAGGCACCTCTGTGGCGACATTGCAGTATATTAAGATATATACCCAGAGTCATGACATGACATAAGTGTTCTCAGCAAACGACCCGAGACACATACCGTTATGAATTAAAATGCAAACGACCTGACGCACACATTAATACATTGATTAATAACAAATTTATAATGGAAGTTAGGGTTAGTGGCTAGGGTTAGGAAATAAAATGTGACAGTATATTTCTTACTAGAGGTTAAAACTGCCTAAAAAACCATGTGTGCCTCAGTTCGTTTGCACGGTAACTCATAGATATTACGCCCAATTGCAATTTTCGCCATGCCTCAGGTCAATTGCAAAGACGCACGTCCCAGTCATGAAGTGTCATGGAGTGTCTTCAAAGAAAATGTGTTGTTGAAAACTGTACATATCTTGATATTTTCATAAAATAACAAATTCTAGCAATAACCACACATTCCCACAGGCAGACATTTGTGCGGCAACAATAAGACGTTGAGGAGATCTGCGTGTTATGTATAAACAGAGCGGATATATATTGCAAAAGGTAGCTCCCCCTTACTGAGTATTATTTTTTCGGAATCTCCATTGGGCCTTCAGTGTAAATGGATATATACAGAACCGAAAGATCCCTACAGAGGCCACCTATTTTATAACTACGGTCGAATGGCATGTTGGGTAGAACAAACCCGGAAGATAAACAAAACATTTGACAGCTGACCGACGCCTGTTTTTTTTTACCTTTAATGTATAACTTTAAGAAACACAAGGCATGAAAAAATGTGGCCTTGGGTGCACAAAGGGTACATACTGCATGAATTATATATATATGCCAACATAATATGGATTACTGTGGTGACAAAGTGCCTCAGAGCAACAAAAGTTGACCCCTATCAGCCATACACTGTAACGCTTTGTAGCTCTGATAAACAAATATACCAAATTTAAATAATGAAGAGCTGACTTGGAGCTAGGAAGAAGCCAGATTTTGAATTTCTATAAAGAAACCTATAAGTAAATTAACTGTGGTCTAGGGCCAGTTTTCTAACTGAGCCGGCAGGATTGGGCGATAATGAGAACTCCTCAATTTAAGGTCCAGAAGCAATTATATTTTAAAGAAGTTATATGTTGTACTGTTTTTTATTTGCCTTACTTGACGTAAAACATGTTTTAAAAATTAATGAGCAGAGTAAAAAATGAAAATATAGATTTAAGCGCATTGTTGTTTGTTTATGAACACCTTATTTCCCTTTCCGCTTTTACAGAACATTATTCATTTCCTTGAAAAAATCGAATATGCAGACGGTACCACCACGGTGTGCGAAAGCAACCTGTCTGTATCATGCCGTGGCGGAATGTCGGTATTGCATATTGGATTCCGTCTTCGTGTTAAGAAGTGTGCATGCAAACCAGCATATTTCTGATACATATTGGATTGCTTTGCATTTAATGACGGGCCTTTCATGCTCGAGGGTTCAATCCCGCAACATCGACTTAGAACTAAGTGTTTGTATTAGCGCGTGCAAGCTGAATTAGAAGACGTCAAAAAGAATCCGCTCCGGTTGTATTTAACTGGGTTTGGTTAATCCTGATTTGTTTTTATAGGGTGACTCATACAGGTTCAGTTAAGCCAAACTGCTTCAAGTCGATCCCATGTTCATACAACGGTTTAAACGAATTTAAGCTTGTCACTGGGAATAGGAATACAAAGAGATTGCAAGCCCCCCCCGAATTTTTTGTGTCTTTATTTTTTAAATTTTTTTCTGCGTTTTGTTTGCTTTTTGCGGTGAAATAGGAGTGACCTGTTAAGAATGGGTATTTGTAATTGTAACGAAATATTTTCATATCGTGGTGAAATACATTCTTTTTTTATTGTTTTCTTACAAAAATGAGAACGCCAAAAGTTCATGACTAAAGAAAATAAACCTTTAAAAGATAATTAATTTAAATATTTAAAAAAGTTGTTTGATTATTATTCGTTTTCTTAGATATTGTCTAAAAAACGAACCGAAAGAAAATAAAAAAAAATAATCAAAATAATTCCTTTTAAAGGCAAAACCAAAAGACAGAAGAATAGCCTAAATTTAAATAACAAAGTCCTTTCATTCAATAAAATAACAAAAATAAGTAAATTCATTTTGTTTGATTTTGAAAAGGACATTAGTATTACTGTTTTTGATTTTTTGATTGACAGTAGAGCGTTCTTAAACCCAGATAAACCTTGTGCCTGTTTTAGTATAAGCAACCAACTGAGATCATTTTTTACTCGTTGAGTCTTGATACCAATTCATGAACGCCGTTAGCAAAATAGATTCACAGTGTTATATCATGGCCTGTCAAAAAATGCAAAACTATGTTCTTTAACCAACGAGCACGTACAATGCACAACCAATACATTTACAATATGCCTTTTAAAATACCCTTATGAGAGTGGGATCAGCCACCAATGAGCTTCATTGTCAGCTCCTGAAACTGCCAAAGGACGTCAAAAGAGAGTTCATCTTATTACTGATACACGTGCAGTGAAGTGAAGTTTGCAAGTAAAGAACAAGATTAAGTTTACTGTGGTTAATACCAAAATATTATTTCAAGGTATGATATACTGTTCTGCTGAAAGGCTTGTCTGGTTGAACTGATTTGATTGGACAAAACATAATGTAAACAAACTGAAGGACGAATGTACTCGTCGTAAACTTCTTTGGACCAGCAAGTGGTGTTGTTAACTTTTGCGTTTTTTTACACTCAAATCTTGCTTAGTTGTCAGTACATTATAAGCGCAATATACCAGTACTTTATGCTTATAAAAACTAAAATGTAATAGTATATGGGCAAAACAAAGGTAAAAGTGCAGTTTAGGGGACCCATTTTTCATTTTCTTGAGATAAGGATAACGAACCCCCCATTATCGCCCACAAAACAAATGAATATGCAGTTGCAAAACCACTCTTTACCCAAGCCTGGGAGTTTCGTTGAGGTCGAAAATAATGTGTCAGTATAATTCTCAGTGTGATTTTTTTACAAAAATCCTGTTAGTTTGGACCTTGACACTTTTGGGTGGTTTTTAGGCCCCAACCCTTCGGATTGGGGCCTGCGTTTTATGGGCAAGGATAATGTCTCGAAAATGTTTCGGAAGTCAGAAAATGTTTCTAGGTTTTTCGATAATGTCTCGAAACATTTTCGAGTGTATCGAGCTTTGCATTCAGATAATCTTCCCATGATCCCTTTCTGCGCACCTGCACGCCATTATCGCCCAAAAGTGAAACAATTTTGCTTTACTTACGTCGATTCAGAACTGACATACGACAACTTACATTAAAGTCAGTAGAAATACAACTATTGACAATAGCAATTCGCAATTGGATTGAGAGAAAAGCACCAAAGCTCCCGGCAGCCATCTTTATTCTCGAAACATTATCTGAAGTGTTTTATTGGAATCCGGGACAGAAGGGCCAGAGACAAAAGGGCCTTGGACATAAGGGCCTTTCCCAAAACGGCCTTTTCCAAAAGGGCCTTTCCCAAAACGGCCCTAAATGAAAAGGTGGACAAAAGGGCCTTCAGAAATGTTTTCTTAGATATGGTTCTCAAAATTATTTTTATTTTTTTGTGTAATAAAACAACTCCAAAAACAAAATTTATTGATTTAAAAAAATGGTCACAGTTCAAGTAAAGACCTCAAATTCAGAACTCCTTATATATCGGCAAGGAATCCCGGACAAAACGGCGACGACCAAAACGGCGACAAGTGCAACCCCGGACAAAACGGCGACGAAGAATAATACTGTAATTTAATGTTGAAATCAAAATACAAAGAACAGTGCTGCCAAACAAATCAGTTCATTTCTTCTTGAAGATAAGTATATTTTGAATTAATATTTAAATTTTAAGGGCAAAATAAAATGGATATTTTTGCACTTATTTTCTCATATATTCCTAATTGCAATTATACGATAATTCATCGTTGGGGGTGGGGGGGGGGGGGCGGGGTAAGTACATTATGAAAGATGTTGTCTTTAGCGACTGTGTCCACTAATCCGTCATTGCACGTGAATCCAAATCAATAAAAGGCAAAATGAAAATGCCTTTAAAAGGACTTCGGATTATCAGCAATGAAAGGCCGATGTTTTACTCGCCCTAATGAACTAATCCGCTGGGCTCCAGTGAAACGTGAAACCCAGGAAGGTAAGGATGATCACTGAAAGAAAGGCTGGTTGCAGTGGTGGGGCTTGAATTGGGACGGTCGGTGGATGGAGAGAGGTTGCGAAAATCTGAAGGATGGTTAGGGGAGCGGATGGGAGGAGGGAAGATTACTGAGACAGTGACTGGTGACAGGAAGGAGGTGGTTAGGGAGAGCCGTAAGGGCACGCGGGGAGAAATACTGCACTGTGTTCAAATTTATTTATCACTGATAGTTAAATGAACTGTGTTGGCAACGTTGTTACTTTCTGTTTCGTTTTAATAAGCGTTTTAAAGCATAAACTTAAAAAAACTCCGTCGCCGTTTTGTCCGGGGTTGCACTTGTCGCCGTTTTGGCCGTCGCCGTTTTGGTCTTCTCCGTTTTGGCCGTCGGGGTTTTGGCCGTCGCCGTTATGTCCGGATATCATCGGCAAGACATTGACACACCAACATATCCTGATTAGCGCGTGTGTTTAAACAGCACAGTGCAAAGGAACGAAACAAAGGACAGAGATTATCTTTTGTGACACAATGACTAGGAAGTAGGGCATCTAAAGACAGTGATGGGAAGTAATTAAAAGAGTCTTTGCAATGAGTAAAACATCAAGGCAGTGATTGGTACAAGCAGGGATTATCCTGTGGCACAGTGCTTCGGAAATCACAAGAGACTGATGAGGAGTAATTGAAACAGAAAATCAAGGTAGTTATTTGTAAAAACATAATAATCTTTTTTTTTTTTTTTTTGTTATTTTATTACATATTTTAATAAATACTTAAAACTCAAAATCCTTGACAAAAATCTTAAGGCCCTTTTGTCCATCTATTCATTTAGGGCCGTTTTGGGAAAGGCCTTTTTGGGAAAGGCCGTTTTGGGAAAGGCCCATACGTCCAAGGCCCTTCTGTCTGGATACCGTTTTATTTGGACATTTTCGAAACATTATCTGGATTTATTATTTTTTTCAGATACGTCCAATAAAACGCGGTCTGAGTTTCCTTTTGGAATACCGAAAGTGTAGAATTTTATTTTATACATGTTTTCAGAGAATTACAAAGCAGACTAGTGTTCGTGTTGAGTTATTGAGAAATTAAACATTTCTCGCAAAATATTTTTGGACAACTTTAATCCGCCATATTATTTTGTCACCCCGAAATCTAATAATTTTGCGAATTAATTTATTAAATAACCACATAAGCAACTAATATTACAAGAAAAGGTGTACCAAAATGCCGAACATGAACTGGTTTATGGTTTAACTAGCCCTGCTATTTAAAGGGGTGTTGTTGTATTTAGCCGACCTCTCGGGTGATAATTGGCGAGACAAAAATGACATTTTCGGGATAAATGTTGTTTTCCGGGATGGCGAATTTGCATGAACACTTGCAAAAGACATAGGTTACTAGTATTTCACGAACTGTGACCCTTTCTTTCCTAGGAAGATGGAAAGGGTCCGCTGGGACTAGGGTCCAGTTTTAGGTTTCTGAGGTTTGATGAGTTTCTGTACACCACAGCTTGTAACATTAATGTTTCCATCTTCTTGTGTTACGGTTTCGCATATGGTATGGAGGTAAATTTTTTCTCAGTAAAAATACTTCAAAATTGATTATTTAAACACTGAACTTTACCATAATCTGATTCCGCTTCCGATCCGTCGGATTTTTTTTTAGCTTAGGAATGCTTTGTTTATCCTGTTTTTTTGCTATTATGTATCGCCAAAATGGTTTGGGATAAATGACAATATTTCCTATCAGGGCTGGAAAAAAATCCGATTTAAAAAAAAAAATCGTGATTTCACAAAATCTGTGACAACTGTCCTCAATTTTCAAATGTTCAGATAACTGTCTTCAAGTTCAATTCTTCACTTATTGGGCGATCAGTAGCAAAACGCCAGTTTCCAGCCTTTTCCTTTCCTAGGTTTGTTCAATTAACAACTGAAAAAGCAGTAATATGAGGTGGGGGGGGGGGGGGGGGTGGGGCGGATTTAAATGACCTCGCTCGACGCGTAACACTAATACTTTGTTTACAAGCACGCGCGGTTGAGAGAAAGACCGGACTACGTTGCAGATATCGATGCTACTGGGAGTTTCTGAATATTAGTTGTTCGATTACATACCCACTCCAGAGTACTTGCTCAAACAGTCATAATTACCATAAATAATCTGATTATTTACATTTAAAACGGGCGAGTGGCGTGTAACTCTGCCTGCCCACCTTCACAGTTAATTCTTGTCTAAACACTTGGCGTCTCCGCCGAGTGGTTGCTAATCTCACTGGTCATCTCTTGATTCTTATCTAAACACTGGGCGTCTCTGGCAGTTTACTAGCCATCTCCTAATTGTTGTTTAAACACTGGCCGTCTTCGCCGTCGAAATATTGTTTGTTAAATGTCGCTGACCATCTGTTACTCTTGTCAGTACGGATTAATGCGTGTGTTTTAAAAAGGGGCTTCCTTTCTCTCCTTTCTCATTCGCAATCTGCAAGCGCAGCATTAACAGCTTTTAGCAGAGAAAACTACCATCGCAATCTGCAAGCGCAAAAAAACAACAGTTTTTGAAAAAGAAAAAAAAATAAAAATAAATAAAGCGGCTACTTAATTATAGGATAATTGCCGGGATAGACAAAGTAAAAACTGCGAAACTTTCGGAATTAAAACTGAATTACGATGGATGAAGAACATGTTGCTAAGGCTGTTAGTGAACTGAAGGCTTGGGCACTTGAAAAACACCTCACTAAGAGTACGGTAGAGGCTTTAGTGAATGAGGAATTTCTGTCCGTGGACACAGTCGCGCACATCGATGCAACAGTTCTGAAGGCTCTAAAGCTTTCAATAGGGCAAACCAAAGCCCTCCAGGCAGCGATTAGCGACCTGCGCGACGCCAAAGCCGACAGGAAAGCGGACAGGCTAGACAAGGGTGTTGCGCCCCCTGAAGCGTCCAGCTCGCCAAATGCTGACCTTGCTACTGAAAAGGACACGGAACCGGTCACCCTCGCGACCATTCCGAAGACGAGCGATACGGAGATGGCAGCCTTCTTAGAGTCCCTCAAGGACAGATCGACGACCGACAACGACCCGTGGCTCACCGGCAAAACGCCAGGTAATGTGAAACCATTTTTCGTCCAGGACTTCTGTGGCTCTTTCCTCGGCTCACAGAGCGAAGAATCGGTTCTCTCGACGCAGGGAGACGCGCGCATCGTCCTCTCAACCAGCGGGCGCAGACCCAAACCTGAAGACACCACTCTACAGCAATGGATAAAAGGGCATGGGCGCATCTATGAAGCGCTGGGACGTTCCGGACACTTCAAGTCCCAGGAAGATCGGGACGGGTACAACCTGTACGCCATTAAATTCGCCGACATGTGTGAGCACTACCCGATAAACCGTTGCATGCGGTACGACTTCGAGTACCGGCAGCGCGTACACACGGGTCAGCTCAGGTGGGGGGAAGACGACACTTACCTTATGGGAGTGTGCATCTTCTCCTCCCGCTTCCAGGCCTCAGGACGCAACGACGGCCAACCCCGCCACCCACATCCCCGCACCCGAGCTCAGGTTACCAGGGACCACAACGGGAAGGAGATTTGCCGGAACTTCAATGGCCGCCGGGGGTGCACCCTCCAAGGGTGCAGGTTTTCACACGTGTGCCTGAAGTGCTTCCGAGATCACCCCGAGCACACTCACGCCTAGCAACCAGACGTCTCTAACCCGCTTGCTAACAAAATCACGATCTGGGAACGATTATTGTGTTCAGATAGCGACAAATGTTTCATTCTAAACGGCATAAAGAATGGTTTCGACATCGTAAACACCAAAACCCAGTCTATTGAACCTTCCGAAGCCCCAAATAGTCGATCTGCGGAACTCACATACAGAGACTTAGTCGAAACAGAGATAAAGAAAGAACTCTCCCTGGGAAGATACAAAATTGCTCTTGAAAAACCGGTAATAATCTCCCCGATATCAGCCGTGCCTAAGGACAAAGACGGTATCCGCCTCATTCATGATTGTTCCAAACCGGAGGGAAACTCAGTCAACAGCTTCGCCTGCCCGGACAAGCACAAATTTACGTCTGTGGACACTGCGGTCAGCTTGACCAAGCAAGGGTCATTCATGGCCAAGGTGGACATTAAATCGGCATATAGGCACGTGCCCTTAAGCGCATTCTCACAGCAGTTTACAGGTTTGAAATGGAAATTCAAGGGCGATAAACAGCACACATTCCTGGTAGACACTAGACTCCCCTTTGGTGCGTCCCTCAGTGTCGGCATCTTTCACCGCATAACACAGAGTGTGTGCCGCATGCTTTGCCGGAAAGGTATTAAGGCGGTGATCTGCTACCTTGACGACTTCTTTATCACTGCGGACACCTGCGAAGATGCCCAGTCAGCGATGGACTATCTCCTTGACACCCTCATCTCCCTCGGCTTCACCATTAATTGGAGCAAATGCGTCTACCCGACTCAGTGCCTCACGTTTCTGGGTGTGTTAATCGACACCATTAACTGCAAACTCTCCATCCCCTCCGATAAACTAGAGGATACGCAAAACACCTTACGCGAATGGTCCGTTTGCGAGCACAAACGCTTTACCAAACGGGACATCCAGAGCTTGCTTGGGAAACTAAACTGGGTCGCCCGAGTAGTTCGTGTCATACGCCCAGCAATGCGCCGCCTCATCTCGCTGATGACGTCACTGCGCCGCCCCCACTTCCGCGTCCGTATTTCCGCTGATACACGCCGCGATATCGCTATGCTAAATCGCTTATGCAGCTCATTCAACGGCACGTGCCATTTCATTCTCGAAAGGTCTTTGCCCGATCCTGCATACATCGTGACGGACAGCAGCTCTGCCGCTGCTGGAGCAGCCCTGGTCCGCGGGACCCTCGCTTTAGACTGGCTCTATTGCAATTGGCACGTCGATGCTCCGCCCCTCGAAAAACACCACATTAATGTTAAAGAGCTGGCCGCTGTACACCTTGCCCTGAAACGCTGGAAGACCATCTATACAGGACGGAAAGTGAGGGTATTCACCGACAATATGGTCACGCTCCATGCCCTCAATAACGGCTCTATACGGAACATTGCGGCATCGGATATTCTTATTGATATCATGTTAATATGTCTTAAGTATAATATAAGTATTAACGCGTCGTTCGTAAACACGCGGGAGAATAAACTAGCTGACAGCCTATCAAGATTGAGCAATTTAACGCACGCCACCTACGCATTCGCGCACGTGCCAGTATCTGACCTTCGTAATCACATGTCTCACGCCACAATGCGCTTCCTGTTTCAGGAGTGGTCAGGGAAACAGCGCTGCTGGATATGGAGGTAGAACAGCTGCGTTCGGCTGCTTATTCCGACAACACCCATGCCGCCTACTCCACCCACATCAAGGCTTTCCTCTCATTTTGCGCGTTTTTTCGCTGTCGACCTGTCCCCGCTGACACAGACACCCTGTTACGCTACGCGTGTTTCCTGGGCCGCACCCTAAAGCCTCACTCCGTCAGGTGCTACCTGTCCGCGATCCGCTTCTTACATTTGGAATACGACCACCCGAATCCGACGGAGGACAATTACCGCCTTAAGACACTACTTAAAGGTTTAGAGGCCAAACGCGGCAGCCCACCAAAGAAAAAACTCGCGTTGTCACTGGATATTCTAGCTCAATTCCTCCACGTACTGGACCTCGACCGGTCACTTGACATGTGCTTCTGGGCGGCTTGCTTGGTTGGGTTTTTCACTTTCTTCAGGAAATCCACCCTACTCACGCGTTCACAGGATAGTCACGACTGCCGCAGAGACTTATGCCGTCGCGACGTGACCTTCCTCGCCGACGGGGCCCTCGTTCATGTCAAACACACGAAGACCATGCGGAACTTTTGCCATCAACTGGTCGTCCCACTGCCCCGTATCCCCGACTCCCCACTTTGCCCAGTTTATGCCCTAGGTCGCCTTCTGACCACGACCAAGTCCCCTGAGGACTCCCCTTTGTTCTCATTTAGGCGCGAAGGCGCCCTGGCCACACTCTCCCATGCGATTTTCGGCGCGTTGCTCAGGCGGAACCTCCAGAGTATCGGACTGGATGACACCCAGTTCAGCGGCCATAGCCTCCGCCGAGCTGGGGCCAGCTTCGCCCTGGCATGTGGTCTCCCCTCTGAGGTCATCAAATCACAGGGAGACTGGAAATCGGACGCCTACCTCCGATACACGGACGTCCCTCTCGGCTTGCGCCTGGAATGCTCCCGTGTCCTTGGAAGAAATGCCGCAAAAATTCCAATCAACCCCAAGAATACTTAATCTACAATACTTTTCGGTTTGGGTAGTTTGGGACAAAGTTATGTTCAACACCTACTTAAGGTTTTGAAATTGTTGCTATGTTTTGTTGCTATTCGCAACTTTATGCCATTAAAGAAATGACTACCCAAACCAGTCTTTGTTTTATTTAGCAGCGTGTTAGAGACAAGAAAAAAAAAAGAGCGCGCCTAGCATAATCGAACCGTGATTTAATTGCTAATGTTACAAGGCGGGCGCCAAAGAAGTTTTAATACCATAAATAATCTGATTATTTACATTTAAAACGGGCGAGTGGCGTGTAACTCTGCCTGCCCACCTTCACAGTTAATTCTTGTCTAAACACTTGGCGTCTCCGCCGAGTGGTTGCTAATCTCACTGGTCATCTCTTGATTCTTATCTAAACACTGGGCGTCTCTGGCAGTTTACTAGCCATCTCCTAATTGTTGTTTAAACACTGGCCGTCTTCGCCGTCGAAATATTGTTTGTTAAATGTCGCTGACCATCTGTTACTCTTGTCAGTACGGATTAATGCGTGTGTTTTAAAAAGGGGCTTCCTTTCTCTCCTTTCTCATTCGCAATCTGCAAGCGCAGCATTAACAGCTTTTAGCAGAGAAAACTACCATCGCAATCTGCAAGCGCAAAAAAACAACAGTTTTTGAAAAAGAAAAACCCGCCACCCACCCCTGTCCCCTTACATTTTAAGGTTTTTTGTCTTATTGGTAGTATGTGTAGTGGACAAAGTTATGTTCAACACCTACTTAAGGTTTTGAAATTGTTGCTATGTTTTGTTGCTATTCGCAACTTTATGCCATTAAAGAAATGACTACCCAAACCAGTCTTTGTTTTATTTAGCAGCGTGTTAGAGACAAGAAAAAAAAAAAGAGCGCGCCTAGCATAATCGAACCGTGATTTAATTGCTAATGTTACGAGGCGGGCGCCAAAGAGGTTTTAAACTATGAGACTGAAGGGTCTCTTTTTAAACACCACAGGCAATTACCTGCTTAAAGCGTGCTGCCCCTAGCTAAACCCCTTCTCCCCATCTCGAGGGCTCATGTGCACTAATAAGCGTACCATATGAAATGCCTTGTTTAAACAAAGGCGTCTCCAAGTGCCTTCAGTGAACATAATCTGAATGACACACATTTTAAATAGAAAAAAATCAGAAATCGTGATTTTTTTTACGTTGATTTAAATCACGATTTAAATCATGATTTAAATCAACTGATTTAAATCATACCAGCCCTGTTTCGTTTCATGTCATTAACATAATTATCGTAAGCAATATCGGTTTCGGTTTTGATTTGTGCTCTTATATTCTTCCATTTTCGTTTCAGACGAGCGCTTTTAATTTTTTTTTATTTGCTTTTGCATGTGTTTTATTGCGTTGGGTTGTCCAAGGCGGTTGTTTTTGTGTTCTAGCGGTTTTAGACGGTAGATTACATTCAGTCATTTCCAGTAGGTGTAATTTAATCATCTCTCAGTTTTGGTTAATAGAGCATTTATTTTGGAGGCCGTTGATGTATCGTTCTTTATTAAATTTTAGTTTTCAATTTCATTGACTTGAAGTCACCTTTGTGATATAAATAAACTTTGCGTTTTTGTTGTTTACAACGTGATGGGCAGAAATCAAATGAAGCCTGCACGTCAGCAAATTTCCCGGGAGTAGTGTCAAAAGCAGGGATAACATGTTATCCTTTCTGTTTGGAAAGTTGGATAATTGTGTAATACTATGTTCATCCAAAATATTATTAAGGTTTTACCATCAAGACAGAGGTCAGAATCCTTGTTTAAATAATTCATTCTCCCAATCAATCTTACCATAGTTGAACAAAGTTAAACCCGGTTTTACCTATAAAAATTAACCTCCATAGGTGAAATCGAAACACAAAAATAATAAAAGCCCAAATCAAAACCGAAACGATATTGTTCACGATAATTAAGTTAATGACATGATAGGAAATGTTGTCATTTATCCCAAACCGATATATAACCTGCAAAAAAAAAAACAGGATAAGGAAAGCATTCCTAAGCTAGAAAATCCCGATGGATCGGAAGCAGAATTAGATAATGGTAAAGCTCAGTGTTGCAAATATTTTTACAGATAAAAATTTACCTATATACCATATATGAAACCGAAGTACGAGGAGATGGAGAACGTTACTGTTGCAACCTATGGTATACAGAAACTCTTATCGAACCTCAAAACAGACAAAACTATGGGCCCAAAGGAGATTCACCCCAACGTGTTAAAACGGTAAACGGTCATCTGCCCCCCCGGTCAACTGCCCCCTCTTTTTTTGCAACTCGGTCGACTGCCCCCCCCCCCCTCTTGCAATTTGACGGGGTCGTCATCTGCCCCCCCCCTTTTTTTAGTGGAAAAAAATTCTTTAAAAATTAGGAAATTGTGATGTCTACTTCGTCTCTGAAACAATTGATCTTCATTGATCTATTCACCAATATTGATCTTAGGAGAGACTGATTCGTAAACTAATTGCACTTCTAATTGCAATTAGTGTCCTATTGGTGAATTGCAATTTACCGAGGTGCAGTACATTCAATAAAATGAATATAAATTTATTTATTGTGTCTTTGTAAGCCAAGAACCCAAGAAAAAATAGTAAATGGAGGGGGCAAGAGACCACCCCTCCACTTTGAGGGAGGGGGGGGGGGCAGTCGACCGGGTTGCAAAAAAGGGGGGGGGGGCAGATGACGGGGGGGGCAGTTGACCGGGGGGTGCAGATGACAGGGATTCTGTTAAAACAGTGAACATGTGAACTGTCCGATATATTATGTCACCTTTTCCAGCAGTCACTTGACGTTGGTGTCGTCCCAGAGGGCTGAAAGAAAGCTAACATATCACAGAAAAGGAGACTTATCCATCGCCAGGAGTAATCGACCCATTTCGCTTACATGCATATGTTGTAAAGTTTTAGAGCATGTAGTCGCATTGAATCTCATGCAACATTTTGATAAGCATGGCAAACTAGTCGATAATCAACATGCGAAACTGGAGCCCTGAAACCAAACTAGTGAATACCATTAGCAACTAGATATACTGTATAGATAAGGGCCATCAAGTGGACTCATTCGTTATGGACTTTGAAAGAGCGTTCGCCACAGTACCCCATGAATTATTGAAACCTAAATTGTATATGTACGGTGTCTCCTAACAGTATCTAGACTGGATTAGCGATTTCCTCCTTTCACGTTCTCAGTGTGTGATAATAAGTTGAGTAAAATCGGCGTCGTGTAAGGTCCTCTCTGGTGTTCCGCAAGGAACTGTATTTGGTCCAATATTATTCATCATACATAATAATGATATCCTCGTGACGGGGTACGGAAAAAATGGCAACGGAAAAAATGGCAACGGAAAATATGGCAACGGAAAATATGGCAAGTGGAAATAATGGCAACGGAAAAAATGGCAAAGTGAAAAAAAGGAAAAAATGGCAAATTTTGCAGGTTTCACTGAAGTTGAGTCGAAACAAAGAAATCGCCTACATTGACTACTCAGGATCAAAGAAAGTCCAATCGAAACCACTTAATGCCACTTGATGTCAGGGTTTTTGGGGTGCAAGCAAAAATGGCAAAACGTAATCCCTGTGTGCGGCACCGTGAATCCTTTGGATGCTCGGGTGCCAACGTAACAATACATCTATTTGGGGTGCATCAGGCAAAATTTATTCGCTGTGTGTACAATGCGGTTAATCTTTCGGATGCTCGGGTGTCAACGTAACAAAACATTTATTTGGGCTGCATCAGGCAAAACTTAAACCCTGTGCATACAGTATTGCTAATCCTATGGATGCTCGGGTGCCATCACAATGCATTTATTAGGGACGTTGTCTAGAATGAGCAACATGCTCGTGATATTACGCTTAAGAATAAATTTGACAATTGTGATAACATTTTAATTTTGTTATTTTGCCATTTTTTCCGTTTTTTCACTTTGCCATATTTTCCGTTGCCATTATTTCCACTTGCCATATTTTCCGTTGCCATTATTTCCGTTGCCATCATTTCCGTTGCCATTTTTTCCTACACCCCCTCGTGACATATCCTCCACTTTCAAGCTGTTTGCAGACGACTGCGTGTGTTACCGTTCCATTATCAACGTAAGTGACTGTCTCGAAAGTGGAAAGTGGACTCCCCGCTGGGGAATGCGCTTTCAATCATTCAAATGTAATATGTTTCGAATCTCAAGAAGACGCAAAAATATTCATTTTGGATACACCTTAGAAAACTCAGTTTGGGATTTTGTTCCATCAATTAAATACCCCAGTGCTACAATAACCTATGATCTAAACTGAAGTTAGCACATCTCAAATATATGTAGTAAGGCATACCGAACTCTGGAATTACTTAAGAGGAATCTAAGCAAGTGTTCAGCTGAAATTGGTCTCCAGGCTTACAAAGGCCAGGTTATACCCGTCTTAGTGTATGCTAGTACCGCTTGGGGTCCTAACCAACTTTACCTACAGGACCAGCTAGAGAACGTACAGAAACGCTCAGCTTGATTCATTACCTCCAACTGCAGTTATGACTCCGGATCTATGACCTCAGTTTTGAAGCAGCTTGAACAAACATCCCTCTCAAAGCGACGTCGTGAGAACAGACTCATTCTGATGTTTAAAGTAAGGTTCGTAAGCGGTCACCGAAATTTCGGCGCTCGACCGCACACATCGGTGACCGAAACCGCACGTGCGGTTATTTCGGTTAGTAAATGAGTAAATGTGTTAAACGGAAAACTTGAAAAAGTCAGGTTTAAAGATATTATTTTTTGTGCCATGAGTAACAGATCTCACTTTGTTTGTTCTGTTTTCTGCCTGCGTGAGGCGTTACCATTGGAGGTAAAGGGGTGCATCTAAACGCTTGAGCCGCTTATTAAGGCTTGTGTACAGTAAACAGAACGAGAGTAGGCAAACGGAGACACAAATCTGTCTGCATTGCAATCGTCTCACTCTGTGGGCAAGTGCCAGTACTTGAGTAGGGATTAGGATTACACTGGTCTTGTTTGCGAATTGCACGTGTATGTGGGGGCGACAATGATTGGCAGGTGAAGTATCGTGAGTTTCTTTAATTTAAGCCCCGCATTGAGTGTTGCATAGAATAACCAACCAATAACATAATTCCTAAAATGGATAGGGATGGAAACAGGGTAGTTTCAAAATTCCTGTCAGCAGCATTCATTTGAGCTGAGGAATTAGACCAAACACAAAATGTCCGATGTTTGGAAACACTTCAAGCAACTTGCAAACCAAAAGGCTAAATGTCTCATTTGTGATGCGATTTTGAGTAACTAAATAATAAAACTAGACCGAATTTCGCTACACGTAGCGAAATGACACCCACTTGCAATGGTACAATCTATATGGTCAAAGACACATTTTCCAGTGTTTCAACATAATTGTCAGCTTCCGAATTATTATCATGAACAAGGACATAGAAGTAAATATAATGTAATCTCAAATAATCAAATTCAGTTTTCTAACCGTTTTGGAGATAATGGTCAACTTCCGGTTTTTGACCTTGACCATGACGGAGGAGGTCAAAGTCACCGAGGTACCTCTTATATAGCGTCTTTTAGGCCCAAAGGGTCGAAAATAAGCTCAAAATCGCTCTATCTCTAACCGTTTTCGAGATAATAATCAACTTCCGGTTTTTGACCTTGACCATGACGGAGGAGGTCAAGGTCACCGAGGTACCTCTTCTATAACGTCTTTTAGGTCCAAAGGGTCGAAAATAAGCTCAAAATCGCTCTATCTCTAACCGTTTTCCAGATAATGGTCAAGTTCCGGTTTTTGACTTTGACCATGACGGAGGAGGTCAAGGTCACCGAGGTACCTCTTCTATAACGTCTTTGAGGCCCAAAGGGTCGAAAATAAGCTCAAAATCGCTCTATCTCTAACCGTTTTCGAGATAATGGTCAACTTCCGGTTTTTGACTTTGACCATGACGGAGGAGGTCAAAGTCACCGAAGTACCTCTTATATAACGTCTTTGAGGCCCAAAGGGTCGAAAATAAGCTCAAAATCGCTCTATCTCTAACCAAGATAATGGTCAACTTCCGGTTTTGACCTTGACCATGACGGAGGAGGTCAAGGTCACCGAGGTACCTCTCATATAACGTCTTTTAGGCCCAAACGGTCGAAAATAAGCTCAAAATCGCTCTATCTATAACCGTTTTCGAGATAATGGTCAACTTCCGGTTTTTGACCTTGACCATGACGGAGGAGGTCAAGGTCACCGAGGTACTTCTTATATAACGTCTTTGAGGCCCAAAGGGTCGAAAATAAGCTCGAAATCGCTGTATCTCTAACCGTTTTCGAGATAATGGTCAACTTCCGGTTTTTGACCTTGACCATGACGGAGGAGGTCAGGGTCAACGAGGTACCTCTTATATAACGTCTTTTAGGCCCAAAGGGTCGAAAATAAGCTCAAAATCGCTCTATCTCTAACCGTTTTCGAGATAATAATCAACTTCCGGTTTTTGACCTTGACCATGACGGAGGAGGTCAAGGTCACCGAGGTACTCTTATATAACGTCTTTTAGGCCCAAAGGGTCGAAAATAAGCTCAAAATCTCTAACGGTTTTTCCAGATAATGGGCAATTTTTCTCTAACGGAATTCAGTATAGAAAAGTCACATGACCTTGACCTTGACACTGAATGTCGAGATTCCATCCATGATGTTACTGCCTACTGACATCGCACACGTGTTGAAACAAGGATTTGAGCGCTATTTCCAGCAATTTTTCGTGATGGAAGAGGTTTTTGAAAAATTTTGACCTCAATTTTACCTTGACCTTGAAGGTCAAGGTAAAAAAAAAATTGCGGATTTCACGACATCTCATCACCCTCTATCTCTGTGCCAAATTTCATCGTCCTACGTCCAATAGCCTAGGAGGAGTTTTCTGGAAACCAATTTGAGGTAAAAAAACTTTGACCTCAATTTGACTTTGACCTTGAAGGTCAAGATCAAAAAAAAAATTGCGGATTTCACGACATCTCATCACCCTCTATCTCTGTGCCAAATTTCATCGTCCTACGCCAAATAGCGTAGGAGGAGTTTTCTGGAAACCTCCGTGACGGAAAAAAAAAGAAAAAAAAAAAGGAAGGAATAAACAGCCGGAATTCTTTGCAAACCATACCGATTTGCAAACTATGTTTGTAAGTGGGAAATATATGAGAAAAAATATCAGTGATCGCGGTCACCGAAGCACGAAAAAGTGCGGTAACTAAAACCGCAAGTTCAGCCAGATTGCGACCCCTAGTTTAAAGGATTGCCCCAAAGAGCCTGTAAGCATTTATATTCCAGAATAGACACCGATAATGCGATTTGCTATTATTTTGAATAATACGATGTTTTATACTAAATTTAATAATATCTCAGGTCAAGCATGTATTTATGTTGTTTAATGTGAAATTAATAAAATTAATAATTTACTGCAAAAATCAAAATTTAAGCCGAAATCTGCCCATACACTGTTTGGTATTGTCTTGCTGAATCAGAACGGCAGATAATATTGTAGTGTTTTATTTAATTCAAATAAGAATGTTAAACAATGTGGCTGTAAGTTTTTGGCTACAAATATTTTTTAAAATATAAAGTTAGATATTTGTAATAAGTACTGTTTTTAATGTACGAGTAAATTACTTTTTAAGCATGTATTTATGTTGTTTAATGTGAAATTAATAAAATTAATAATTTACTGCAAAAACCGAAATTTAAGCCGAAATCTCCCCATACACGGTTTGCTATTGTCCTGCTGAATAAGAACGGCATAAAGAGTCGCTTCTTGGAGCTAGCTGCAAGTCAGCTGTTCCAGCTTTTACTCTGCATAACTTTCTAATTCCTTGTTGTCTGAGTCTCGGATTTACATAGCAGTCCTATTTATACACACATCAGAAAGTCCATGTGCAATTAACCAACAGTGACTGACTATAAAGTCAGTAAATACCGTTAGCTTCTGCGGTATTTTAGCTTCCGCTCGAGAAGAACAGCACGCCCGTGCATATTTATTACCAACACCCCTGAACTTTTTTTCACATTATTTTATTCGTGCGTGAGGACAGACCGAAAATAGACTATGTGTAATATGAACTTTTGGCAAAACAGGCACAATTTTGAATTGACTGCCTTTTGTTTTTTCCTTCGCAGAAGTGGAGAAAAGTAAACTTTGGCACTAAGATGTCAAATGTTTTTTATGTTCCCGGTATTAAGTTATTTCTTTAAATGAAAATCTAGTAAAATTATTGAAAAAAAAAAACTAGTGTCACATGGCCAAAAAATTGAAAAAAAAGGATAACGTGAATCTGTACAACATATACTTACTTAACTGCCAGATGCAAGAATTGGTTTAAATTTGTTCGTATACGCTAGCTTCAGCCGGCCTTTCTATCTTCCCAGGACAGAAAGGGTCGCAGATGCACCAATTAAAATAACAATAGATGAAACATGCTTGTTGTGACCCGGTTGAAAAAGACTTACAGTAAAACCTTTGCAGTGACCACCTTCTAGACCCAGATAAAAAAGACACAGAGTATAACCTCAGTTTATAGTACCTCCCCCTCCCACACTCTTCAAAATAGGGATAGAGGTTTTATGTAGCCCGACTTCTGGATATACATATATATATATATATATATATATATATATATATATATATATATATATATATATATATATATATATATATATATATATATATATTTAATATGACCGGAATATACATATATATATTCGTCTGTATTTATATATTCATTCATTTATGTAAAATAAAAGGCTTAATAGTACAAAGTTGTCGAAATAAAACTTTGTAAACAGGAGAGGCAAACGGTGGAAAAGCATGGCAGGAGAGGGGAAGGGACAAACAGTTGTTTTTGTTGGCAAAATCAAACGGCAATGACTGCTGAATAAAAGTTTTTGACATGATCGCATATTCTGATGTTGGTATCCACTGGTCATTCTAGTATGATTAGATATTAATGTTTGGGACTGGTAACAATGCCCTTGAACATTCTTATTATACTTGATTAACTAGAACTTGGCTAGCCACAATGTTCTTAAACACTGGTGTTAATTTAAATGTTTTCAGATCGTAGTGATTATTCAGTTCGTCTATCACTTGTCAAAGATATTTAGACGAATTTGTGACAAGATATTGACAAACTGACAAATATATGACAAGAAAGTCAGACAAACTAGTGACAAAAACAAATTTTTGACAGGTTTGCATTGTTGGGTTAGGCATCGTCAGATTGACGCTTAATGTTGTCAATCAATTTAACGAAGTTCTGACGAATTAGTAAGAAATTGACAAGTTCGTACCGAGGAGTTTCTGACAAATTATTGAATTATTAGCCTGATGAATTAATGACAAGCTGTAAAATGACGAATTAATGACAAATTTATGACAAAGTGTTGACAAATTTTTGATTGGAATTCGTTGAATTGGGTATCGCCAAAGGACAAGGCAAATTACTCAGTCTCTTGTCAGTTCGACAACGTTTCGACAATTTTTTGATAAAGCATATTATGTGTGTAGTAGCGCAGGGTTATCCGCAAAATTAAGTTCCGTGATGCATTGATTATATGTCTCCCCCCTAAGGGAGACATATATAGTATTTGGTGTGTCCGTCTCTCTGTCTGTCCGTCCGCGTGTCCGCAGTGAGTTCTTATGAAATTAATGAGTCGATTTTTCTCAAAACATACATACATATTGAGGTACATGTCTAGATGATGCCCGTGTTATTTTTTTCGTTCCTTCAAAAATTCTATTTTTGGCAAATTTTTGAACACAGGGTGGGGGGGGGGGAGGGTTCGTGCATTTTTTTCACTATGGCAGGCTAAACACCAAGACAGTTCGTTGGATAAGGCTCAGACGTCGCAGGAAGAACACACGTATAGCGCAAATGTATAATGCAAAGTTTTTCTTCATTTCCCTTGATTTCCCTTGAAATGTATTTTTGGCGGTTTTTTAAATTTCTGATTTTTAACTTTTTTGGCCAAATTGTTGCGATATCTCAGAAACAGTTTGTTGGATTAGGCTGAAACGTGGCAAGAAGAACCCACATATAGTGCAAATGTTTAGTACGAAGTTTTTCTTCATTTTCTGCAAAAATGTATTTTCGGCGATTTTTTA
This sequence comes from Protula sp. h YS-2021, assembly GCA_949752745.1. Taxonomy (NCBI): domain Eukaryota; kingdom Metazoa; phylum Annelida; class Polychaeta; order Sabellida; family Serpulidae; genus Protula; species Protula sp. h YS-2021. Next base: position 71,300,600 of record OX457027.1, read on the forward strand.
AATTTTTTTGGCTCGCCAATGTTGTACTTTTAAGCAAGGAATTTTTTTCACGTGACTGATTGGGGCGGGGGAGACATATCCGTTTTTGTTTTGACAAAAACACTGGCCAGTCTTGTTACTTGTGCGTCGACTTTCTTTCGACTTTACCTTCAACTGTCGATTTTTTTTGGCTTTAATATACAAGGGTCCCGCGTTAATTCGTACTCTTCGGGACCGAGGAAAAAAGTACGAATTAACCGAGGGTACCAATTGAGCGGGGCTCGAATTCTCGGTCCTTATTTTTTTATCTATGATGCAAGAGTATTTGGGGTATCCGCGCTCTGGTTTTTGACTTACTCGTTACTTGCTTCAACACTTTGCTTCATCCCGTCTCACCGAGACTCTAGTTAGGTTGTTGTTTGCTTGTATTTAGAGGTAGTCTATCGCTCTAGTTGGGTAGGTTGGTGGGGGAAGGAGGGGGGGGGGGTTGTTCCAAATTCTCTGGGATTTGCCCAGTTGTTACCTTGATATTTGAAAAGCGCGTAAAAAAGAAAAGTCTAATAATAATAATAATATTCTTTGGCTGTTATACTGAAACTGGTAAAATGCAGTTTACTAAAAAAACTGTTGTGGTTAGACACGGCTGGTCATAATGTCTCTGAATAGAATCGAGTTATTCGATTATTTCATTTTGTGGTGCTGCACTTAAAGATATCGCTTCAATAGTTAACCTTTCACTTTCGTTTTTTCCCAAAACACGAATGTGTCTCAAGTAGTGTCTGGAAAAGGCGTTTTCATTAATCTTGAGTGTTATGCTATTATGTGGCAAGTGGCACGCCGTGGGTTGCAGTAAATGTTTGTGTAGCATGGATACAAAAATATGAAAAGATAACAGTAAGTACTATCAGTTTTAACTTCAGTTATTGGGTCTAACCAAACCTCTCCCCACCTCCGCCTCCCCTCAACTCTTGCTTCCTTTTAACAGGCGATTGGCAGCTTATTGACTAAAAGGCAGAAAGTAATTCCGAAGGTGCGTTGTATCGTGGTCGGTTTAGTTGTGATTCCCGACCAATGGCTAACTGTACAGAGGATAACTCTGCTTTTAAAAACGGACGTAACGAAAACGAGAGCACAGAGACATATCACCCTATTATTTAAAATAAGAATTATCAAGCAAATAGAAATTTAGGTATTTTTTGTGCTGTTGGAAATAGGCCCCTTTCGACTCAGTGAATATGTTCCGGAAGAAATGCACGATGCTTAGTCTCATTGGCATATATAATATCATGGAGTGTTTTACAGCCAAAGTTTTACAGCCGTTGGTTTACGTTAGGCTATTCTGGAATAGACTCACTGAGTGGCTTCTTTTGCTGGGGACAAGTAGGTAGTATCTTACATGCTTGATATATTCTTATTTTAAATAATAGCGCGTTTAGTACAGATGTTCATATAAAGCTTCATACACATGACAGAAAGGTCCATTACATTTTGTCAGGAAAAAAAATTTTGTAATAAAGTATTTGGATAAGCCTGTGGATTCTGAGCTCGAATTCATAAATTAAGTTCAGCAATCATTCGGATTTGCAAATACGGGTAGGTTGGGGGTAACGACCTGTTCTGCGGCTGTGCCTATTTTATCCGTTACAGCTTTGTCGCCAAAATGGAGCAACGGACTATTCGGAACGAAATAATAACCCCCCCCAAAAAAAAAGAAAAAAAAAAAGATCAACTGGTAACACGTTCTTAATAAATATATCATTTGCCAGTTTTGACTGAAGTTTATAAAAGTCTTTGAAGTTTGAAGCAAGATAATTACAGTGGATATGACTTAGCGCGAAATCCATTCATACGAAACTAAGAATGTCATATAAAGTATCGGCAGTAAAAACGTCGACTGCGAAGAGGTCGGTGGATAAAATGCCGACGGTCAAAACTCCGCTTTTACATCTGTCGACGTTTTGACCGTCCACGTTGTGTCCGAATAGCGGCTAACAGTACAAGCTATTGATCTCTACTGACAAGGAGTGAGCAAATATTGTGTGGTATGTGTTGTGTGCCGTATCTTTGCCGTCAGACTGAACAGTAGATATCTCAGTGGGGGTTCTTATCTTCCACGTTTCGGGGATTCTCACTTCCACACTTGCTATTTAGTTATATTCACATTATAAATGCCATTTTGGGTTTCCAGAACTTGCTAAAAAATTAAACAATCGACATGAACGCTTTGATATAAGGCGTTGAACATAAAGGCGCTGGCTGCGGGCTTTGCATCTCTGCTGCCTATGTTTTTAACTTTTTTGCCCTGACTGGCAGTTGCGCTTACGTTTGACAGAGAAATGACCGAAGCTCTAATGTTCGTGTTCTAGAATACGTAAGTATGTACTAACTTGAGATATTGTTTTAAATCTCTTTTTTTTTTGCAGAGCGTTTGTTGAAGTACAACAAGAAAAGACAAGCAAGCGGTGTTAATTTCGCTGGAAAATAAAAAGATAAAATATGTCGACGAAAATATTCAAAGGCTGCGCGGTGATGCGCGGAAGGTTGGCGTGTCAGTTACGTTACTGCCACCACGGGCCGAAGGTCAGTCCATGCTTTTGTTGCATTCAGGTGTATGTTACAATGCTACATTTATATATGGAAATGTTCTAAAGAAAGCTCTGCGTTTAAGTGCTTTATGCAACAGTGCAGTATATCTGCTATGCACATAAAAGGTGAGGGATTTTTCAACGATATGCCGTTAACCGCTTTATACGATCTACTGCCTTGCGATTAATCAGTTTAATCTTCATAGCATCATAATTGAAGGGGTGACTGTTAGCTTGGTTGGTTAAAGCATTGGTTAAAGTATTCAAAGTTTCCATGTTATGATCCGCCTTTTGTGATGGGTGGGGATTCCCTTTTACTCCAGCTGCATCGCGGGATTATAAAATTAGGGACAATGGAATCCCTCGGCCATCCCTTTAAAACGGAGAAGTAAAGGCTGTTGGGTAACTATGGACTCTTCACTGTAATGAATACTCGTGCTTTAATGTGAAGCTGATGTTTCTTCGATGTTAAAGGTCATGGCCATCAGACGAGAGGACAACAGTGTGTGGGAAAGGAGAGCCCCATTGGCACCATCTCACGTCAAAAAGGTGAAGGCCATGGGACATACAGTGCTCCTCCAGCCGTCAAACAGGAGGGCTTATCCCATGCAGGTAACCTACCCCAGCTACCCCCCTCCCCCCCACACCTCCTCCTCCCCCGTGTTTTCAGTCCCAGTTCTGTGTTATATATTTTGTAGTGTTACCAGAACTCCCAATTGCTGGTTCATGTGATATCTTATCTTTTAGATATCGACCAGATTTTGGACAAAGGTAACTTTTTCAGATTTTCTAAAAAAAGCAGGTGTCCTATTGAACATTTTTAGCATGTTATGTTGTTGAATCATCGGATTATTAATAATAAAATGTGTATTTGAAACTTCTCGTTGAAGAATTATGATCTGACTTGATGGATTTACTTTAATGCAACCAAAGCGTATTCATTCCAGCATTGTCATCTAATGCACATAAGATCGTACAAGATTTAAGTATGCTTTAGTTTGCTTTTGTACAGGCGTTTCGTGCGGGAGTTGACAAGTTGTCCAGCCTATCTTTCCAAACTTTTTTATCCGATGTGGGGAGTCACTTTTTATCTCTGTGCTCATACAAGGCCGCCGATTACGGAAAAACATTTAAGTGCCAACTTTGGCTTAATAATGGTCTTGCGTTTGGTTGAAGATTCGTCTTGCGCAAGAGGTGATCAATGAATGATGTTTTTAATTACCGCTAAATTGAATAAATGAATCAATTAATAAGTAACGAATGACTTCACACGCAATCAATGGTACTTTCGTCTTGCAATGCAGAGATCAATGCAGTTCGAAATCATGGACAGTCTTAGCGTGTGAGAAGCTCTTGGTGAACAAAATAGGAAGGCTTGCCCACCACCCAGTAGGCCACTGCCTCATGCAGGGCTAGAAATTAACGGCAGCCCGGTGGCCCGAGAACTAATCTGGGCTCGGGGCCCTGCGTGCCAGGCTTATATGTATTGGGCCCCCACTTTTCGCTTGGGCCACCTGAATTTTTTCCCCGGGGGCCTGGAAAATTCCTTTCCAGTCGTGCTAATGAAAAAAAAAATGGTGACTAAAATCAATGAAACCTTCGCCTTATGGATGGCTTTTACAGAAATAATGTACAATTTGCATCTTTTACTTTCTGAAATTAAGTGTAATTTGATAAAGTTCGTTTTATTAAAAATATGCATTATGTTGCAGTAGAACTGGCATAAACACACTAACTATAGTGAATTGTTAATGTGAGAACTTGAGCCCAAGAATTCCATTTCAGAAGACTGTGTTGCTCAAGTGTCACTTTTTTACAGCAAGTGTCTGACTGGCGTGTATCGCTTTTGAGCTCAAGCTGAAAATACCTTACGCCTAAAGCTCTTTCCTTGTTTTGATTGCCAACAAGCGCCAGTGAAGTCTCGTCCAATCTTTCGGGACAAGTGGGGGGGGGGGGGTGGAGAGGTGGTGGTGTTGCTAGTTAAGAGTTTATAGATCCCGGTTCTAAAAAAAGGAGAATGTATGATCGGTGTAAATAAACACTGTGCTGTATTTGTTGTTACCCGCTTGCATGTTTAACTTTGCAGGAATATCAGAACGCAGGTGCGATCGCTAGTGAAGACATAAGCGAGGCCTCGGTGATACTTGGTGTGAAACAAGTACCCATTGATGTACTGGAGCCGGAGAAAACCTATGTTTTCTTTTCACATACAATTAAGGCGCAAGAAGCAAACATGCCCCTCCTTGATGCCATCTTAGAGAAGGTATAGAATTATAGACAACGACATATAAGTTCTGGTCATTCGTTTTAAGGTCAAGGCTTAACTTAACATCGTTTTATTCCAGTGTACCTCTGAATCCGAATGATTTTGGTAAATACTAAAAATTTGCTCACCCGTGTGCATTGTCAATTTAACTGATTGGCTCAGAAATTTGTTTTCAAAATGAGACTGTGGAGACGGTGACGTTACGACTAGAGACCATACAGTTTATCATTACTTAGCATAAGGAAATAACTCTCATGGTGGTGATATTTGTGAAAATTGCTACGTTAATGTTAGGCAGCAAGTATTGCCTGTTTCCAGAAAATTCGACTGATTGACTACGAAAAAATGGTAGACGAGAGGGGAGGTAGAGTGGTAGCCTTCGGCAAATACGCCGGCGTGACGGGCATGATCAACATCTTACATGGGCTGGGACTGAGGCTTCTGGCCTTAGGCCATCACACACCGTTCATGGTGAGAACCATTGGACTTGATATTTATAAATGTTTTCTTCATTTTGCATAAGTCTTTGTTTAGTGTTATAGATATTATATATGGAATTTGATTTGACCAGAATTGGACCTAATTAAAGCGATATTCAGTGATAATTTACAATGTTTAAGAAATGCATATGCATATATTTTAAACTAAACTGCCCTTTTTATAAGCCAATAATACGCATTTCAGCACATTGGGGCTGCACACAATTACCGCAACAGCGAGCAAGCGAAGCAAGCGGTCCGAGACGCCGGCTACGAAATAGCTCTTGGCCTCATGCCAGCATCCATTGGCCCGCTCACTTTCGTTTTCACTGGAAGTGGCAACGTCTCGCAGGTAAATGACGTATGTGCCCTTCCATTGAGTGAACAACCTCAAATTAGAATCACTTCAGTTTTTATATTTCCCAGGCGTTTCTCCCCCCGGGTACCATTTTACAGACAGTGCTTCCTTTGACTCTGATTTTTCAGTGGATAATGTTTACTCATGAAGAACAATTGAGGATTGTCATTGTGTAGAGTGTTGACAGCCTCTGTGGAATCCTCCTTTTATTACCTGTATACAAAAACGTAACTTTTAGAACATGAATCGAAAAATAAATGATTCGAAGACCGCAATGCCCTTTTGTCTGGTTTCCTTTCAACTATATAAGTTTAACCACGAAGAAACAATTTAAGGTGAGAAATTCACCGTCTAGGTTGATAATCCATTTCGCATTTATATTTATCAAAGTTGACTTTTATTGTAAAAAGCATGTAGATTTTTTGCTGAAATGAAGTGGCTGCTTAAAAGATCTTACTGATCTGAGTACACAGAAATGTTGGCATGTGTGAGATCAAAGCCGAGCGTATTTTTATCACATAAACGAGGTGGCGTGACTGGTACACTGACGCGTTAGTTTCGATTTTAGGGTGCTCAAGAGGTTTTTCGAGAACTACCAATAGAGTATGTGAGCGTTGAGAACCTGCCAAAAGTTGCTAAAGCCGGGTGTAAGTGTTCAGTAATTTATTCATGAACTAGAAAACGATGTCTTCAGCAACGAAACCGAAAGCTGTATTTTTAGAGAAGCTAATAAATGTGTTTCTGGTGAATAGAAGGATTTATTTATATTTGCAAGCCTTAAGCATTTTATGGCCCAGATACTGTTACAGCATGCGTAGTTTTAAAGCATTTCCATAAGTGCAATTATTGAGATATAGCTTTATAAAAAAAACAAAATAAATAAAACTAGCGTTAATGTAAAGTGAGTTTAACAGAAAACGAAGAAAGAAAAAGACGTTAGTTTCGGTTTGAAGTAAAGGTAGTTTTCCTCTTTCAATTTTGACTAGTAAGTTCACGTCACAAATAACTGGCGGACATAAAAAGTCTGCTTTTTACAGTGATCAAATATTTCTTTACTCCTATAACACGACGCACATCGATAAGTATTTATCTATTCAAGTTGTCGTCTGATTTTGTTTTTGTTCTCAATAGCGACAAGTAAGATATATGGCTGTGTGGTTGATATGGCTGACAACCTAGTCCGGAAGACTGACGGCGGCTTCGACGAGCAGGAGTATCTGGCGCACCCGGAGAGATACGCTACTGTTTTCCCTCGTCAGGTTACCCACAATGCCATTTTTTGAGACAGGGCAGGGGAGTGGAGAGCGGACTGCTGGGGAGGGTGTTGGGAAAAATGTTTACACAAGTCAACTGAATTGGGTGATTTTATTCTCGAAGCATTTAGGATCATTATGGAAGCCTTTCTTAGTGAAAACAAGAATGCAATACCCAATCATAGGGTCATAGGATAACATAATTAAAGTACATTCTTGGTGGTTGCAGCTGAAATAACTTTAGGGGAAAACATCTGTTTTGTTTATGCTGAAAATACAAAAGAAAACATTGATATGTTGCATCATCTATGTCGCTTGAATTGTGTGTTTTGGTATGTACAGTATAACCTCTCTATAGCGACATCAGTTATAACGACAGAACGCTGATTAGTGACATAACTCAGGGTTTGCGTTGGCGGGGTTTTTGTCGACTTTTTGGGCATTTTTTTTTACGAAATGACTCACTTTTTCAGAGCCCACCGAGTTTTCTGGACCCAACTGAGTCACACTTTCCTTTTTTGACTCACTTTCCTGAGAACCCAGCGCGAACCCTGAATAACATTATGGTCCCAACTGATTTTTTCGCTGTCGTAATGCATCGGTTATTGCCACTTGTCGGATATAACGACGTTACTTCTCGGGGTTGTGTTGTATCTATTCATTACACGGGGGCGATAATATGGAGTTGTGCGGAATTGCATTTTTTATTGCATATGTATTTTAATTGAAATCTTTTCCTCACACGCCTGCCGACAGATAGCCCTGGTCTTGTTCCATATCATCGCGAAACTTCTGTTCCCTCAGGCAGCCTCGTACACTTAGGCCTTTTGGTGTGTTTCCTGTTCTTTCAGATAACCATGTACACTTCGGCCTTTTGACGTGTTTCCTGTTCTTTCAGATAGCCCCGTAAACTTCGGCCTTTTAGTGTGTTTCCGGTTCTTTCAGATAACCATGTACACTTCGGCCTTTTTATGTGTTTCCTGTTCTTTCAGATAGCCCCGTAAACTTCTTCCTTTTGGTGTGTTTCCGGTTCTTTCAGATAGCCCCATAAACTTCGGCCTTTTCGTGTGTTTCCGGTTCTTTCAGATAGCTCCATAAACTTGGGCCTTTTGTTGTGTTTCGGGTTCTTTCAGATTACCCTGTACACTTCGGCCTTTTTGACGAGTTTCCTGTCCTTTCAGATAGCCCCGTACACTTCCGTTCTCATGAACTGCATTTACTGGGCGCCTGGTGCACCGCGATTTATCACTATCCCTGATGCGAAGAATCTGCTTCACACACAACGAATGCCCTGGTTGCCGAGCAGCGAGGGATGCCCGCATTTGCCCCACAGGATGCTGGCCGTGTGCGATATCTCAGCCGACACGGGTGGTTCCATTGAATTCATGAAGGAATGCACGACCATTGATCACCCATTTGTTCTGTACAATGCCAATGAAAACAGTACTAAGGAAGAGTAAGTCACTAGCCGTCTAATCATCAATTTCGTACTGGTAGTTTTAGCACTTCTTGAGTGGCAGTTTCGTTGTCAGGTTTAAATGCCATTTCTGTATCTGGCATGTAACAATAAAAAGAAAAAAGAAAAAGTGCTTCAGATAAACGGAAAAAAAGCGCTTCAGATCAAGCGAAACAGGTTATTGATTGATTGATGTGTGGTAAGGCTTTACTTTCTTGGAAAACGAAAGTGGCTTCTGTCCAAAACGCTTCTTAAAAGAACCCAAAGCAAAAAAGGAGAGATATACATAATTAGGAAAAAGGAAAGTATAGGTCCTTTAAAAAGCTTATCAAAGACAAAAGAGAAGAAGTTAAATGGCTAAATAAGTAAAATAAAATAATATTTCAAATAGCCACAAAATAGTAGGCGAATCCATGATGATTTATTTGCATTCTTCACATGAATGCAAAAAAGAAAAAAGTGAAAGTTTGTGAAATGAAGCTGCGATGTGTGTGTGTGGAGGGGGGGGGGGGGGGGTTAGGGGTAGGGTGGGGGGGGGGGGAGTGGGGATGTCCAAACACAACTAATTACATGATCATTTTACTTTTATTTTTAACAGCAAGTAGGTCAGGTAAATAAGGTAGTTGATTATAATAAGGTGTCAGTTATTTGACGTGTTTTCTTGTAGCCTGGCAGTCTTTACACAGCAAATGTGATGGGAAATAGCGGCGGTCTTATGGGTATTATAGTTTCTAACGATGCACTGTACAGTGGTGCACAGGGAATTCGTGTGAATGAATATGTTTTGGAAAGTTGTTAAATTATTGGAATTTTCGAAAGCCTGCCATGCACATTTCCTACGGGAGATGTAATTAAGTGTTACTCTGTACCCCTTTTTGAAAGTAATATTCTTCACAAAGCCTCTTTCCCTATACCATTCCAGAATAAAACCATCACTAGTGGTAATTAACAGGAAAAAAAATATCCGCCATTATTGCTGTGACTTTATTACATTTTTTTTTTTCTTGGAAATATCGGTAACGGATAGTGGATATTAATGGTAAGTTCGCGTGCACGTATTAAATGTGAGCTCTTACTGAAAGTGGAAGCGGAACCTGTGCACGTGATATGTACATTGACCACACGCGCTTTAGCCACTTTAATACAGATGATAACCTTTCAACCATTTTAATACTTGCTGGGGTATAAACTGTTGTTGATTGTGTTTAGTTTTAAAAAATGCGAGGAGGGGAGGGGGGCGGGGGTGGGAGGAGTGGTCGGTTGCATCTTATATTTTAAGAAGGCATGGAAACCGCTATTTCGATCAAAAGAAAATAAAATATTTCAACTCACAGTCGATAAAAAGAACTATTTTCTTTATGTCAAGAATTTTAACCTGAAGTTTTCTAAAACTGAATGATCAATTTATAAATTATTTAAAACACGAAAGTCGTTGACCGTTGTAGCTTCGCTGGCGATGGAGTGCTGGTCTGTTCCATTGATAACATGCCGGCGCAGATACCACGCGAAGCGACGGATTTCTTCGGCAGCATGCTGCTTCCTACCATACCCGATATTGTGAGTTCCAGTCACAGATTCTGCTTTGTCTTTGAGCTTGAAGAGAGACAGATTAACAGGGAAAATGTTTTGTAAATATATCTTAATTGGTGGATATAAAATCAATGAAAACTTATAAACTGAAACATATATATGTAAAAAATGGAACCACAAAATGTGAATACGCGGTTGTTTTTTTATTTTCTGCTTCACAGATGAAATCGGATGCGAAGACTCCATTTGAAAGATATGACGCCGGTCCTGTCGTTAAGAATGTAAGTAAAATTTGTCTTTAAATGAAACCGCGATGGGGGGGGGGGGGGGGGGAGGGGGTTGGGGAGATGGATTTGGATGGATGGAAACCTAGTCGAGTCCTCCGCCTGCCAATCAGAGTGCAACATTTTGCCACGGAGCTACAAAAAGTAAATGGTTTTATAATTTATTTGTGTACAAGATAAATGCAAATATGAATCGCTTCTTGTAAGTACAATAGCGCTTCTTTTGAGGCGGTGGTTGTTGTTTTGTCGTGAATGTGCTTATTTTAAAAATTGCATGTTCTGTGAGGCTCAACGTGTCGTATCCAAGGTTAGGGGTGGGAGAAGGGGAGAGGGAGGCGTCCAGCACGGTTTCAAATTTTAACAAAATAGAACAAAAACTCGAGCGGACCTTTTCGAATTGAGTAAAAAATCAGCTAAAATTTCTAAGCTTCAGCGAACATTTTCGGTTGCATTTTAACAAAAAAGGATCTTGTCGAATTAACGTTTTTCAGATGCTAATTGATCGAGTTATAACTTATTTAAACATTCATTGCCTTGTGAGTGGCGTATTTGGGGCAAAAATACATCTAATGTAATAATGTTCATAATGACTTGATATAATTATTGTTTAATCAAAATAACAAAAATGTATAAATTTAACTTGAGAGCAACTGTTATGTGAATTAATGTGCATTTGCTTTATTCAGGCTGTGATTGCCTCTAATGGAGTGCTAACACCAAACTTCCAATACATATCCGAGCTGCGAGAAGGGAATAGGTGGGTACAACTGGCCAAACAAACCGCTGTACGAGACAGCATTTGTTTTGCTGCATGTTGTCAGCCATACATTGTTTGCAGCTTTTAATCGTGGTTCATCTGTCCAGCCAATGCGCTTAACAGTGCAGCACTTTAGCGTACATTTGCTGTGTGGTTAATTTTGTTGCTCTTAATGCCATAAAGTTGCAGCGCTTTGTTCAAAATGCTGCGCTCCAAAACGTATTTTATATGTTATTTTTTTGCATTATAGTACTTATCTGTAATGATATGTTTTTGGTTTTTTTTTTTATATTTTACAGTTGTTAACTTATAGGACATAAATGGAAGAGATTATAATAATAGATTATGGTGCTGGGTGCTTTGTATTGGATTCGGACACACGTAGAAGGCCTGTGAACAAACCGTGCAGCGCTGAGTTCATTGACCTTCAACAAGTGTCCAAATAAAATGCAGAGCATTTCCTTCATCCGTATCCTTCTTATACCCCCAGATAATCCCCTTTTCTGTGACGCCCCCTGTGTGTTACCTGTCAAATTTCGTTATGCAAAACAAAATGGTTTCGTCAAAAAGCCTTTTGTTTGCGTCACGCCGGCTTATACCTATGACGTTCGAATAAATGTGGCAAGCGAAGTTTCGTACGCAGTTAGATAATTTATCTATCATTTCTTTACACGGAAGTGAGATGTGATTCGGTGCTTGTTATAATGGCCGTTAAAGGATTGTTTTTTTTTTTGTGTGTGTGTGTTTGCCATTTACAGATAAATTGTGCGTTCAGCAACATGTTTTTAAGCATGGGGTTTCGTAAATGATTTAATTTTTCTTGCCAATTTCATTGATTTGCAGCGAGAGGTGAGTATTAGACTGCGGTACGTAACCCGTTTCTGGCAGTAACTAATCCTTTTCCCAGTTTAAGTGCAGTACTTAATTTTTTCTGGGTATAAGTGCAGTACTTGAATCTTTTTTCGGTACTAACTTAATATATGTGACTGGATAACAGTTCAGGGTTTACATAAACTTTTTCGTGGCCAATCAGGTGGTGTTGAGATCTTCCTGCCTCGACCAGAAGTTCCATTGCATGACTTTTTCACTTAAGTCCTTATATTTGTACATTTTCATTTAGCAACCCAGGTGAGAAGGCGAGTCTCCTTAATCTAACCACTCATATCCTGTCTTAAATAACAAAATCGCTAAGAGTTATTTCAAGCAAGACTGAATTCGATGCAATATCTGGGAAAGCTCGGAGGGCAGTCGGGAAAATTCGGGCCTTTCTGACGTTAGTCTCATCATGTGCCGTACTGCGACGTTTTGATTTTAATCACGGATTTGAGGGTCCTTTATTAAAAATTAGTAGCACACTTCTGTTGCCAGGCGTGGTACTATAATCGCTTTTCAGCCCCCCCCCCCCGCACGAAATGTCCGTACAAAAGCGTATAAGATCGTATAAGGTCTTGCATACTTTTGTATGAAATTTTCGTATAAAATCGTATACGATCTTGTATGAAATTTGTATGCAAGTTACGTAGATTGCAAACTATTGCGTACTGTTGCATGCTATTGCAGGCTAGGAAATTATGGTTTAGTATTATACGCTTTTGTACGTTTTTGTTTCCTCATTAATATCATGTGTGGACTCCATGTCAGTGTGATAGAATGACCACCAGTCATCAACTCGTACAAATTCAGAGAAAAGCATACACAAGCATACTGATGCATGCCAAATCGTACTCATTCCATCATTTGCAAACTGGTGCATGTAAGATTGTATAATATTTCGTATGCCCTAGTTTGCTTTTGCACGGACGTTTCGTGCGGGCCGCTCTTTCACTGGCAAAACCCGCTTGCAAACTGCTATCGACTCAGGTTGTATAATCATAATTCCAAGGTGTGCAGAATGTAGGAAATTCGTTTGCGTGTTTTAGAAAACAAACTTCCCACCGGTAATGAGAAATTACTTTTTGCCCGTTCGGGCAGGTCGGGCAGTCGCTACTGTAAAGCCATGTGTTGTTCGGCCAAGTGTAGTTATCGTATTTATACTTCAGTTGTCACATCAATCTGATTGTGGTTCTCAAAAGTTCCAGAAATGGCCTTTATTTTGATGTTTACTGTTTAAAATTTTGGGTTCAAATTTCACTTGCAGGGAGCTTTGAAAGCAAGCTGTAACAGAAACCCTGCTCCCTCCCAACCACTCTCCTCGGGAACAACCCTGACCTTACTAAGACTCGTGTACTAATAAATTATTAGATTATAGTTCTGAATTCATTTCATTTTCTTATAATTTAAATGATGTAATCAGTTTGTATTATCTACGTTCTTGCGCTCTCTGTCCAACCACTCCCAAAGCATTGTGCGTAGTGCTACATATCGCTTAGATAAAAGCGTTTACTGACAACAGTTAATTTCAATGCCTTTCCAATCTGCTGGACCCAGTCTTATTTCACTATATTTAACCGGGCATATATGGCACTTGTTCATTTCGTGTATTTACAAATACTTTATATACGTTATTGCAGATACGTCATTTCGTTAGTAAGACAGAAGGGTAATTATGAGTAACGACTGCGGCGACATTTTTTTTTGTTTGTTCTTTTTTTAGTTTAATATTTTTCGCAGTTACAGTGATGGTTCATAACAGTGCCAAAATTTTTAAATATCGAAAGAATGCTGTAAAAAGGAAAGGCACATTTCAAGAACAAATAAAAAATAATAATTCTCAAACAAGACCAATTTTGTGCTGTTTTATATGAGCGAATCTGAAGGTTAAAATAAAGACATAAAAAACATCAGCTAAAAATGACCTGGTTCTGTGTTCGTGATCTACGTTTAACTTCGTTTTTCTTTCTTTTTTAAGTTTTTATTTCCATTTTGGTGTCGTGTTATATCCTTTTTTTACCAAATGCAGTGGTGTTTGAATAATAACAAATGTACGTTGCATAAATCGTGAAGTAACACAGTGAAACATTTCTAGACGACCTGGTACGGGGGGGGGGGGGGGGGGGGCAGGTGGTCATCACCTCCATATCCACTCTGAATCTGTTACTGCTTGCCCCCCCCCCCCTCCATACCCCCCCCCCCCTCCACCACAACCACACACATAACCGAAATAACCAATGCTAAATATAAAGACATGTGGCACCTGTTGTTGCAGACAGTCGAAAATGCCGTCACGGCTTGACTCGGCGGTGCGTAACGTGCTGATTCTTGGCTCGGGCTACGTCTCTGCGCCTGTCGTCGATTATCTCACACGCGACAAGAGCGTCCACGTCACGGTGGGTGAGTGCTCGTCACTTCCGTTTTAGTCGACCTTTTGGCACGATTGCATTTAGCGAAACATAACCTACAGGACTATGGTTGGCTTCTATATTTAGGAGGGGTCAGTGGCATGAGATATTGTTTCAAACCAGTTGAATCAAACACATTTATGGACGATACTTGAAAAAAAAGTTTTCAACTATCACAGTGGTGCACATAAGACCTTCGCATTTCGCCATGGCGAAGGTGAAATCCATTTGGCGAAGGTGAACAGATTCACCTTCGCCAATTTGGCGAAGGTGAATTTTTTTTCATAATCAAGCTTGATGAAAAGTTAAAGCTTTAGGCAAAGCTACAAATCGGTTAGCTGAACGTCCTTCGCTAAATTGGCGAAGGTAAAAAAATCTTTATGTGCACCCCTGCTATCATAATGAAAGGTATTCCCGATTTTATTTTATTTTTTGTTCTGCTAATGGTATATGGTTGCTGTGTATTCCCTGTTATCGTGCGATGCCGAGTTTTTGCGACACATATGTTTTGGGTGCAGCATCTGTGATGCGAGGTGAGATAGATGGCCTAGCAAACAAATATCCCAACACAACGCCTGTGCTGCTGGACGTGCTCCGTAGTCAAGACGACGTGGAGATGTTGATAAGAGAACACGACATTGTCGTCAGGTTAACTCGCCATTGTTTCAACTTCGACTTTTTGTGGAAAAGTAAATTTTAATGGTAATTGTGTGTGTTTGTTTATTCATAATGGCCAGTCTTCAGCATTTTCTGACGGCATCACCGTAATAAAAAAAGTAAAGAAATATAAATAAAAAATAAGGAGTAACTGCAAACCGTTGGTGTCAACATTCCATACCAATAATATTGCTTTGTAGTTTGCTGCCCTACGCACACCATCCCGACATTGCAGCAATGTGTATCAAACACAAAACAAACATGGTGACCGCCAGTTACAGGTCGCCCGCCATCTACGCCATGCACAACGAGTAAGATCACCTCAGATCTGTAAAAATAAATGAATTCCCCCCTCCCCCCCCCCCGCCACCCTCCTGTAAAAACAATTGGACAGGGAGGCAGAATCAGTTGATGAATTTTCACGATGTTATGAGAAGGTTTTTTAAGAAGACTGTGGTTGTTACAATTGAGTGAAGTTTTCTAAAGAACAATTTTTCAGTGTTTCGGGGTGTTTTATTTTTATCATACAATCGAAGCATCACCACATCCATTTGAACCTTCATCTGGCCCGAACACGTTAAATGCCAGTGCTGACAACTATGCCTTGAATTTAGTACAATAAACGTCGTTATAATGAAGAAGTTCTGGACCGGCTTAAAAGTCCATTATAGAAATGTGTTCACTAAATAAAATTGAATTTTAAAGCGGATGTTAGAAATTCAAAGAAAATAGTAGTGACTAATCAGAGGTTGTTTACTATGCACTAACGAAAGTTTTACTTATTTTAAAATATATGGGCGTTTTGGGGATTGCTGTTTTTGCCATTGCAGCGCCGTAGAAGCAGGTATTACTGTGATGAATGAAGTGGGCGTAGATCCCGGTATAGACCATCTTCTGGCCATGGAATGCTTTAACAGGATTGCGGAAAACGGCGGAAAAGTAGATATATTATTCCCCAGTTTTAATCGACATGAAATTGAATCTCAGTCCCCTATACGTTTAGCATATTTCAGGTTGGATATCTTTCTTCAAAAGGTACTACCCTCCGTATTATGAACTAATTAAAATAGAAAAAAAAAGAAAAGAAAAAAGAAAATAAAAAGTGTATAAAGAAAATAAAGCAAGTAAAAAGCAATAGAGAAGCGTCTCTACGTCACCTTGTCTGTACTGTTTTATTGCAGGTGAAATCGTTCGTGTCGTGGTGTGGTGGACTGCCCGCCCCAGAAAGTTCAGCCAACCCGCTGAGGTACAAGTTCAGCTGGAGTCCGCGTGGCGTTCTCTTCAACGTTCTCAGCGGTGCGAAGTGGCTGCAAAACAAACAGGTGATCAATCATTGTTTTTTCTAACACTCAAACATATAAGAAAGTCGTTTTGAAAAGGAAACGAACAAGTGTTGTGTCCAGACGGAATAAAAACTAAAGTAAAGAAGAAGACGTTTCCAATTAAATTTAGAAATTTATAATGAAATTGGTAGAATTTTTGTGTTCTGAAAGGGTAATAACTCTAAATACATCAGTGCCTAAGTTACTGAGACATTAAAAAGTGGTGTTTTAAGATATTGGGAGGGGTTTCATTTCTGCTCCATGCTGGACTATTCCAATCTGTAAATTGTTACACAAGAAGGCCTAAACGGTGTCACCTTGTTTATTGCACACCCACAGATTCACACAATTGACGAAGGCGGTGCTTTGTTGAACAACATTCAAGAGTTTGACTTCTTGCCTGGCTTCAGTCTGGAGGGATTTGCTAACCGCGACTCAACCGTATATACTGACCTGTACGGCATTCAGTCTGCAGAAACGGTACTGAGGGGCACCCTACGCTACAAGGTACCAGTACCGGCCTCAGTACAACTAGCTCAAAAGCTTTCGAAAGACGTGGTATCTTAACAAACAAAGAAATAGATCATCTGATACAAAGTGCTGAATAATTTTATTTCATACCAGTTAAGCGCGATAAGCGAGTGACGTTGTCCGATGCGCTGTGCGTAATTGTGACGTAATGCATTTGATAAAAACCGCAGATATGTGGTAGATTTTTTATGTTTACTGGAAAACAAGGAGTCACAGTTTGTCGCGTACTGTTATATTTTTAAGATCATATAACCACGATACCGCGTAAATTCACACGATATTGAAATATTTGATAATAATACAGATCACACCGGCATATCAGCATGCACCTGGGTATTCTTTGTTTCAGAAGTTGCAAATTATCATGTCAGCTGTGCTGTTTTGTAGGGATTTTCAAATGCTGTGAAAGGATTAATAGCATTGGGATTCATAGACCCCACCCCTAACGCACTCCTGCATTCACAAGCGGCCGACATCACCTGGGTTAGTCACGTTTTTTCCATTGCTAAAATTTAACGTGATTTCTTTCGTGTCTTTTCAGGACATGATATGAAGGTTTTTCAATATTGTGGACGTAAAACCACAATCAAAATTAGTAATGACGTGAATTTTTTTTTTTACAGAAAGACTTTATGTGTACGCTGCTTGGTCAGAAACAAGGCTTGTTTGTGGACAATGTCAGGGACTTGGTCTATGATAAAGTTGGGTGCAGCGAGATCAGGATGCAGGCTGTGGAAGGGTACAGTAGCGTATATCTTTAACTTTGGACGTGGGGCGACGTTTTGACTGAACCATATACCTATTAAATTTACGTATTTTGATGACATATGGGCCGAATTGGAAGGCAGTTAAAATTGCCGGTTCATTGTTTAAATACAGTTAGTTATAGTTTCTTACGCAAATTTAAATTGCAAGTGTTCATAAAATAATATATGGGGGAATGTATTGAAGAAACGCTACCTATTGATCAATTCTATTTATCGGCACGAAAGTTGCACTTATTACTGAAGTATGCAGATGGTAATGATCACGATGGCCAGCGTTGTCTTCTCTGGAAAAACAGCATAATTCACTTGCAGAACAATTTTAGTTTCTGAAAAAGGATTTTATGTCCTTGAAAAACTTGTAGGATTTATAGGAATTTTTCATGAATCTTAAAACATTAAAACGGTTTATTTCAAACCACATAAAACAAAGAACTGTTGGTGTTTACCGTTTTATATTTAGGCTCGGGTTGTTGGATGACGTCTTGATTGACAAGAAGGACAGTCCATTAGACACCCTTTCCTATTACTTATCCAAGCGCCTTTGTTTCGGTAAGCAATGTAAGGAAGATTGTTAGGTGTTCTATAATTAAGTGCAAATCCTTGTAATTTAAAAAAAAAAACACACACACACTTTATATAAAACTTTAGAATAGTAAAGTGACGCTTTGGATTAAGGTTCCAGCCTACTAGTAAATAGAGTATTTGTTTGTTATGTTTCCGACGTAGAGAGGAAACATCTTGGTTTTGTGCATTGTGTGTGAAGGTGTGTGTAGTCTGTTTCAGCTGTAGACACCTAATTTCGTTAACACAACTCTGGAACGAAACGCCCGATCTGCTTCAAACTTGGTGGGATTATGCCTTGCGTTAGTCCGCCGGTTGGGGTTGTATTTGACGTAAATTGGACAACGAGTGACGTCATAGGACGTCAAATTGTGACAGTTGCGTCATTACTCTAACTGCAGAGCGAAACGTCGGATTACCTTCAAACTTGGATGGCTCCGATGGTTCATGATGTATTTGGTGTATATAGCGCACTGTATGACGTCATATGACCCCGTTATTGTTTTGGTTACCAGACTTGGTTAACTCGATAACTCGAAAACGACAAGGGATTATGCCTTGGGTGGGTCCGCCCATTTGCCATTGTATTTGACGCCTATTGGACAACGCGTGATGTCACAGGACGTCAAAACGTAGTAAATCTGTCATCACTCTAACTGTAGAACGAAGCGTCGGATTGGATTCAAACGTGGTAGGATAATACCTTGGGTGGGTCCAGCGATTCGTATTATATTTAGCTTTTATAGCGCAGCGTTTGACGTGATGTGACACTGTGTGATACAGACACTAGCCTTTGTTAACAGGATAACTCTAGAATGACAAATCGCATCAACTTCAAATTTGATAGGATTATGCCTTGGGTGGGTCCGCCGGTTTCTATTTTTTTATTGGATAACACGTGACGTCATAGGACGTCAAAACGTGACAAATAGATCATCACTGTAACTGCGAAACGAAAGGTTGGATCAGCTTCAAGTTTAGTATGATAATGCATTGGGTGTGTCCGACGGTTCATATCGTATATTTGCCGTATATTTATGTATATTACGATGGATGACGTAATATGACGTCAAAGCGTGTTGTGACCACTTAACCTAGTAAAAAGGACACCTCGAGAACGAGTCGGATCAGCTTCGAACTTGGTGGGATTATGCCTTGGGTTAGAGGTGAACGGGGGGGGGGGGGTTGATGAGCGGCCGGGGAAGGGAGGGGGTAGACGATACCTTTGTTATGGTCGTATTTATACGCCTTTGCAGGACTAGCTATTGGTCTTACTCGACTGACAGCAGTTGGTTTCACTGCCAAGCTATTCAGTGTGAAGGAGCGGTTATGTAGCCTTAGCACTTTTAAGTGGTTTATCTGCTATCTTCTGTTATGACAAGCAGCTCACCATTTTGGCACCATGTTGGCATAAACATGTCCATACATATATCTTCAATCCCCCTTTCCCCACCTGGGTGAGTCATCTACTTCACACTTGTGAAGGATATCTTTCTTGTGCATCAACTTACATAAGTCTTTTGGCCGAGTGATATAACGACCACCTTCCAGACCCAGATAGAAAAAGACTACAGTAAAATCTGTGGTAGCGACCACCTTCAAGACCCGGATAAAAAGACGTACTCTGAAACCTGTTTGCAGTTCCCACCTCTTCGAACCGAATAAGAGACATGCAGTTAAACTGTTGCAATGACCGCCTTCTAGAATCGGATAAAAACACGAAAAGTAAAACCTGCTTGTCGTGACCAGGATAAAAAAGACGTACAGGGAAATCTATGTAGTTAGCAGCTTCCAGATCCGGAAAAATAGAGTATAAGCCCCATTTATAGTGACCACATTCGACAATGCTAATCTTGTAGATATACGTATAGCCCACCCCCCACCCCTTCGGAATGAGATAAAGGTGTTCCGTAACCCGACTGGGCACATCATATATTTTTACGTATTTGTATAGGGTAAAAAGTTATAATTTTGAAATCGTACAAAATTGTCAAAATAAAACTTTGTAAAAGGAAGGAGGGGCAAGAAGGAGGTGTAAAAGGATTGCGGGGGGGGGGGGGGGAGTGTCGGGGAAAACGTTTGTTTTTTTTTACAAAAACAAAACGGCAATGGCTGGCTAATAAAAATGTTTGACATGTTCGGGTACACTGATGTTGGTGTGCACTTATCGCTCTAGTTTTACTTTATTTTCTGATAACTTATGTAGATCAGTATTTTTTTTTTTTTGCTCGTAGAGCCACACGAGCGTGACGTCATCATCATGCGTCACAACATCGGTGTGGAGTGGTTGGACAGGAGTGTGGAGAATCACCATGTTGACTTTGTGGTGTATGGAGATCCCGGCGGGTATTCGGCCATGGCGAAAACCGTCGGCTACCCCACCGCTATTGCCACAAAAATGATTCTAGAAGGTTCGTCCCTCTTCTCTCTGTCTGCCTGTCTCTGTCTCTGTCTCTCTCGGGCTTTTTTTCACTTTCTGTAGGTAAATTAAGGCAAGGCGGTTACCAAAGATGTGGAATTTTTCGGCATACTATTTCATTTGGTAAATTTTGTTTGTCTCTGTCCAGAAGTTTTTCTTTAATTTTTTCAGCCCATCACACAAAACTTAGTTATTACTTTTTCGAGATACTTTGACGATGGCGACCAGTCTTTAAGCAGACCCTTAACGCTGCTGCGCAGGCAGCATGTATTTGTTAAACAGACTGATTTATTGACGTAAATTTTAATTATTTTGTACTGGATTGAATTACAGAAGAAATAAGAATGCCACCGAAATCTTACTATTGTAGTACCCGGAGACAAAAGTAAACCGAATGTTGCAAATGAATAACACGTGAAAAGACATGTGATCTCTATTTGTGATTTTATTTGCAGGGGAAATTCAAGACAAGGGAATGATTTTGCCATTTAAGCGTGAAGTATACGAGCCTATGATCAGCAGACTTTCTCGCCTTGGCTTGAAAGCTTCGGAAACTGTATCGTAGACCGAAATGGTTGCCGTTGTAAGACTTTATCTTCTGATTCCATCATGAATGTTACAGATATTGCTGACATTGATATGTACAGTTTGGTGATTAGGTTGCGAGTGAGTCGTATTCATGGCACGTGTTATGTGAAACGGCAAATACACAACTGTTACATGAGTTTACACATCCGGTCTTGTAGTGCTTCTGTTACAAAAAGAGACTGCAGTATTTAAAATGTGGCCCTTTTTTGGCCCATTACCAACTCGGCCCTTTTTGGATAGCCCGGCCGAACCTTTTTTGGACGACTCGGCCCACTTTTACCAACTTGGCCTATTTGTGAAAGACGACTCGGCCCATTTTTTGTTGTTGCTATCTTACTATTTACTATTTGAGTTTTTATTATTGATTTCGATTAGAACTAGCAGCCCTTTCAAACCGTGAAAGACGGGGGAAAATTTGTTACATGAGATTATGAAAGGCGGGAGATTTTCTCATTATATATATTGTTCTTCACGGTGATGGAGATGAATGCAACTAATAAATATTCTGGTATAATCGAGCCCAATTGCAATTTCTGGTGCCTTTGATTGCATTTCTTATGATCAGTATTGTTTTTCACCATGACAGAGACAGCTGAAAACAGTCTGAATCTCACAAACATTGCATATCACAATACACATGTAACACACCATGTTTAGGTTTATGACGCGGATACAAATACCACTCGCCATGCACTTAATGTGTTATGGTGATAATGGGTCATTTTACACACCAACAATGGTACTTGGTTCTTTAAAATTTTCCCACTCTTTACACTTGGGTCTTAAAAATTATAATAATTGCAATTAAAGTAATGTGTTCGTGTACCCTGGTACAGATTGCAATTAATTCCCATGAATCTCAACCAAATGAACCAGATTTAATGAGCGAATTGCATATTGACTTTACACACCAGTGTTATCGCACAATCATAGGGCACATAAAGAAAATCATTAACACATAAAAAGTGACAAATGAACTATGTTATCGTTATGAACAAAGCACTTTTCATCTTAAACTCACAGGTTTTAATACAATCAGTAAATTTTTTTAAAAATAAAAGCTGTCTAAATAATTCGGTTATTGTCATGAGCAAGAGTTGCTTGATTGTATTAAAACCTGTGATTTTTGTGCCGAGATTTTAAAAGTGGTGCTGAGAACCTTAAGAATTTTTGTCACAGTTAAAATAGTGTGTAAAAACATTTCATGTTTGTGCCGACTTTGAAATGCGTGGTGCCATAGTGGCAATAATTTGTCCTAAAAGTACTCACAATGTTTGATGCCGACTCAGTCCGATGCCGAGTGACCCAAAATCCTAGTAAAAAGTTTGTTTTTCTGTGTAATGATTTCATAATGTCAAAGTGGTTTGTTCTCCTAACACATTGCGTAATCGACATTGTAGAAAGTAACCACGCTTCTCCCATAAAAGCACTCCAGAAACAAATATATTTAGATAAAAACGTTTTGAGCCGAGTTGGTAATTTGGGCGGAGTCATCTTTCACAAATGGGCCGAGTTGTCCTAAAGTTGGGCCGAGTCGTCTTTCGCGAGGAGCCGAGTTGGTAAAAAGCCGAGTTGTCCAAAGACCACAGCAGTCAGATTTTCTTGTTGTTCTTTGTATTGAGTGGGAAAGCTTTTTTCGCTGCTATTTCGCTGCTAATATTTAAAAAAAAACGTTCTGTTGCTGGAAATTGTCGGATTCCATCGACACGACATTCAACCGATTAACCGACAAAACCTCATGATTATGATTTAAATTTAGTTGTAATACAATTTATACAAGTATTACAATATTCAGTATTGCGAAAATAGATGTGATTTCTTCCAGAGCGTTCTGTGTGACACATATTCGTTTACTGCTTAAGAAAAGCCGTTTTTAAATTTAATTTTTACTTTTCTATTATGCTCCGTATCCAGAAAGTAGGCACCGTTTTTCTCTTTATTTAGGCATAAACATTCAAATGTGCAATAAATTGTAAGCTATGTATTGCTTAGATTTTTGGCTGTACAGAAGAATGTAAGACACTAAGACTTTATAAATAATGCATGCCTGAAGTATTTTGCGTTTAGAATCCATGGCAGCTCAGCATGTTAATTACCTGTCAATGCTATGTACGATGAATAGTTGAAATTTGTTTAAATCACTTATTTATGTCCAGAAAATGTGTGGTTAAAGTGGTTTAACTAAATCTTGTATACATTTGTTAAATTTTATGGACAGTTTTATATAGTTCAAGCGTCTGGTCAACGCCAGAGGTTTGTTGGTAGACGGCATTCCGGAAGTGATGTTGGCAAACTGCATTCCGGAAGGTATGTTGGCAGACTGCAATCCGAAAGTGAATTTTGCAGATTGCTTTCCGGAAGTGATGTTATGCCGCGGTGAAAGGTGCTTGTGTTGGTAACAGATATTTTAACAAGAAGAATTCTTCAAATTCTTCAAGTAAACTAAGTAATTTGTAAAAGAAAAATGGGTGTGACAGAACTGTGAACAGATGTGGTCCGTGTGACGGTTGATTTTGTTTACAAAACGAGGAACTTATAGTTTTCATTTGAACGTGTGTGATATATCTTAAGACACTGATGTTTTGCTATAACTGCGTGCACTGGCCACACGTGTGTGAATGTAACATTAAATCCTGAGACTATAATGACACTAAATATTATCCGAAATTCAAATTAAGTGCGTATTGCTATCATGTTGCGAGATTTCATGAACAAAATCTGAAAATATAGGCCACTCGTAGATGAAATATCGACTTTTGTGCATTTGTGGGTATCTTGAAAAAAATTCCAAAAACAACTAGATATTAGTTACAGGCTCAGCAATGAGTCACTGCAGCTAAGTGACCACATCTTAGTTGACTAAGTGCGTCCGGTAGAAATCGAAGTATTGTATTGTCCAGTCGATGCAGCAGTTTGATTGGTTACGATTTAGTTTAAACAAGTGAGGCTGGTAGTCCTCGCCAAACTGTTTCCTCGAAACAATCAAAATATTGGCCAGATTTGTGGATTTTTGCAGTCACATTTTTTTTTCCATTTTTCCACAATCTTACTTGGCCTTGTTCTTCTTTCAGTGTTGAGAGATATTCAGTTTCATATTGATTGGCCTAGCCGTTCTCCATTAAATATCTGGAAATGATGTGTGACCAAGTCCGAAATCGTTCAGAATACCAACATGTGGTCAAATTTTGGTCAGATTTTAAGCAAACTGACACGCGGCCTTTCCTCTTTCCAGTCAAGGGTTTCAAGTTCAGATTCATTGCCTTGGCTGTCCTCTTTTAGGTGTCTGGAAACTACTAGTGATGGACGGGCAAAAATGCGGCCTTTTATAGTTACCCGACTGAACGTAGTCCGGCGGGGACTAAGAACTAAAATTTCAATCTCATTTGTGTTTTGAATCGTGAGTAGTTCCAAGAACAAAACGTTAAGTGTGAACGCTGATGCTCTGGTGCTGCTGATATATCTGTATGTGTGTTTTTTTGGACGGTGATGTTAATGCGATATTGTTAAGTCTTTGTGAACAAAACTACATTTTCTTATTGTAATTTTATGTCCTGTATTGTTACGTTTTTGATTATGCATTATTGTGTGATTGTTGTGTTTCAATTTCTACGACAGAGACGTAAATTTTATTTTCCATCCCGAGGCAACGTGGTTCACGTGGTAGAATGTTGTCGTTATTGAATCGAGTTTGGGTGCATGAAAGGTTTTTTTTTTTTGTGGGGGGGGGGGGGATAGAGAGAGAGAGCTTAATTAAGTGGTTTCGTTTATTGTAGTTTTAAGTTTGAACAGCGATATGAAACGAGTTTGTAAGCCAGTTAAATATATTTGGCAATTAGTATTGACGCAGTCAGTACAGAAAAACAGAGTACAGAATTTAAAGAATGCAATTCCATGGCAATAATTAAAAGATTTCGGCGAAACTTTAGTAGATACACGTGTGAATACGTGTGGGGCATCCCGGTGTGTATTTCTTGTTTAACAACTCCTGCAGAAGGCGTGGTAGCCTCTGTAGATCCTGCTGAGAGTTCAGAAAGATTTGTGTGTGGTTTTATACTACACTTTCCCACCTTTCTATAATCAGAATTTATTGTGATTATCAGTTTTTATTGTGGTTATACAAAGACAATGATTTTGTTATCTGTTCCTTTTGAGATTTTGATACCTGCTTACTAAAGTCTCCAGAACGTGACGCTAAGATTTTGATGTGTGTTGCTTTGTATTTCAATCAAAAATTTTTATTTCCCGATATACAATTGTGATATATTTAGGAGGGTGAACGAAACCCCATGTCACCCTCCTAAATATATCGCAGTTGTTATGTTGTATGCATAATAACCACAGCAGCTTAGAAAGAGCTTAGTCACGTGTCTTGTTGTCAGTCATGCAGTTCTTCACTGATGACATGCGCATGTCATAGCCTTGATTGTACTTTGAACGCCGTAGAAAATACCGTATGTTATGCGAGCGCTGTGAACCGGTTGTTTCGTACTTGTAAACCGATCAGCTTCTAGATTTTAAAGTTGATTGAGAAATTCAAAGATAAGTTGGATACTCACCAAAATCACATATTTTTCAGGTAAAACAGATGTTTAAGGGTATATTTAACACGTTATTTCCGATTAAATTTGCCATCACCGACAAAAAATTACGGGCAGCGAACTATATAACAGTTTTGAGAGTCAGCGTGGTCACACACCTCTCGACCAACCAGAAAGGAGCTTTTCATTTACAAATGCAACAGTCAGTTTTGTCACACATCTCTCGACCAATAAAAGGGAGCTTTTTATGTGCAAATGTAAACATAAAATTGTTTTCGTAGTTATCCTCGTTGACTAAAACGGTTTTTCTCAGAGTTGAAGCCCGGAAATTACATTATGGATATGTTTAGTGGGAAAGGAAATTTAGTTGAATTCACCGTACAAAATTGGCTATAAAAAAGTGGCACATTCGCGTGGTGGTCGCCAAACACAGGTCAATGAGCTTGTATTAGAAAGGAATCCTCCTTGATTTATGCGAAAAATATTTTGTGAATGTTAATACAGCTGTATTCCTCTTTCCAAAATAAAGAACTTGCTATAGTTTTAACCCCGCCCCAAACGTTTGGACCTATCTTTGGTCATATTATGGACTCCAACCGGGGGGGGGGGGGGATACACCCATATCAGAAAGGTTAAAGCTGTATTTGAAGATCCTGAGAGAGATTTGGAAGATTTGTTTTTATGATCCAGCATTGAAAAAAAAAATCAATAAAATTGCCAGTGAATTTGATTTTTCAGTTTTATTACTCTGTACTGCTGTTTAGTTTGTATTCAGTTATCGATGTTGTTTTTTGACAAATCGAGTCGAACCAATCTGTCCAGAAATACAAAGCTTTATTGCAATAACACTACTAAAATATGAAAACTGCGTTTAAATATTAATTTTATTTCAGCGAGAGCGCACATATCCAAGCTAATAATCAGTCAAATCGAGCAACACATCTATAAATTACATTGTCACCACACGAAGAGAGTATTTTCAGTTTCATACCTTCCTTAATCAAGGAAAGCAATCTGATGACTTCAGCTTCAGTACAGCCCAGCCTATTTTATAATACATACTTTTCGACCCGGGCGAAGTATTTACTATACAGAGTTGTTCACGATTTCATATGTAACCAGTGGAATGGTTTCGGCTATAAGAAATTCTAAACTAAGAAGACCATCGCAAATATAGCTTCTATCATATAAGCAATTACAACTTAAACTATTATTTTTAACTTCAAAAACTTTAAAAAAAAATAGCATATACGTTGTCAAAAAACACGATTGTTGGTCGATGTAAAGAAATTTTATATTTAGGTGAATTCTCTATTGTTTCTTACTCTTTTACCCGGTTGCTTCAGTGAAAACACCGAATGTATTTGCATTTTATTCGGAGCATTCAATGTCATTTGGCTTATTCCAGATTGCAAACTGTATTCCAGATCATATAATACCGCATAAAATTCCAAGTTGTGCCTTGATTGGTTGAAAACAATCGGTGTGAGGTGCGATTCTTGTTTTCTGAAATATTTTCTACGCCCTAGTTAAATAACTTCTCATAAGCAGGCCCTCTATCCTTCCATCTCCTGACCACATTTCGTACCGAGTGGCTTCTTCAAAGTCGCGCTATCGTTCTGGGAACACCATATTCTGATCATGACTAGACATTTTTGCAGTGTGTGTGTGCTTTTTTTTCTCTTCTTTCGTCCCAAAACATGCACCCATGTTTTACCGAGCCCGAATCAAAGTGATCAAGACTTCTCATTGAAGCATCTTAAGCTTTTTTGTTAGTAATAACGGATCAAATAAGTTGCTTTCTGCACAAGCTGTGCCACGTAAACAAACGATTTTCTGTGCACTTGGATATCACACTTTGCGTATCTGTACGAAGCATAAGGACCGGACTTCACTTCATATCGAGCTTACTTTTTCGCATATACTACAACACAGAAACAGAGAACTTTCCTCACAGCAGTAGAAAAACACCAAAAAGCATTCACAGCCTCTGTGATCTTTCATCTTTTAATCTATCATTGAAACTCTCAGATTAAAATGTTCGTGAAGATGGTTTGATACTATGTCGAGTAATGTTTTGGACAAGATTGCGTCGGCCATGATTAATTGTAAAGCAAGAGCGGCGTCACTCCAGTCCAGATGCGCGGCAATATCATGGCACTTGTCGTAAAGAATTTGTTTCTGTTTCTCATCCATGGCTTGCAGGACCTCGCTGACTGGTTTAAAGTTGCCGGCTGTGAAATACGCTATTCCCGTTCCCACTGCTCCCCCTACAAAGTAACAGGAGAATTAAGATTTCATTTTTTAAAGTCACATTACCGGTACTTCTGCTTTTCTGTGTGTTTAAATGTTATTTGGACTGTTTTTCAGCTATTCTAAATTTTGTACAGTATAAGCTCGCTTTAACGAAATAGTTTCAATCGAGAAAATTCATCGTTATAACCGATAGTAAGGAAAGCGATACAGGTAAGGATAACTAGTGCCTCAGAGAGACACGATCCCCTGTGCAATGAGGGTGACCTATGAAATCGGTGACAAGGTCGGTTTGCAAAGTGCCGAACTACTACCACTTTCATCACATTTTTCACAATTCCAAGTTTTGCATTTTTAAATTTCGACAAAAGCTAAGATTCACATTAAAAAAAGATATTTTGGCAGTTTTTCAACATCTGTTTTATCCGTCTGTGAAATTTAAAAGAGCAGAAGAATATTTTTTGGAGACACAACCTTGGCACGCGTTCAATTTCGCAAAAAAAAATTACATCAAAACGCGTTTTGCAAAATATCAAGATGCTGTCATTTTTACAATTTTTCGTAAATCCGAAAAAAAAAATGTTTTGCCAAATTTCACAATGCTGTTATTTTTACAATTTTTCATGAACATGAAGTCACCTGCAATATACGCTCCGTGTGTGAGATTTTTCAGTAATCGAAAAAAAAAATCATTATTTTTTTTCACAATTTCATGAATCCGAATAGAAATACGACGTTAAAGACATTCCAGATTTGTTTTATCGTGTGTAAAATTTTAAAACAATCACACCAATAGTTCGGAGATATAACCCGAACACGACGTTCCATCATGCGGACAAAATCCCATGAATGCTAATTTTTATCAAATTTCAAAATAGTGTCACTTTGGGAAATTGTTCACGATTCCGAACAAAAATACGACGCTGCACACCTTCAACATGAGCTCTGTCCTATGTGAAATGTCAAAACATCCAATTACCGGTAATAGTTTTGGAGATCTAGCCTGGACACGACGTGGAAAATACGTTCCAATAATAAAAAATTCTGTCATTTTGACAATTTTTTTATGTATCCGAACAAAAATGTGACGCTGCACAACTTCAATATGCGCTCTGTCCGTGTGTAAAATTTCAGAACAAACCGTCTGAGAGGTTCTGAGATGTAGTCCGGATACGTATGCGGACAGACGGACAAGTTCACAACTCCGTCACACGGGGGATAATTTTGTCGCTATATGTAATGTAGCTAAAACAAAGTTCTACTGTGAGAGGAATCTTTACAAAATATCATCTGGATTGGTCGACAGATTGAACTTAGCCACAGCCCGAACCTGGATTAAACCAATGGATAAATTTTAGTTGCAATCCCAATCTGACTACATTCCAGGAATGCAGTTTACCAGCAGGTTCGAATTAAACTGGCTAAACAGCAATGTGTGACACTGGATGGTACTCGAATTCGTAAGCTGGATTCGAGAATTGCAAAAACTGGAAACTGGAGTACTAGGCCACGAAGGCCTTACATTTCAAATCATTGCACAACAGGAAAAGAAAGGTTTTCAGCTTAAGCAGTCCGGCTCCAAAACAATAAAATTTCGATGTTACGGTTCATAACAGACCAACAGCTTTTGCGAAAATCATACGATATGGCTATAATTATTTATAAACACTGTATGAAATCCTACCAATTAAAATCCCTGGTGGTCCCCCAAGAACCGCTCCAGCAAAGACTCCCGCACCAGTTATCGCGCTACTTTTTAACGCTTCAGTCACAGTAACCTTCATTCCTTTCGCATCACTGAGCATGCGCAAAACTTCAAAGAGGCTGGTCACGTCAAGTGGCATGATGCTATAAGAAAACAAAAAGATATACACTGGAAAGCGGTGCTTTTATATTTTATATTCAAACTCAGAAAAACCACAGTAGTTTCTTCTGTCACATAATTCATAAATATTGTACGTCTTTAAAGAATGGACATCTAGTCATCTATCACGTCTGTTAAGTGCTTCCCAACAAGAACCGGCAAAAACAGTATTACAGTGCGGATCCGCGTGGGGGGGGGGGGGGCTGGTTTAAAGGTTTGTATCCCCACCAAAATAAAGACAAAAAAGCGAAATAAGTTAAATGTTTAAGTTCGGATTTTGACCAAAAAGTTTGACTTTAAACTCGACACTTAGATAATTTTTCGAAGCTGACCCCATCCCAACAAAAACATATACCCCCTCTGTATTAGAACCCATATAGGAACTCACTCGGTTACTAACAACAGAGCCTTTGAGCTATCTGCACCACATTGGTAGAATTGACTACCACAGTAACTAGAAGAAAGAAATGCAGTAGATATTGCACAATTCAAAATTTGATGAGTCGCAATACTTTTGATTGGTCATGTTGGAAATGAGGCCTTCTGCAAAATCTAAATTTTGTCAAAATGGGTTGGTTTCTCCTTTCACTTTTGTGATGTCTTCACTTTTACCACTGGTCGCAGTGCCCGAAGACATTCTTGTTTATTTGTCCCACGCCTTGTCACCGTCTCTTATTTCACACTCGGTAAATCTGAAATCGAATTTTCTATTGACCCAACCAGGTGCGAGTTATTAAACATCCACTGTAGCTATAGGAAGATAACAGAGGTTTAGAAGACGCTGTGTTATAACTCGTACCTACCACCAGCAATTAACAGTAATCAGCAACAGTATAAAACTCTAGGAGTAAAAAGGTGTTATAATGCACTACAGACCGAACCGCCTTGGAGATTGGCAGTTGGATAGCTCCAAGAAGAAATATAATAAGTATAAATAACGAAGAAATGACTTGAAGCTAGTTGTCTGACGAGGCACCACATATCACGCTCCTCGTATTATCGCCCAGCAGTTCCAGTAGGCTCCTGCCGAACGGACACGCCAAACTATCGCGTACAGTGTATTGAGCTGCGTGCCCTATGGTTCTTTATACCCTGTGCAACTGAATTGTTCGATTAATGATTTTAAAACGTTGCATTTGACCTGTACGACTACTCGTAGACATGCCACACAAGTGTGACGTTTCTTATTACATCACATCTTTCAAAAAAGTAAACAAAACGGAGGCACAGAACACTTAAGCAAGATAATGTTTACATGAGCGTTTCCAAAATATGGCAACAAATGTACGTTCGCTCTTTAAGACTTTCTTCTGCTGTCTATTTTTTTTTTTTTTTTTTTTTTTTTTTTTTTTTTTTGGTGTGTTTCTCTTCTGTTTACTTTCGGTATCGGTTTCTGGTCGTTGTTATAAAACAGCTGACCTCTGAAGAGTTATGTCCGTTATGCGTTGTTATAAAACAGCTGACCTCTGATGGGTTGGCTGTTGTTCAACAACGGGTTTCTAAGAAACAGACACATCTACCAAAAATATTTCCGACCAGGCAGCAGCGCTTCTGATCGCTGCTCCCAAGCACTGCATCACGAGTTCGATTGCCTGTACTGTGTGCAAACAATTCCCTGTGCGAACAAGCCCCCCTATACTGTATAAGTGTTATGATGCGTATGAGGGTTTTTTTGTTTTTATAGCACGGGTGAAAAGCAAACTAATTCGATACCCATCACAAAACATTCTCACCATTTTGCGTTTCAGATTATATAGTTTATATATATGTCAGAGGTCATCGTCATCATCATCATTATCATCATTATCATCATCATCATCATCATCATCATCATCATCATCATGGTTTCGCTTGTATAGCTCCCATTTAGCGTTATCACTGAGCGCACATCAGTTACGAAATATGATAGGCTTCTCGGAAGAAGTGGGTTTTAAAGGCTTCTTAAATTCTTCTACAGACTGTTCTGATTTAATATGCCTCGGTAATGTATTCAAAAGTGAAGGGGCAGCCCTGCTAAAAGCCCTGTCACCATATCTTGTGCGAGTCCTTGGAACGTGAAGCAACTGCCCGTCGACAAAACGAAGTGCTCGTGTCGGAGTGTGCGTCTCAACCAGTTCCGAGATATCCTGCATGGCTTCATTGTTTATAGCATTGAAAGTGATGAGTGGCTCTTTGATCTTTATATGCTAGTGAAGGGGAGCCAGTGCAAAGACTTTAAAGTGGGCGAGATATGCTCTAACTTAGGTACATTTGTGATTATCCGAGCGGCAGCATTGATTACACTTTGTAATTTGTTGATCAGCTTTACAGGAACGTTGATCAACAGGCTGTTACCGTAGTGTAGTTTTGAAACCACAAGTACTTGCATCAGGATTTTGATGCATCAGGTGTCAGATACCTCCTAATTTTCCTTATTCAGTTGAGGTAATAAAAACAAGATTTTCTAATTTGGGCCAATTGGTCTTCAAGAGTTAGACTGCTATCGATCATAACACCTAAGTTTTGTGCACACGATGACACAGGCACTGTTTCATTGGAAAGTTCTAAACAATCAAAGTCAATTTTGGACAGACTTTTCTTTATTCAATTTCAATTTCTTATTTTTCATCTAGGGAGAAATTTACTTGATGCCATTTTCTAACTGATGTATTGCGGACTTTTTGTTTTTGTTTCGACTTAGGATTGAACACTTTTTTTTATTTAGGTATGGTTTGCGTACATATGGAATAAAAGCAGAAATAATCTGATGAGGACCCCAAGTGGTTGTGTGTAATCACTATACAGCATTGGACCCAACTATTATCCTTGGAGAACAGATAACGTGATTAGATCTTCTTTGAAGTAATGACCATAGACACACCATTTCGCTGTCCTATCATCGAGATATGAGGCAAACCATGATAACGCTGATCCCAAAACCTCCATGGTTTATTAAAGGAAAATTGAGTGGTTCACCGTATCAAAGGCAGATGATAAGTCGAGTAGGGCCAGATGGACTGCATTGTTTTGATCTAGGACTCTGAATAAATCGTCCGTGACTTTAAGCAGATATGTCTCTGTGCTATGGAACTTTTTGTATGCAGACTGGAGATTCTCACACAGGTTATGTTCATTTCTATGGGCTATAAGCTGATTTCCAACAGCGTGTTATACTAACTTTGAGAGGTAGGGAAGATTCGACACATGTCGATAATTCTTTAACTCTCGGGGTAGCGACGGTTTTTTAATCAGCAATTTGATCACTGCAGGCTTGAAAGAATAGGCTATTCCGCTAGTTGTGATTGACATATTGACTATTCGTGCTATAATGGGTCATAATTCATCAGTGCACTGCTTGAGTAACACTGTAGCGATCGGATCCAGCTTGCATGAGTATTCGATTCACTTATCAACTTGCAAACTTCAATTTCAGTAAGGAGCACAAAATCAGCCAAGAAAACGTCATCACTATTGGCTTTTCCATCGAATTCAAATCCTCGTCAGACCTTTGACATAAAATCATCACTAAAATCCTGAGCTAATTGCATTTATGATCATTGGTTATCACGATCCATAATAAAATATTCTTTGGAACACATAGCGCCACATGGCTACCCTTACCAGGTGCCCAGTTGCTATGTTTACTATGCCTGTCAACCAGATGACCAATCACGCTGCAGTTTCTTTCATGTGATCAAACCATTCCCAACTTATCGCGATCTGAGTGACAGGAGATTTTTCTTGAGTTAATATTTAGAACAATTGACGGATCAAAATCAAGGTAAATGCCTACTTTTGTGGATAATACTTATCTTGGATAGGTTTACTACCTATACCGTAAGTTTTGTTTTGCTACGTGTATGTTTGGTGTGTTTGCTGACTTTGCTGATTCCTACACGTTATAGTTCTGGGTTTGGTCAGACCGGCTTTCGTTCGTTAAATGCGTCCCGGCCATCAGAACGTAGTGTGGGTTATGTGTAATAGACAGTGGGATGGTTTTCGAGCGATTTTCTCGGTTTTCCATTTCGAGGTTTACCCTCATTGTCAGCAAACAGTTTGCATTGAGTGGGCTCTGCAAACGGGAAAGTTTCTACTTTCCACCGTCCTTCTTTCCTTCTGCCAGCAGCAGGGCATTGTGGGAGAGCTGGGCACGCAGTTATCATGGTTTCAGGAAGTTTCGTCTTCTTTGGCTTCGATACTGCGGCAACTTTCTTAGGGGAGTTGCTTACACTGTCTCTTGCTGTGGCCTAGCACGCCTTTCTGGTTAAGCAGTTAAAGAGTAGTGTAGCCGCTTCTAGAAACATTTGACTCGGTGTAGAATGGATCATATATTGATTCTGTGCGATTCTATGCGTTGTATCTCCAGCAGGTACGACAACTCGACACCACGGCTATAGGAACAACTCCAACGTTGTCTTCGACAAGGCCTATGGTGTGGGGTTAGCGTGGGGCTGTGCTTCCCTCTTCGCGGAGTGCCACCGACTGGGAGTGCCACCCACTCCTAGTGCCACCGACTCGGAGTGCCACCGACTCGGAATGTCACCGACTCGGAGTGCCACCGACTGGGAGCGCCACCCACGCTGAGTGCCACCGACTCGGAATGTCACCGACTCGGAGTGCCACCGACTGGGAGTGCCACCTACGCTGAGTGCCACCGACTCGGAATGTCACCGACCCGGAGTGCCACCGAATGGGAGTGCCACCCACGCTAACTGCCACCGCAGCCTCAGCAGCGTGGGGATTTTATGGGGTTATCCACAGCTGCATGCGTCGCAGGCACGCATGGAAGAACTACAGTCATTGCAGCAGGTTCGCCCAAGTCCTTGGTCACGTTTGTTACCATCGATGGTGTTGCATGTGAAGACGGCAGCTTCTCAGTCTAGTGACGGTGTTCTACCCATGCAGTCGCTGACGTATCCCAGGGATATATGGCCATGGCTACCTAAGATTACGTCCAATTCAGGTGTACCATTAGCGGAGCGTGCCTGTCGACTTTTGGAGAAAGGCAATGTCTTTTCAAGACGTAGCATTTCAAGTGCTTCGGATGTTCGTCGATCCGGGCACCAATGTACTGTTTAATCGTGTGCTCGACTCAATAGTGGCAGCATCGTCGGACTTCTCGAAGTTAAACACCTATTTGCTGTCATCCTTGATCATTTTGCGCAGGGATCAGGTGTTGCCACACTCGAACATAGGAGCGGAAGATGCCAGGAAATTGCGGTTCGCTCCCATAGACACTCAATCGGACTTGTTTCCGCCACAGCTATCCAAGGGTATTATTGAGACGGCGCGTGTGCACTAGCAAGATGCCCTGATGCGGAAAGCACTCGCACCACGGGCCGTTCAAGCGAATCAGCGTCAAACGTCTTCCTTACCTTGCAGATACGCCACGTAAGATGCCGGGCTCCGCTTCATTGTCGACGCCTCAGCCAGAGAAAAAAAACTTGACTAAAAAAGCAGGCTGCTACTCCTAAGCAGAGGTAGCAACCAATTAAAGTATCAGGCACGGATCGCACGACCATCTCTGCCAGATACTTTCGGTTTTTGCGAAGAATCGGTTGGTCAGTGTCGCGAATTGAACAAAGATGTGCCCGTAGGTAGAAGTCTAAAGAATTGTTGGCAGTCTGGCAGGCTTTGGGAGCTCCCAAAATGTGTTTCGTTGGTTGCGTTGGGTTATCTTCTACCGTTTCAAGGGATACGTCGGGGTGCCAAATTTTGCCAACGCTTGCCAGGCTTCCCAGGCCTTCAGTTACAATGTACTATCACGAATCGGGAAAAAAACATGCGTTGCAAGAGATGGTTTACGGTTTGTTAATAAAAAAGCTATAGAAAAGGTGCCGCTAGGCACACAGGCGTTTTTCAGTCGTGTCTTTCTCGTTCCCAAAAAGTCAGGGGGTTGGCGGCTTGTCATAGACTTGTCGCAGCTCGACCAATTCCTATATCTCACGTCGTTAACAATGGGCACTCCTCAATTGATCAAGGCCACCTTAACACAGGGCATGTGGGCGGTGTCGGTGGATCTGTCAGATGCATACCTACACATTTCCATGCATCAGTCGGGGAGTCGCTGGATTTTGCGTGTGCCAGAGCTTTTCCGACACAAGACAGGCTCCGCAAAATTATGTCACTCATTGCCAGGTTTGTTTCTGCGTCCAGGTCTCGGGTAACACAGCTGGAGTCCGTTCTAGGTTTGTTGGTAGCAACGGAAACGACGGTCGATCTGGACAGATGTCATTTTTGGGAGTTTCAGCGCGTAGGTCTCGGGGCTTTGCGTTACGGCAGGCTGCCGGAGCATCGCATAACGTTGTCGTTGGTAGCTCTAAGGGATCTGGATTGGTGGCCGTGTCAACCCAATCTTTTGATCGGTGT
The DNA here is from genome assembly GCA_949752745.1 of Protula sp. h YS-2021. Lineage (NCBI taxonomy): Eukaryota > Metazoa > Annelida > Polychaeta > Sabellida > Serpulidae > Protula > Protula sp. h YS-2021. The sequence goes on from OX457027.1 coordinate 71,336,673, forward strand.
GCCATTTTCTTTCAGCTCCTTCGTCGGATGTGGCAGCAATAGCGATCGATGCGTTATTCTGTCATTGGCCAGAGCACTTGCTCTTTGCCTTCTCTCTCTCATGCTGAAAGTTCTTGCAAAGGTTTGGCACGAGAAGCCCCGGTGCCTACTCTTGTTAGCTCCCGATCTTTCAGAACTGTCTTTGTTTCCTTTGTTGATGCAGTTATCGTGCGTCATGGTTCTTCACGTTCCCCTGGAGTATGGCAGTCTACGGCAGCTCCACTGGGAGTATTATTATCCAAATCTTCAGTTGTTTTGACTCCAACTCTGGTGCGTAAGTTTTCCTTCTTGAAATCCAAAGGGTTCTCGCAGCGTGTGATTCGGAGAATGGACAGAATTCACAAGGATTCCACTAACAAGGTATATTTGTCGCATTGGCGTTTGTTCGAGTCATGGTGTACGGATAGGGGAATCGATCTCGTTTCTGCCACAGCAATGGCAGTAGCTGACTTCTTTTTGTATCTGTTCGAGGTCAGAAGGGTTTCGGTTAGATCTATTTTGACTTACCGCTCGGCTCTTACGTTTATTTTGAAGCGGACATCGGGCTATGACTTGTCATCTTCGGAGGTGTTGTCAATGGTTCCCTGGAGGCAGTGGTTTTGAAGCCACTACCGTCTTTTTCGGGCAAGACACACATTGTCACCAAAGGCTTGGGGACGTTTGAGCAGATTGTAATACCAGCCTTGCCTGGGTTTCGGTCAGGTGGTGGCATCGATACGACGTCGCTATGTCCGTCTCTCTCTTACGAGCGTACGTGAAACGGTCGGCTACTTATCGCAGTACTTTACAGCGTCGTCTGTTTATATCTTTCATGCGTAGCATAACGGTCGGTTTATCGAAAGCGTCGTTTTCTAATTTTATCAAGAAAACTATTTTATTCGCATATGATGATGTAATTAAGGAACCAGATGATGTAATCCAGAAGCGTTTGTCAGTTAAGGCTCATCAGGCCACTGATGGCGTTTCGATGTGTGAGTTGTTGCGAGTGGGCTGTTGGGCCTCTCCATACACGTTTATTAAGCATAAAGTGCAAGAGTATGCTACGGATATTTGACTAATGAAAATAGTCTTGGACCATTTGTTGCTGCTGAATCGATGATTCATAATAGTTCTCCCTCTTGCAGGACTCCCCAGCATTCTCGTGGGAAGAAGGCTTGCAAGAAAAAGAAGACCGCTAAGTGGAGTGGGGAGCAGCTCCGATGTGCAGCGGTAGTCTGGCAGTTTGGCGATCACATGACTGTTGGCTTCCTGGCCCCATGCAGGGAAATTGTGCCATGGTCTTGTTTTGAACGGAGCGGTTTTGCACATGGTACAATATGCTACTGCGTTGGGTCGGCAGTAGTGCTAGTAAACTGCTTCGTGTTTCACATTCTCCTCTTTCTTTTTACAAAGAGGTTTTGGGGACATCAGTATGATAACTTCATTTAATCGAGCTAAGTGTGCGCTAGCAATGGGCATTTCGCAGTGTAACCCACTGAATATTGTTAATTGTTGTCAAATAGGCAGTATGCGGTGAGACTCCGCTGAAATAAAAAGTAGAAATTGAATTAATTTCTTTTATTTCTGTCTCGTGTACGACATAGCGTCTTGTAGACGGTATATCAACCAATTCGTATGCATGGGATATGCAATTCCCACCACCAGTTCTAGTCTCCCATAGTGATGGCTTCGAAGTCTTCAAGCTGATATTTTCGAAATTAAAACTGAAGTATTTAATTTCTTGATACTCATTTTTATGAGTAAAATATCTTGTAGACGTAGAGGCTATCACTCAAATTGTGCCCATCCACCTCCCCATCAATTGGGATCGTATGGTACGATAAGTTGGGTATGGTTTGATCACATGCAGCTGATTGGTCAGGTGGTTAAAAGGCATAGTAAACATAGCAACAGGGCACCTGGTAAGGTTAGCCATGTGGTGCTATGTTTTCCAAAGAATTTTTTATTATGGATCGCGATAACCAATGATAATACATTGGAAAACCCACAGTGATGGCTTCTATGTCTACAAGATAATTTACTAATAAAAATGAGTATTAAGAAATTAAATACTTCAGATTAACGTCACTAAGAGTATGCTTTCAGTCATCACAGTGCTTCCGAAACTTGACCTGATCCTCGTAACTATGTGTTTTGTGATATCGTCGTTCAAAACCACGTGGTCGTGTTCTTTTGGAATGCGTTTCTTCATTGAACCAGGGCTCCCTTTTTCACGTTTCGTTGTACTAATCAACGTTGCATGACGTTTAAGTAGACCCTGCATCTCTGCATTGTAGGAGATAAAAAGTGTATCCAGATTCATTGACTGATTACTTTACAGTGTAGTAGATAAAATATCTTTCCTAAAAGCATAGATTCCATATCTGTCTTGTATTATCAAGTTGAGCATTTGATATAAAGATTCGACTTCATTTTTACTGGCAGTCACTTGTTAAGGAGCTTTGACCACCAGAGAACTTTGTGAATTTAATTCCTGTCTTCAATTCACATATCTTCTTTAATCATCAATGGAGCATTAATCCAAAGCAACATGCATTTTTGAAACCTGAGAACTTTTTACTTTATCTTGCTGAATCCACATCGAAGGCTGTTTTTCAAGATCTTTTCAACATCAGAGGGCTTTGTAAATTTGATTCATGCCTTTTTGGAAACTTCCTGTATGGTAGGGTTTTATTGCTTTCACTATGTACGTGATAACAGATCTGGAGGTTTGTTAGCATGGAGGGCATTACGAGCATCCAACACCGACAAAAGCTGTATGATTTTCGCCCACAGAGGCAAGAACACAATTGGTAGCACTGTATGTGCCATTATAATTATCGTTGGGATAGCGTGGAGAGGAAACGGACATTCTCTTCGAGTGTTGCCTTAATTTACGGCTTCCGCAAGTATGGATTACTGAAATTAAGCTGATCTTAACTACAAAAGAAGGAAATCAAAGCATTAGACAACAGTGAGCAATGCAATTCCATCTCGTTGGATTTTTCAAAAGCCTTTGACAAAGTCCTGCACAATGGCTACTGTACAAGCTATCGCACTGTCGCGTGACATGCAATACGTTAGCTTGGGTAGCAGATTTCCTCGAAGACTGAACACAGTGGGCTGTCGCTGAAGGTCAGAAATTACCAGCAGCAGTGGTTACATCCGGTGTGCCTTAAGGTAGCGTTATTGACCCCCTCTTATTTCTGGTCTGTATCTAGAATATACCTGCCAGAATTTGTTCGCCATTCATCTACAAGTCGCCTAGATAGGCTGGACAGGCGTACAACTGGCACAAAGAGTGATACCGTACTCTTCCAGGAATATTTAGATCGGCTTCAGGAATGGGACAAAATGTGGATGGTGGAATTCAATCCGGATAAATGTGAAGCAGCCACCATCGCCAAGAAAAACCCCATCAAGTCAACATACACCATTAATGGTAATAAGCTCAGGAGGTACCTACTGTCAAATACCTGAGAGTGACAATAAATAACCGGTTAGTAGCATTCAACGAGCGCGTTGACAAAATAGTAAGGAAAGCAAATTTCATCAGGGCTTTCCTCCAACGGAAGACCAAAATGTGTCCACAGCATAATAAAGCCAAGTGATATGGTACGTATGTGTAGTGAAATTAGTTGTAAAAAAAAACAGTTACATAATATTATTTACTGATTGTAAACGCCCCGTGGACGTTTAGGTTTTGTTCGCATGCGTTTAGTGTTTTGGACGTGTAATGTACGTTTTCTGAAACGTCACAGGTTTTTAGGGAGTGTGTGACGTCATAAAATTGAGTAGTTTCAGTCTGGGTTGTTGTAGCATCAGTATGTGAAATGATATAAAGTAACGCTTATTTTACGTCTTTGAAACGTTAATCGCATGTAGGGAGTGTTTATATGTCGTCTTTACGTGTTTACATGGCATTCACCCCATGTGTCTCGGTTTTAATGTGTTCTGTCAGTGTTTTGTGAACGTTTCCTTTGAACGTATATTTAACGTTGTTCAAACGTATTTTACCCGTTGGGCGGATTGAAAACGTCCTTCTAAAAGTTTACTTGTTGTTTGGGAGGGTGCTCGCTTAGCAGGAGCATTTTCCTCTTTTGAAATAGTTATCGGCAGCGAAGTAAGATGTACTTCATTTTAGGTCAAAATTGCATTGTTTCCGCAATCAAAGTCAGTTTTTTGCCGTATAGATGTGTTGAAAGCCTTTTCGGTACGTCTCGCTGCTAGTTTAAATCTTAAAATAAAATTAAGTTCTGCGTGTTTCACAAGTCTGCTTCTTTCTGGCGTTTTTGTGTCTAAAGGGAGCGAAAGTTGACCAATCACAGGTGCGCCGTTATTGAGGTCACGTGGTCAGCATGTAGTTTCGCTCCATTTCAGTTTGGGCGTTTTTTAACTTCAAATATTAAAGCTGTATTTAACATAAATGTTATACCATTGTGCAAAACATAGTTTGTCTTAGGCCAGTGTTATGTTTAAACTGGTTTCAGCTTATTTACGTGTCTGTTAAGTAGTTTTGACTTCACCTTTTTCTGTTTTTTTAATCGTGCCTTATTTACATGTTTAGTATCAGTTTGATGGGTTTTATACGACCCTTGTTACAAAGCGGAACCAAAGACTTTTATACTGGTGTCGCCTTTTCTTTAAGCGACAATTCGATAATTGGTGGCCCCTTTGCCAAGTTAAAGTGTTGGTTCATGTTCTATTAGCGTGTTGTTTAGTTTTCCTTCGCCAAAATCTTTCGTCCCTTTGAAATAAATACAAAATGTAAAGATAAAATGTTGGTCCTCAGACAGGAGCAAAATTACTAAAAGGAGCGAAATATTTAATTAGCCAGCCAATAGGAGGTTTGTTCTGAGGTTTGTTTGTTTGCCGAAGATGGGCTGCGTTGGTGCACCAGTCAGCTGGGGAATCCATTGTTGGCAAACAAACGTGTTTGTAAAAAAGTTTTTGCGACGATGCTACGTCACCCGGCTTTTGCATAGATATAGTTTTCGGGAGCAAAAGGGGAGCGAAAGTTTACCAATCGCGTTGCAGTGTTTTTTATGTCACGTGTTCTAAGCCCGTGTTACTTTAAAAACCTACAGTAAATCGAGTAAAAGGTATATTGCAATCAAGCCTCAGAGCAGCAAGCAACAGTAGAACTTAATCGGAAATAAAGAAGTTAAAAGAGCAGTGCGAGCATAGTTTGGCACGGATAAGGGCATTATGAAGCATGAGTGCATGTCAATTAGAATAACGTTGTATTTAGTGTGAGGATTAGAGTAGCAGCTTAGTGTTTCAGCGCGGCGTCCTTGTATTGTTTTTATAGTGAATTTAAATGAGTTTTAGTGAGAAGTTTTCACAGCGTCTCCCAGTAAAAAAAATAAAGGTTTCAGTGTTCAGATTTAAATGTTAAATTAATTGGATAACGCTCAATGAACGAGTAAGTACTGAGATAATATTGTAAAAAGGAAGTAAATAATGTAAATGTTTTCTGTTTCTCTGTTATATGAGAATCGCTTGACGCTTGACGTTTGTCGCTTAACGGTTGAAGAGTTACTCGAACCAAGTGTTAAGAGCCTCCTGCTATCAGTGCATGGGGCCACAGCAGCGCATCTCTCAACGTGTTGCTAAGCAGCTGTTCTGATTTTAGCACGCTTGCTTAAAGTTTATTCTTGCTGTTTAGATACTCTGAGTATTAATTGTTGTTTTATTTACCGGGCAAAGTACAGGACGGTAAACAAGTAAGCAGAGCCGTAAAAGGAATAAGGCCATTAAACTTTTCTCCTGTGTTTTACTAGTGCGTAAATAGAAGCCTGCACAGAAAAGAGGAGTTTTTAATGGGCGCAAATTTTAGTAAAGGCAGAGTAAAACCTCGCCTCTAACTCAGTAACGTCAAACGTCCTGCCACATTTCACGGAAGCCCATGGGGTTTCTACACTGATTTTTCACAGTGTTTCCCCATAAATAATATTCTAATATATTTTTGAATGAATTTGTTTTTTTGGCAGTTTGTTGTTCCTGTGAGGAGTCGAAACCAGATTTTCGAGCAATATCGGAAAAGACATTTGTATTTTCACCTCTGTTCTTATACAATTAATTTTGAACTTCCTGCGCTGGCGCGTAGCATAGCTGCTTGGTGAACTTCCCACTTGAAACAATTTGTATATGTAATTGCTTAATGTATATGTGCATTAGTGTTTCGTTCCTGAATCTTGTTCTCCGCTTCGTCAGTGACGAGCCGCTTCTTCTTTATCTGTTTCGCTCGTTTAATCGTCATACAGTCTGCTAAGCAGGCAGTCGGGCTACGGCGTTGCCAAAAGCCGCATTTGGAGAACAACGGCACTTCTCACGATGGTGGCCACTGCTTCTCATTACGTCTCAGCCACATCCAGTTTCACGCATATTCTATTGTGTTTTCACATAATTTAACTAGCTTTTTCTTATTGTTTCCGCCTATTCCTAACAGCTTACATATAGGCCACAAGGATTGTGCCACGAATCCCCTACATCCAAGACGATGGGTACACACCACGTTCTCCAATGTGCTTGCTTTTTCATACGTCAGTTTTAACTCATCATGCTTCGATCTTTTCCCCTCGTTTGCAATTTCTATCTGGTATTCCCACGGGACAGTTAGTTTTTACTATAATTACCTGTCGCAACTTTGACGACCATATCACGATATCCGGTCTGAGAGTGGTTTGTGTTATCTCTTCAGGGAATTGTAATGTCTTTCGTAGGTCCACTCGAATCTGCTAATCGCTGGCTGTGGCGAGGATTTCCATCGGCTGGGTTGATGTCTTTTCCTCTTGCCCTGCCTTGACAAAGTTTATGAGTGTCAGTACTTTTGGTTTGTCGGTCTCGGACTTTTCACAGTGGGCTCTAACACCGATGCAATAGCCTCTAATACCTTATCATTTCGCCATCGATATCTTCCTTGTGAGGAGGTTATATGACAAGATGACAGCACGTGTTTTAAGGTACCTCGTTTCTGGCACAGGCTGCACTCATGGCTTGTCGTTTTATACCACCGTTTCAGGTTTACTGGTGTTGGTAGCAAATTATAAACACTTCCCAGGAGGAATCCTATGTGGAGTGGTTCCTTCCTAAACAGATCTTGGCACGTCAGTTTTCTTGGTGTTACACTTTCCCATCCAGTCCACGCTCCCTGGGTTGCTATTGAAACAGCTTTTGCTCGTCTTTTTTCTTCTTCACTCTCTCTGATTTCACTTTGTATAATGGCTCGCTTCTCTTTCTTACTTGCTTCCGCTCACTTTTTCTTCTCGGGGAAGTCTAGTCCTTTTCTTCCCTGTCGAATCGTTGCCACTAATTCTTTATGTAGCACTCTGCTTCTGGCCTCTTCTATGCTGCGCTGCATGGACCACCGTCCACGTTGGCCCAACTGGACCTTAGAATCTTTTATCTTCTGGTCCGCACAGTCGTCTAGCATTGTCTGTCATCTGACTCTCGCTACCTTGTATTCCTCTTTCACCGATGACAGCGGCAATTGGAGTGTGCTACTTTTACTGTAGAGTAACACTAAGGAGAAGCTCGGCGGGACCCCTAGCCATTTGCACAAATTCTTGCTTGACATCCTTTTCCATTTCCTCTACTCTGCTCATAGAACAGGTGCACTTTAAAATAGTGCAACATCAAAAACTTTTGCGACTGAGTCATAAACATGTTATAGTATGAAACTTCAATGCAAGCAATTGCTAGACAATTCGTATGCAGAAAAACTACTATTTACAAACTGCATGGGCGCTATCATGATACCAGACGTACCAAAGATATATCTCGCTGCGTTGACCTCGCGCGGATGACAATAGTGTTGAATGATTGAAAACGTGGAAATCAAAAGAGATAGGCGAAAAATCACTCTGGAGGCGCTTGAAGAATTCATAATTCTCAACGTGTCATTTTAGCGACGAATCAAGGTTTCAGATGTATCGCGCCGGCGAACGTTACGCCCTTACTTGCATCAGATAGGTCGATTACTTTAGTGGTTGGGACGTAATGGTTTGATGCGATCAGGTTTGGACAACCAGATCGTCGACTACATGCAGCAACATTTGTGGGACTCTCTGGATTAGAAGATACGCGTCAAAAAGGCGGGGCCATAAATCTGAGGCAATCTTTAATCGAATAGTGGACAGCTGTCCTCAGCCACTGACGCTACTGGATAATAATGTGTAACACAAAATATTGTGAACAGCAAAATTGTGACCAGGTTTTGCATCAAATGTATTTTTATTAAACTGTGCAAAAAAGGTTAATTTGGGAAGAAGCTAAGAAGTTTAGGATCTAACTCTGAATATCGGTCGAACTCAAGGAATAGATTCATGTCAATTGAGCTGGAGATACTGTTTGCGGCTTGATAAACTTTTATCCACTCTTTATCTAATCCTCTCATCTCTTCAACTCCGCTTTTATAGCAATAAGAATGGTTAATAATGTCGAATGCATTATTATCGATAAATTCCCCACCAGAAACCTTTTCATCTAGTACCGAAGAGATTTATTATGAACATATATTTCATTAGTGCTACAGAAGTAGAATGTTAAGAGTCAAACCCATATTGACTCTTAATTTTACACTTGTTTGCTGAAGCGTGAGTCACTCTGTTTTCAGAAAATCTGGAGAATTGCAAAAGCAAAAAGCAAGTCTTTAATTATTCAAACTTAACCTGTTCTCTGTGTTGAACAGTAACATCACTTAAGCAATAATCAGTTCTGTTTAGCGAGACAACAACTTTAAAATGTTATCAGTTAGCCAGTTTATTGCTTCATGAAACATATATTTTTACATATTTTACAAGCTGGTTTAAAATTTGAGTGAGTTCTTTAACTAAGTATTAAGAAATTAAATACTTCAGTTTCAATTTCGAAAATATCAGCTTGTAGACTTCGAAGCCATCACTATGGGAGACTAGAACTGGTGGTGGGAATTGCATTTCCCATGGATACGAATTGGTTGACATACCGTCTGCAAGACACTATGTCGTACACGAGGCAGAAATAAAAGAAATAAATTCAATTTCTTCTTTTAATTTCAGCGGGGTCTCATGGCGTACTGCCCATTTACCAACAATTAACAATATTCAGTGCGGTTACATCACGAAATGCCCATTGTTAATACACATACAGTTCTATGGCCCGGGGCCATCATACTAATGTCCCCACTTCTTTCGAAAAAGAAAGACGAGAACGTGGAAACACAAAACAAGTCATTAGCACCGTTGTCAACCCGGCACAGCATAGTGTACCATGTGCAAAACTGTCCAAAACGAAAACCATGGTACACAAGTCTGTATAGGGGCTGCCAGATAACAGCCGTGTGATAGCCAAACCGCCAGACTACCGCTGCACATCGGAGCTGCTCCCTACGCCGGACTCTAATTAGCGGACTTTTTTACTTGAACGCTGTCTTCCCGCGAGAATGCTAGGGACTCCTGCAAGAGGGAGAACATTATAAATCATCGATTCAGCAGCAACAAATGGTCAGAGACTATGCAAATTAGTTAATGTATCCGTAGTATACTCTTGCATATAATGTTTAATAAACGTGTTTGGAGAGGCCCAACTGCCCACTCGCAATAACTCACACATTGAAACGCCATTAGCAACCCGTAACGAGTGCGCCACATGCCTAACCTAATGAGCCTTAATCGATAAACGATTCTGGATTACATCGTCGAGATATTGGAACAACAGAAACCTTTCTTTGCGACTCCACCTTTTGACTACCGACATAACGTGAGTAAACACGAACGGAGCCGTCGATAGGCCGAACGGTAGGTCAAGAAACCAATAATTTTGATCCGCCACCGTAGACGCGAGAAAAAGACGAACTGACTTATGCATGGGAATGTGTAGCTGTGCATCTGATAGATCCACCGACACCGCCCACATGCCCTGTGCCAGAGTGGTCTTGATCAACTGGGGAGTATCCATCGTAAAGGAGGTGGAGAAACTGATTGAGCTGCGACAAACCTCTGACAAGCCACCAACTCCCAGATCTTTTGCGAACCAGAAAGACACGACTGAAAAACGCCGGTGTGCCTATTTACATCTTTTCTATGGCTTTTTACTAACAAATTGTGAATCATCTGCTGCAACGCACGTTGCTTGTCCCGAGCGGGATACGTTGTCACTAAAGAAGGATTGAGACGCATGGCAAGCGGTGGCAAGATTTGGCGCCCCGACGTATCCCTTGCAAACGGCAGAGGGTAACCCCAACGTAACCACTGAACCACATTTTTGGGAGCTCCCATAGCCTGCCAGGCTAGCCAAAAATTCTTTAGCCTTCTGCCTATGGGGGCACATCTACGTTCGATTCTTAACATGAAACAACCGATTTTTCGCAAAAACCGAAAGTATCAGGTAGAGATCGTCGTGCGATCTCAGTCCGATACTTTAATTTATTCCTACCTCTGCTTAGAAGTAGCAGCCTGCTTTTTAGAGTCAAGATTGCTTTTCTTCGGCTGCGGTGTCAACACTGGCACTGAAATGGACCTCTTCCGGGGCGTAGTTGCAGGCAAAGACGCCGTTTCACGTTGCTTCGACTGAACAGATCGGTGTGAGTGCTCTGCGCATCAGAGCATCTTGTGAGCGCACACGAGCCGCCTCGATAACCGACTGGAGAATGTGCGGTGGGAACAAGTCCGCCTGATTAGCTATGGGAGCAAACCGCAATTTCCTGGCGTCTTCCGCTGCAATATTCGAGTGTGGCAACACTTCATCCCTGTGTAGAATAACCAACGAAGACAGTAAATAAGCATTTAACTTTAATAAGTCCGACGATGCTGCCACTACTGAGTCGAACACACGATCAAACAGCACATTGGTGCCCTGATCGACAAACTTGCGCAGTGCTGGAGTGCGCATTGCCTTCCTGACCGTCTCCTCCAAATGTCTACAGTCACGTTCCGCTAGCGGCACACTTGAATCCGACGTAATCTTGGGAAGCCACGGAGCCCTATCTCTGGGATACACCAGCGGTTGCGCGGGCAGACACCCATCACTTGACTGATAAGCTGCCGGCTTCTCATGTAGTACCTTGGAAGGTAACAAACGCGACCAAGGACGTGGACGAGCTTGCTGTATTGACTGCAGTTCTTCCATGCGTGACTGTAAAACACTGGTGACGTAGGGAGCTGTAAGCAACGCCATGAAATCGTCCCGTTGATGAGGCTGCACAAAAAAGGCCTGGCGGACTGATCTGTTGTTGTAAAGTCACTAGGGACGCTGCAGAATTGTCGGCAATAAACTTCAGAATATTTCTAAAGGGGAAATCCATTGCCGAAAAATCCGTAGTAGAAGCCTCCTCCCAGTCTTCCGGTGGAAACTCCATCCCTGGCGGCGTTGGAGTACGAACTGGCCTGAAAGAACTAAAGTCCTCTCGCGGCGAGTGCTGATGCGCTATGGCTTGCGCATTATGGGACACTGTAGCTTGTGACAGAGACAGAGGCTGTTGTCGCGTTGACGGAACCGCGAGTGATGTCGTCACAGCCGCGGTGGGAGATTCCGAGACTGTCGGTTGAACCTACTCGTGTTAATTGAACAATGGTTTCTCCTCTTCGCCCGACGAAGAATTATCCTGAGCGGACTCCGACGAAGAATCATAGACTGCTTTCTTTCGCAACGCACTGGGTTTACCAGCCAACGGCTGAATCGGCCCAAGTGAGGGGGAGCGGAGGGGAATGCGACTGCCCATCTTTGGGTGAAGAAGACTGATTAGTCACAGTGGCCGGCGGAGCAGAGTTAAGGCGTAACGTAGCCGACGCCACTGCTCTCGACTTGGAGGCCAAACTGCGTAACATCTTCAATTCATTGTCGGCAGCATGACGCAACGTGTCCGGATGCAGGTGAAGATTCAATGCAAATTTCTTCAAGGGAGACAGCTCCTTTCTTCGAGGGGAAGACTCCCGCAACACATTTGTAACCGCCGTAGAGATCGCACTGTCTAATTCTACGGCACTACTGCCATGTCAGTCGCGATATTCGTGTGCAATGGAACATTCACAAGCGATTGAAAGGGGGCCTGCAGTACAGAGGTTTCAGTCACTAACACTGTTCCAGTGGGAGCAGTAACATCAATTTGCCCCTGCTGCGGAATAAGTCCCTGTTGCTCAGACTCCGCAGATTACAAAGCAGATAACGGAATAGATTTAGGAATCAGTTTCTGTGCTTGAAACACCTCTTGGGTATCCGCATCCAACGTCATCCCCAACGTGGACCCCAAGTTGAGGGGAGAAAGGCCTTGCAGTGATTACGACGACTTGTCACTCTTGGAGCGCCTGCAATCACTCTTCCGCACCCTCGCCAACTCCTGTTGCTGGAGAATAAAAGCAAACATAGAACCGTTCAAATGTGCGCAGTGATCACAACGACTCTCCAGTGTACATGGCTGAATGCCCCAGCGGCGAATGCAAGCCGGGCAGCGCAAATGTGGATCATCGGCACGCTTGCTGTGAGCACACGACTCTACAAACAGAGAACAGCATCTGCAGCGACTCTACAAACAGAGAACAGCAACAGACAAGAAGTGTTGCAAGAAAAATGTGCAGAAACACAATGCATTAATGATCAAAGAGAATCAATCAATCTTATAATCATTAGACTGTTACGTTTTCGGTTTTTTTTAAAAAAAAAACTACCATAGCTAATAGATAAACAGAGGTAGTAGTTGCACAACGTAACACTGCACACACACAAGCTAAAGGGAGGGGAGAGTATTGCAAACAGAACGGCAATCACACTGAGGCGCCGCAACTCAAATCTATGCACTCCAGAAATCTGTCACAATTCGACGCACCACGTCCTGGAGTGGGAAACGATCCAACTCTTGAGCACCACAAAACGGACACATTTCGAACGGAAGATATTCCAATACGGTGGCATTCCAGACCGCTGTTCCGGCGCCGAGACGGAACCATTCCGAATCTGAACAGCTCCAAGGCAGTGACACTCCACGTCGGAACCTCTCGGAAGCATTCCAAATTGGTGGCACCCCGATGCGAAACATTCCACTCGGAGAAAATCCGAGCCGGTGGCATTCCGAGTCAGAACGATTCCGAGGCGGTGGCACTCCAAGACGGAGCCAATCCAAGTCGGAAGCATTCCAAATTGGAGGCAAATTGGTGCTAACGACTCCAAAAACATTCCGAGTCGTTGGCACCCCCAGTCGGAGCAATTCCGAGCCGGTGGCATTCCGAGTCGGAAGCACTCCAAATCGGAATCATTCCAAGCTTGTTGCACTCCGCTGCGGAAACATTCCGAGTCGGTGGCACACCAGAACGGTGGCCTTCCACCGTGGGAGTGCGTAACACAGAATTGTTCCAACAGACATGGTGCCGAAATGTCGTGCCTGAAAAAACGCCGCTATAACCACCACATGATCGATTCCACACCGAGACAAACGTGACTAGCAAACGGCTACACTACTCTTAAATGTGATAAACACCTTGGAAACTTTCCCGTTTGCACAGGTCAAACAATGCAAACTGTTTGCTGGCAATGAGTAAAAACCTCGAAATGGACAACCGAGAAAATCGCCCGGAAACCATCCCACTGTCTATTACACATAGCCCACACTACGTTCTGATGGCCGGGAAGCATTACCGAACGAAAGCCGGTCTGACAAAACCCAGAACTCAACTTGTAGGAAACAGCAAAGTCAGCAAACGTTTAACTTAATACGAGCGCTATGTTCAATTGTGTAAGCAACCGCGTACTTCCATTAAATGTAATGCAGGAAGGAGGGTGTTTCTTATGGTACAAATGCGGAGATATACTTGTTTGTTTCAGTGGCAAGAACAGGAAAACATATATCAATCAGGTTTCTCAGATTTACCAGCGCAATTACAAAAAAACCCAAATGGCTGTTGTTTCCTGATCGCCGGTTCTTTTGCTATCAAAGTGGATTTTAAGAGTCGATTTTCCTAAGTGTCTGCTCCTTTGAGTCAAGGCTGTTGTCTGTTAGAGACCTCAGTACCACCTGGTGGCACTGGGCCGAGAGGTGGCACTGGGCCGAGAGGTGGTACTGGGCCGAGAGGTGGTACTCGGGCTTAATAGTTGTAATATCCCTTCTTCCCCCTCCCTCTTCCACTCCCTCTCCCCCTCCCTCTCCCCTCCCCCTCCCTCTCCCCCTCCCCTCCCCTCCCCTCCCCTCTCCTCCCCTTCCCTCCCCTCCCCTCCCCTCCTCTCTCTCTTCTGCCTCTCCCGCCACGCAGCAACTGAAGTGCATTGGCTTGAAGTGTGCTATTTATTTTCTCTTTTGATCATGCGTGGGCGGTATGAATGCGCATGTGAAAGCGCAAATGTCAATAACTTTCCCACATTCTCCAGTAAGGGTTGTCGTCTGCTCGGGACCTCAGTACTGAGGTCCGGAAGTGGCACTGAGGACCCGGTGGCACTGAGGTCCCGACAAATTTTTCATATGAACTCCCCGTCCCCGCCCCGACCCCATCTTTAATTGTATCTTAAAATCACTGCTTCTTCCGCCGCCCTCCCTGCCACCCCGTTAGGCGACGCCGTCAGGGGTGGCATGGGATCTTTTATCATCTTGTATTCCCACTGCCCCGCCCCCCCCTACCCCACACCATCACCCAATATGTTTATCTCAATATCTTACAGTTTTTTCCATGAAATATATACAAATACACATGTCTATTCACAAAATGTTGAAGAAAAAAAAAGATGCGAAATTTCTCTTTTTGGCATATATATAGAAATATATATATATATATATATATATATATATGTATATATATATATATATATATATATATATATATATATATATATATCCTCCACCCCCCCAACCACTCCAACAAAGACAAATTGCGTCAAATGGCCTTTCCCATCGGCTTTGCAATTGAAACCTTGAAGCGGCAATTGCAATTGAAGCCTTTAAGCGGCTTCATCAAGGCAGCACTATGAGCAGAATTGACGTTTTCACACGGCATGTTTTTGTTCAATCTTTTTATGCATTCTGCCTTTCGGTGTTGATGCGCTGAGACGTCCATTTTTCGAGTATGTGCCATTTCAGCCAATTTAGCCTAAAATGGCTAAATTGGGTGCATTTTTTAATTGTTTTCCATACAAATACATATGTCTATTCATAAATTAAAAAAAGCGAAGTTTCCCTTTTTGGCATCGGAGGGGGGGGGGGGGGAGAGAGAGAGAGAACGGGGAGGAGGGGGGGCTAAAATGCAATTTATCTTTTTGGTGTGAGAGGGAGGGCATATATATATAAGGGGGCGGGGGACATAAAAAAATTTTCGATTGTTAATTCCCACTTGCAAACTTCGTTTGCAAATAGGTATAAGTTTGTAGTTTTTCTCGAAATTTCTGTCCTTTTTTTTCTTTTTTTTCTTCTCTTTTTTCAGTCACGGAGGTTTCCACAAAACTCCTCTTAGGCTATTTGACGTAGGACGATAAAATTTGGCACAGTGATAGAGGGTAACAAGATGTCGTCAATTCTGCAAAAAATTTTTACCTTGACCTTGAAGTTCAAGGTCAAATTGAGGTCAAAGTTTTTCTGACCTCAAAGTGATTTCCAGAAAACTCCTACTACAGGGTTTGTCGTAAAAAGACGGCATTTGGCAGAGACATAGAGGGTAATGAGTTGTCGTCAAATCCGTAAAATTGTTTGACCTTGAACCCCAGAGGTCAAGGTCAAATTGAAGTCAAAATATTTTTGGAAACACCTATTAATCACGAAAAGTAGCCATAAAAATGCTCAAATCCCAGTGTGAATGCATAAAACGTACTCAGTAAAGGGCAAACTTTCACCACTAACCTTGACCTTGAGGGTCAAGGTCAAAGGTCACGTGACTTCACGCGTCCTTAACGACAGGCCGACTCATATCGGAAACGGTTAGAGATAGAGCGATTTTGAGCTCATTTTCGACCCCTTGGTCCAAAAAGACGTTATATAAGAGGTACCTCGGTGATCTTGACCTCCTCCATCATGGTCAAGGTCAAAAACTGTAAGTTGACCAGTATCTCAAAAACGGTTAGAAAAGTGAATTTGATTTATTTGTGCCCAAATGAGGTCACATTATATTTACTTCGATGGCCTCGTTCAAGATAATAATCCGGAAGCTGACAATTATGTCGAAACACTGAAAAATGTGTCTTTGACCAAATATGTTGTGTCTCTGCCCTTGCAAGTGGGTGCTATTTCGCTACGTGTAGCGAAATTCGATCTAGTTTTCGAAATGCTTCTTCTCCCACAGTATTGGTCAGATTTTCTTAAAATTTGTAAGAATATTTTTAGGTAGGCCTCTCTTGAAAAATTACTTCATTTGGAGATCCGCCTAATATTGGCTAAGTGGGGGCATTTTTCTTTTTTAATTTTTGGCGTCGAATTTTCAAAATGCTTCTTCTCCCGCAATTTTGATTTGATTTCTTTCCAATTTTGTACGATTGTTCTTTTGATGCTTCTGTGTTGAAAATTTACTTGTTTTGGCGATCAACCAAAAATTGATCAAATGGGGGTCATTCTTTAATTTATTTGTAGCCAATTTTCAAAATTCTTCTTTCACAATTTCGATCGGATGAACTTTTAATTTTGAATAAATGTTCACCAGGCTTTTGTCTCTTGAAAAACCGATCATAAAGAAAATTGGGTAAATTGGGGGAGGGGGCATTGTAAATTTTTGGGGTGTTAATTTTGAAAATGCTTCTACTCCCGCGATAGGGACTGACAACAATTGGCCAAATAGGGGCATTTTTAAATTGTTTGGAAGCATATTTAAAAAGGTTTCTTCTCACAGTTTGGATCGAATTGTCTTCAAATTTTGCAAAGTTGTTCAGTGGGCGGTATGCTTTTGGGAAGTTATTTTTGGCGATCAGCCAAAATTGGCTAAAGAGGGGTATGTATAAATATTTAGTAGCAATTTTAAATATTTAGTAGCAATTTTGTAAAATGCTTCCTCTCCCAAAATTTTGAGCGGATTCCTTCATAAATTTGTAAGATTTTTCTGCAGCCGTGTTTTGCAATATGACCACTTTCTGGCGACCATACAAGCCTACTGATACGTGATTTACTAGATTGGTCACAACGTTCCTGGACATTCTTGCTTTATTTTCATTTTACATGTTAGATTTGTAATGTTTGAGAGTGAAAATAAACCATTATAACAATAACAAAAATCATACTTTTCGAAAAAATCTAAGTAGTGGCATCGATGACCTGTTGGTGGCCCTGAGGCTCGGTTGGTGGTACTGAGGATTTCATAGTGGTAATGAGGACCCGGTGGTGGTAGTGAGGACTCGATGGTGGTAGTGAGTACCCGGTGGTGGTCCTGAGGTCCCGGTGGTGGCCCTGAGGACCAGGTGGTGATACTGAGGACCCGATTATTTTAAATTTTTAGATTACGTATTTTACGTTTCCTTCAGCTTAAAACCACCTAATATAGCATTTTGAATCAAACAAAAGTTTGGGTCCTCAATGCCACCACCGGGTCCTCAGTACCACCACTTTACTTTTTTCTGAATGTAAGCATTGATTTTTGGTTTTGAACGTTTCTTTCAGCTTACAACAACTTAATCTAGCATTTTGAGCAAAAAAAGTTTGGGTCCTCAGTGCCACCACCGGGCCCTCAGTACCAAATCTTCACTTTTTTCGGAAAGTAACATTGATTTTTGGTTTTGAACGTTTCTTTCAGCTTAAAACAACTTAATCTAGGATTTTAAAAGTAAAAAATATTTTGGGTCCTCAGTGCCACTTCGGGACCTCATTACCACTGGTGGAACTGAGGTCCCGAGCAGACGGTGATCCCACCTCACATTCTCTGATTTCACTTTCAGCTACTCAAGCGAACGGTGTTACTGTTGGTAATTGGATTGAAAAACATATTAATATTCCAATTTCACATGAAAGCATGAACATGAGATGTATAAGGAAGCAGGAGGCATCAATTTAGTAGTTTTCGAGAATGAATCTCGGCAAAAATGCCTTACTGACTCCAGTAATATGTCTTTTTCAAGGCAACTGGTAAAGTCAAACGGGCCAGCGCATATTTTCTGTGTTCTTTTTACTTTTGATATTTTTGCGCTTTTGGTTTTCATTGATCAAAACACCGCCGACTGTTCCAGCCACTCCCTAGCTTAGGGGATTTTCACAGTTTTTCTGTACTGGGAACGAAATTGACTGTTCTCGATACCTAAACACGGTGAAGTTCTCATCTGCAGGGCCTAAATATCCTATTTTTTGAAGGCGCTCATTGGTTCATAGGTATATGCCGGCCTACATCCCGGTAATATCTACGGTCCTACCCATTTTTTTGCTACAGTTTTTATGTAGCTTTCTCCCATTGTTTTCGCATTTTTGGCATTTTTTACTCAAAATTGGGACTAATTTAAGTGGGTTCCAGGGGTTTCAAAAACGGGGTTCCGAGGGGTT
The DNA here is from genome assembly GCA_949752745.1 of Protula sp. h YS-2021. Lineage (NCBI taxonomy): Eukaryota > Metazoa > Annelida > Polychaeta > Sabellida > Serpulidae > Protula > Protula sp. h YS-2021. The sequence continues at coordinate 71,355,091 of OX457027.1, forward strand.
CAAGGGGGTTGCGCCTGCCGTGGGCCAAACAATACAGCGGCCGTGGCGGATGCTCCCTGTACAAATTATAGTGCATGTTGAGCTGCTTGCTATATTATCCGAAGCAATGGGCAAAGCCTATCTTCGGGTAAATTTCAATTGCAAAATTGAAAAGAGCGTAACAGTTCTCCGTTACCCAAACCACGCAAAATTCGTAGGTTGGGGGTTGGTCATAAAAGAAAAAAGACAAAAGAAAAGGAAGAAAAAGAAGAATGAGAAGAAAAAGAAGAAGAGGAAGAAGAAGAAAAATAAATAAATAAAGAAATAATTATTAAATTATGAAATAAATAAGAATTATAAGAGAAGAGAACAACAATAAGAAGGAGGAGGAGGAGGAGGAGATGGAGGAGAAGAAGAAAAAGAAAAAGAAGGAGAAAGACAAGAAGAATAAATGAATAAATAAATAATAAACTAATTAATAAATAAAAAAGAAGTATAAGAAAAAGAAGAAGAAAAAGAAAGTAATTTAATAAATAAGTAAGAAGAATTATGAGAAAAAAAGAAGAAGAAGAAAAAGAGAATGAAGTAGAAACAACAACAAATGAAAGTTCTTGAAGTATGAAACGTAACTGCAAGAAGAAATAAGCTATTATGCGATTAAAGTATACCCAGTTATAAAGTAGTATTTATTAATGATTTATTATTTCCGTTCCCAGCAAGAAATTGGTCGTCGTAGACGTGTTTGAAAAACTATACTTTTAAAATCTAAGCTTTTTTTATAAAGTCAATATTGCAATTTTTAATAACGTTCTTGTAACGTTAATTTTTAAACTGAAAACAGTAAAAAGGACTTTTGCTGTACTGTTTATTTTTAACTATAAAGTACAAATTTGCATGTATTTGTACATGCATGATAATTAAATTAGGTAAAATGTAGGAACATATTTGAAAAGTAACTTTTTTGTGCAATTTTTAATAAATAATAAAATATTGAGTTTATTTTTCTTTCTCTATTCATTAATATTATGATCTATTGAGTGATCAATATTGTTAATGCTTTGTTTTGGGGGATTTGAAAAGAAGCTTCTCTGCAAGATACACGTTGTACTGGATGCAAAGGCCAGCGTAATATTTAAATTGAAAGACCCCTTCAGCAAAAACACTTCATAACATATTTCTGCGAAACTTATGATCAGTTTTCGATTAGAGAACAAAGATGACTCTACATCTTGGATTCGATGAGGAAATTTTACCAATTGCCACACACCAGCAGTAAGTGTCAATAAAATGTAACATTCTAAATAATGAGCGTTTTCTATAAAAACACCTGAAAAATTACTTATAAGAACAATTATTTTTGGGCTTGAAAGTTTAGCGGAAAGTGTCCGTGTATTTGAAACCAATATGATTATATTCATATCATATGATGCTTACAGTTATTTTACGTATTTCAAATAAATGTTCAAGGAAAAAACATTTTGTATTACAAAGACAAAACAGTAAAAAATTCATTTTGTTAAATGCTGGGTATTTATAGTAGTAGTAATTACTGACATAAAATTACAATAATTATTTATGAATAAATGAGTTGACATTTTAAAAAGTCCTTTAATTATTAAAATAGGGTGTGCATGGTGTATTTGTCGACATTCGGCCCTGTTTTGGAGATTTATAAAGACGCCATTCCGTCTATCGAGGTTTGCTATTGGCTATATAAATCAACTAATTAATTCCTGTTTAATAAAAGTGTTTAAAAATACTCACTTCTTTATGAAAGTATTGAGATAAAGCTTTATACATAGAGATGTGTGAGGTAAAGACGCTCCACTGTCCAAAATTATCTTATTAACAATGTCGTTTGTGAAATACTGATTAAAGAACGCGTTATTTGCATTTAAAATAGCGTGAAGCCCCAGTACCACCTCTGAGCCCCAGTGCCACCACTTGCTCTGTTGGCCAGTGCCATGGCACGAAATTGATTTTGAGGTCTTTAATCAACGTGTCCTGACTTATTCTTCTTGATTGATTGTAAGTTTGTGTGAAATACTGATTAAAGAACGAGTTATTTGCATTTAAAATAGCGTGAAGCCCCAGTACCACCCCTGAGCCCCAGTGCCACCACTTGCTCTGTTGACCAGTGCCATGGCACGAAATTGATTTTGAGGTCTTTAATCAACGTGTCCTGACTTATTCTTCTTGATTGATTGTAAGTTTGTGTGAAATATTGATTAAAGAACGAGTTATTTGCATTTAAAATAGCGTGAAGCCCCAGTACCACCTCTGAGCCCCAGTGCCACCACTTGCTCTGTTGGCAAGTGCCATGGCACGAAATTGATTTTGAGGTCTTTAATCAACGTGTCCTGACTTATTCTTCTTGATTGATTGTAAGTTTGTGTGAAATACTGATTAAAGAACGAGTTATTTGCATTTAAAATAGCGTGAAGCCCCAGTACCACCTCTGAGCCCCAGTGCCGCCACTTGCTCTGTTGGCCAGTGCCATGGCACGAAATTGATTTTGAGGTCTTTCATCAACGTGTCCTGACTTATTCTTTTTGATTGATTGTAAGTTTGTGTGAAATACTGATTAAAGAACGAGTTATTTGCATTTAAAATAGCGTGAAGCCCCAGTACCACCTCTGAGCCCCAGTGCCACCACTTGCTCTTTTGGCCAGTGCCATGGCACGAAATTGATTTTGAGGTCTTTAATCAACGTGTCCTGACTTATTCTTCTTGATTGATTGCAAGTTTGTGTGAAATACTGATTAAAGAACGAGTTATTTGCATTTAAAATAGCGTGAAGCCCCAGTACCACCTCTGAGCCCCAGTGCCACCACTTGCTCTGTTGGCCAGTGCCATGGCACGAAATTGATTTTGAGGTCTTTAATCAACGTGTCCTGACTTATTCTTCTTGATTGATTGTAAGTTTGTGTGAAATATTGATTAAAGGACGAGTTATTTGCATTTAAAATAGCGTGAAGCCCCAGTACCACCTCTGAGCCCCAGTGCCACCACTTGCTCTGTTGGCCAGTGCCATGGCACGAAATTGATTTTGAGGTCTTTAATCAACGTGTCCTGACTTATTCTTCTTGATTGATTGTAAGTTTGTGTGAAATACTGATTAAAGAACGAGTTATTTGCATTTAAAATAGCGTGAAGCCCCAGTACCACCTCTGAGCCCCAGTGCCACCACTTGCTCTGTTGGCCAGTGCCATGGCACGAAATTGATTTTGAGGTCTTTCATCAACGTGTCCTGACTTATTCTTCTTGATTGATTGTAAGTTTGTGTGAAATACTGATTAAAGAACGAGTTATTTGCATTTAAAATAGCGTGAAGCCCCAGTACCACCTCTCAGCCCCAGTGCCACCACATGCTCTTTTGGCCAGTGCCATGGCACGAAATTGATTTTGAGGTCTTTCATCAACGTGTCCTGACTTATTCTTCTTGATTGATTGTAAGTTTGTGTGAAATACTGATTAAAGAACGAGTTATTTGCATTTAAAATAGCGTGAAGCCCCAGTACCACCTCTGAGCCCCAGTGGCACCACTTGCTCTGTTGGTCAGTGCCATGGCACGAAATTGATTTTGAGGTCTTTAATCAACGTGTCCTGACTTATTCTTCTTGATTGATTGTAAGTTTGTGTGAAATACTGATTAAAGAACGAGTTATTTGCATTTAAAATAGCGTGAAGCCCCAGTACCACCTCTGAGCCCCAGTGCCACCACTTGCTCTGTTGGCCAGTGCCATGGCACGAAATTGATTTTGAGGTCTTTAATCAACGTGTCCTGACTTATTCTTCTTGATTGATTGTAAGTTTGTGTGAAATACTGATTAAAGAACGAGTTATTTGCATTTAAAATAGCGTGAAGCCCCAGTACCACCTCTGAGCCCCAGTGCCACCACTTGCTCTGTTGGCCAGTGCCATGGCACGAAATTGATTTTGAGGTCTTTAATCAACGTGTCCTGACTTATTCTTCTTGATTGATTGTAAGTTTGTGTGAAATATTGATTAAAGAACGAGTTATTTGCATTTAAAATAGCGTGAAGCCCCAGTACCACCTCTGAGCCCCAGTGCCACCACTTGCTCTGTTGGCCAGTGCCATGGCACGAAATTGATTTTGAGGTCTTTAATCAACGTGTCCTGACTTATTCTTCTTGATTGATTGTAAGTTTGTATGAAATACTGATTAAAGAACGAGTTATTTGCATTTAAAATAGCGTGAAGCCCCAGTACCACCTCTGAGCCCCAGTGCCGCCACTTGCTCTGTTGGCCAGTGCCATGGCACGAAATTGATTTTGAGGTCTTTCATCAACGTGTCCTGACTTATTCTTTTTGATTGATTGTAAGTTTGTGTGAAATACTGATTAAAGAACGAGTTATTTGCATTTAAAATAGCGTGAAGCCCCAGTACCATCTCTGAGCCCCAGTGCCACCACTTGCTCTTTTGGCCAGTGCCATGGCACGAAATTGATTTTGAGGTCTTTAATCAACGTGTCCTGACTTATTCTTCTTGATTGATTGTAAGTTTGTGTGAAATACTGATTAAAGAACGAGTTATTTGCATTTAAAATAGCGTGAAGCCCCAGTACCACCTCTGAGCCCCAGTGCCACCACTTGCTCTGTTGGCCAGTGCCATGGCACGAAATTGATTTTGAGGTCTTTAATCAACGTGTCCTGACTTATTCTTCTTGATTGATTGTAAGTTTGTGTGAAATATTGATTAAAGGACGAGTTATTTGCATTTAAAATAGCGTGAAGCCCCAGTACCACCTCTGAGCCCCAGTGCCACCACTTGCTCTGTTGCCAGTGCCATGGCACGAAATTGATTTTGAGGTCCTTAATCAACGTGTCCTGACTTATTCTTCTTGATTGATTGTAAGTTTGTGTGAAATACTGATTAAAGAACGAGTTATTTGCATTTAAAATAGCGTGAAGCCCCAGTACCACCTCTGAGCCCCAGTGCCGCCACTTGCTCTGTTGGCCAGTGCCATGGCACGAAATTGATTTTGAGGTCTTTAATCAACGTGTCCTGACTTATTCTTCTTGATTGATTGTAAGTTTGTGTGAAATATTGATTAAAGAACGAGTTATTTGCATTTAAAATAGCGTGAAGCCCCAGTACCACCTCTGAGCCCCAGTGCCACCACTTGCTCTGTTGGCCAGTGCCATGGCACGAAATTGATTTTGAGGTCTTTAATCAACGTGTCCTGACTTATTCTTCTTGACTGATTGTAAGTTTGTGTTAAATACTGATTAAAGAACGAGTTATTTGCATTTAAAATAGCGTGAAGCACCAGTACCACCTCTGAGCCCCAGTGCCACCACTTGCTCTGTTGGCCAGTGCCATGGCACGAAATTGATTTTGAGGTCTTTCATCAACGTGTCCTGACTTATTCTTCTTGATTGATTGTAAGTTTGTATGAAATGCTGATTAAAGAACGAGTTATTCGCATTTAAAATAGCGTGAAGCCCCAGTACCACCTCTGAGCCCCAGTGCCACCACTTGCTCTGTTGGCCAGTGCCATGGCACGAAATTGATTTTGTGGTCTTTAATCAACGTGTCCTGACTTATTCTTCTTGATTGATTGTAAGTTTGTGTGAAATATTGATTAAAGAACGAGTTATTTGCATTTAAAATAGCGTGAAGCCCCAGTACCACCTCTGAGCCCCAGTGCCACCACTTGCTCTGTTGGCCAGTGCCATGGCACGAAATTGATTTTGAGGTCTTTAATCAACGTGTCCTGACTTATTCTTCTTGATTGATTGTAAGTTTGTGTGAAATACTGATTAAAGAACGAGTTATTTGCATTTAAAATAGCGTGTAGCACCAGTACCACCTCTGAGCCCCAGTGCCACCACTTGCTCTGTTGGCCAGTGCCATGGCACGAAATTGATTTTGAGGTCTTTCATCAACGTGTCCTGACTTATTCTTCTTGATTGATTGTAAGTTTGTATGAAATGCTGATTAAAGAACGAGTTATTCGCATTTAAAATAGCGTGAAGCCCCAGTACCACCTCTGAGCCCCAGTGCCACCACTTGCTCTGTTGGCCAGTGCCATGGCACGAAATTGATTTTGAGGTCTTTAATCAACGTGTCCTGACTTATTCTTCTTGATTGATTGTAAGTTTGTGTGAAATACTGATTAAAGAACGAGTTATTTGCATTTAAAATAGCGTGAAGCCCCAGTACCACCTCTGAGCCCCAGTGCCACCACTTGCTCTGTTGGCCAGTGCCATGGCACGAAATTGATTTTGAGGTCTTTAATCAACGTGTCCTGACTTATTCTTCTTGATTGATTGTAAGTTTGTGTGAAATACTGATTAAAGAACGAGTTATTTGCATTTAAAATAGCGTGAAGCCCCAGTACCACCTCTGAGCCCCAGTGCCACCACTTGCTCTGTTGGCCAGTGCCATGGCACGAAATTGATTTTGAGGTCTTTAATCAACGTGTCCTGACTTATTCTTCTTGATTGATTGTAAGTTTGTGTGAAATACTGATTAAAGGACGAGTTATTTGCATTTAAAATAGCGTGAAGCCCCAGTACCACCTCTGAGCCCCAGGGCCACCACTTGCTCTGTTGGCCAGTGCCATGGCACGAAATTGATTTTGAGGTCTTTAATCAACGTGTCCTGACTTATTCTTCTTGATTGATTGTAAGTTTGTGTGAAATACTGATTAAAGGACGAGTTATTTGCATTTAAAATAGCGTGAAGCCCCAGTACCACCTCTGAGCCCCAGTGCCACCACTTGCTGTGTTGGCCAGTGCCATGGCACGAAATTGATTTTGAGGTCTTTCATCAACGTGTCCTGACTTATTCTTTTTGATTGATTGTAAGTTTGTGTGAAATACTGATTAAAGAACGAGTTATTTGCATTTAAAATAGCGTGAAGCCCCAGTACCATCTCTGAGCCCCAGTGCCACCACTTGCTCTGTTGGCCAGTGCCATGGCACGAAATTGATTTTGAGGTCTTTCATCAACGTGTCCTGACTTATTCTTCTTGATTGATTGTAAGTTTGTATGAAATGCTGATTAAAGAACGAGTTATTCGCATTTAAAATAGCGTGAAGCCCCAGTACCACCTCTGAGCCCCAGTGCCACCACTTGCTCTGTTGGCCAGTGCCATGGCACGAAATTGATTTTGAGGTCTTTAATCAACGTGTCCTGACTTATTCTTCTTGATTGATTGTAAGTTTGTGTGAAATATTGATTAAAGAACGAGTTATTTGCATTTAAAATAGCGTGAAGCCCCAGTACCACCTCTGAGCCCCAGTGCCACCACTTGCTCTGTTGGCCAGTGCCATGGCACGAAATTGATTTTGAGGTCTTTAATCAACGTGTCCTGACTTATTCTTCTTGATTGATTGTAAGTTTGTGTGAAATACTGATTAAAGAACGAGTTATTTGCATTTAAAATAGCGTGAAGCCCCAGTACCACCTCTGAGCCCCAGTGCCCCCACTTGCTCTGTTGGCCAGTGCCATGGCACGAAATTGATTTTGAGGTCTTTAATCAACGTGTCCTGACTTATTCTTCTTGATTGATTGTAAGTTTGTGTGAAATACTGATTAAAGGACGAGTTATTTGCATTTAAAATAGCGTGAAGCCCCAGTACCACCTCTGAGCCCCAGGGCCACCACTTGCTCTGTTGGCCAGTGCCATGGCACGAAATTGATTTTGAGGTCTTTAATCAACGTGTCCTGACTTATTCTTCTTGATTGATTGTAAGTTTGTGTGAAATACTGATTAAAGGACGAGTTATTTGCATTTAAAATAGCGTGAAGCCCCAGTACCACCTCTGAGCCCCAGTGCCACCTCTGGGCCCAGTGCCACCAGGTGGTACTGGGGCTTTTGGCTGACAACAGCCTCTCCTGGCTCCTTTTGCCAGATATTTGGAAAGGGATGTATATATTTCAAGGAACAGCGTTGTGTACGAAAACGCACATATTTGACACCTGTGCGAACTTTTCGACATGTGTTTGGATATTATTCGTTACTGCGTATAGTTTGCCGGTTATGCTGGGCAATGCCGATCTGGTAATTGCATTGTTAACAAATGCAAGAAGCTCACCGTTGTTTTTTTGTTGTTGTTGTTGTTTCACAAACGCAATTTCACGCTGTAATTTTTTCATGCCAATAATCACTACCTTGCTATCGTAAACACGGAAGTAACCGTCAGTTGAAAATTAATCATCTAAATCATAAATAAGTAAAAACGTATAAAAATGCCGAAAATGGAAGGTAATTCTAATAAGAATTTTAGGCATGTCACACTGGAAACAATATGTTGATCATTACTGCTCTTGCAACATTTATATTTTCGAGCGATAATACTGTAGGTTTTATGGTTCGCCAACGAGTAAGTCGGAAAGCCTGTGTAAACACCGTCGTGTAAATTAGATTATATCAGATTTTGACCAATCGCATTCGGTGTTATAAACCTCATCTGGAACTGCAGAATGGCTGCCCCTTGAATTTGAAGATTTGTGTTATCAATTACAACAGGGTACAAGGAGAGTAGCTCCGAGTCAGCTCTGACTTCTATAACATCGTGTATCTCTCCGTCAGAGCTACGAAGCCTTCCACTGTTCCACTAATAGTGGTCAACTTCATATGTTCTGAGGTACGAATCCTGCATATCAATTCCCGATTTCGCAATGATTCATTCGCCATATAGTGACAGAAAAAGGAACACAGGTCAAATGCCTTCTTGTTACAGTCTTTACTTAAAGAAGGGTGCATTCCAGTTTCAGTGTCTTCAAACGCTCACGCATAAGTATATATGTTTGTATCGCAAACAAACAAGTGAATTTTCAAAAGTTATTTTTAATTACCATTATTGAATTTCATTTATATTAAGAGCATATTGACGAATTTTGTGGGTGATAACATATGATTCTTACAAGAACCAATTCTCGTAGGGCTATGTGTTTTGTTTAGGTATTTTGATTCATAAATTCTAATAAAATGCTACCCGATTTTTTTTCTCTAAAATTCTAACTACTTTAAATGTGTCCTTTATAATTTTTATTTTTTTTTGTAGATATAAATTTATGCGTCACATATATAAGTATTATTAGATTTGACGCTCGCGAAATCCCGAAAAGCCCTATTTAGATAGGTCCAAATACTCTACAAAATCTTTATTTTTTCAGCCAGAACCCCGGAAAATCCTCAATACCAGGATTTACTTCGTAATCAATCTAGAAAGGTTCCTTTCGTAGGAATTGTGATCTATTAAACGCTAAAAATGCATTATTCCATTTTAGTTCCCGTTTATTTAAACAGTTCAAATGGGCTAAATATATACAACTTAAGTGAAGTAGTTTTATAGGATATTTCGTAAAAATGAAAAAGATGAACAAATAGTTCATGTTTGCAAAATACTGTTACGTTTCTGCTGTTTTACACGTCTCTTTTTTGTTGCCGAATGAAAGCAGAAGACCTGAAATTTTGGTGTAGACATTCGAGCCTCGTTCTGAGCTGTACATAAACAAGTTTGTTGATCATTGCGAAATGGCGAATCCTTACAGAAAGTTCGTGCCCAAGTTGCTCCGAGTCAGCTCTGACTTTTATAACATCGTATATCTCTCCGTCAGAGCTACAAAGCCTTACATTGCTACGCTAAAAGGGATCAACTTTGAATGTTCTGAGGCACGAATCCTGTGTACCAGTCCCAAAAATTCAAACATTTACTGAAAGTTCATGCGCAAAATACCCTCTTTGCAAAACAGGCACAATTTTTAGTGAGCTGTATATTTTTTATTTGTTCATTAAAGTGCAGAAAAATTAGCTTCCGCACCAAACTGTCAAATGTTTGTTTACATTTCGGCCTTTAAATGTCACATGACCAAAGTCAGCCAGTCTCCTTAACCTCGATTCCTTGCAAAGTCATGGAACATATCATATGTTCTCATATATGGAAGCATTGTAACATGTTCAGCATAATAACTAGCAAACAGCATGGATTTAGAGGAGGCATGTCGTGTACACACAGTTGATAGAAGCCATGCATGACAGGTCATCTGTCCTCAACACAGGCTCGGGGCAGGTAGATACCATCCTATTAGACTTCAGCAAAGCATCGACGTGGTACTACACCAGCGACTGCTCATCAAATTGAAAAGTTATGGTATCACTGGTAGCACTGTAGCTTGGAGCGAAGCCTTTCTGTGAGATCGATTCGTCTTTGGAACACACTACCACAAGCAGTGCAAATAACAAGATGTCCAAGTGCTTTCAAACAAGCCGTAACTGACTGGATTACTCCACGTTCCTGGGTGAAACTGCCTACAACAAACACCTGGGCAATCGCCGAATAAACTGTATACGATTTTAGTGGATTCTAGTGTTTTAATTTGCACCAAGCAGTTTTTAGTTTGCACTTGTTGAGATGTCACCTCCAAGACGGCTTTTTAGCTTATTCGGAGTACTGATTGAAGATTGAAGTCGGATGACCAAAAATTTAAATAAAAGGGTCATAGTTTATTTATAAAATATCTATTAAAATAGTTGATAAATGCAGAGTTAGGTATAAATTTATTTTGTATATCCACAATATTTGACATTTTATTTTTTACGTTCTTTTTGAAATATCAATTCATAAGTTTTTTGGTGGATAATTGCAAAAATTATTGTTACTTTTTCACGTAATAAAGTATGCTCCCTGTATACAAACAAATGTCAATTATTGCGGGAGATTTGTCGGTATTTCCCTATTATTTTCTTTTGAAGAAAGCGTAACACAGAAGTTGTATATCATTACCGTTTTACTTTGAGGGCCTTTAGTAAATGCCAATAAAGTCAAATTTGTCGTTGAATCGCGCATAAAGTAGCCACAGGGGTGCCTCAGAGCGAGCGCCATTGACTTGCTTATCGTTATATAGCGAGGCTTTGAAGCGGTGCCCAGAAACTTTGTAGAGTACCGCTTCTTGGAGCTTATGCCCAATATATCCTTTTTGTAAAACAGGCACAATTTTTTAGTAAGCTATATATCTTTTATTTGTTCATAAAAGTGCAGAAAAAATAGCTTTCTTACCCACCTGTCAAATGTTTGTGTACATTCTGGTCTTTAAATGTCACGTGACCAAAGTCAAGTGATCCTAAATTTATTTTGTACACCCAGAATATTTGACTTTTTATTTTTACGCTCTTTTTGTAATATCAATTTTAAATTTTTAATTGGATAATTGCGAAAATAATTGTTACTTTTTCACGTAATAAAGTAAGCTTCCTGTATACAAACAAATGTCAATTATTGCGGGAGATTTGTGGTTATTTCGGTTTCTTTTAAAGAAAGCGTGACACAGAAGGATTTCATTTACTTTGTACTTTGAAGCCTTTAGCAAATGCCACAAAGATGTGTGGGTCTTTGAATCGCCACAGAGGTAGTGTCTCAAGGCGAACACAGTTGGTTTGTATATCGTTATATAGCGAGGATTTGAAGCGGTAGCCGATCCCTAAGTAGCGAATCCGAGTCTAGTAGAATGTGAAATGAGGTTAATGGGGAGGGGATTGAGTTTGTAGGCTGTGAGAAACAGTCAGCACTTCTGTGAATGTCTATTTACTTATCCTTGTAACAAATATGCGAAGAAGTTGCCAGTTTACTGTAATATTTGTTCACAAATGACGAATATTTTACAATAGCACAGCTGTTTTGTGTTTACACTTCCCTGTTGTGGTTGTAAATGCCACTGTCGTCTCAGCGGTCGACGTGCTTTGTGATACACACGAAAAAATAAATGAGGGACGTCGGAAAAATAAATTAATAAAAATAGTTTTAAATAGTCAACACAAGCGGTTTGTATTAACTATTTCAATCTGCACGAATCTAAGATCATACCTAGATGTTCATTTTGTTATTATATAGTAAAGTTTTATCCATGGTGCTTTATACTATATATACTTGCGCATATAGTGAGCAATTGTCACGTGTATCAGTACGTTAGTTCTATTTTGTTAAAAATAGCCCACAGTTGATAAGTAGTGATGCTCCTAACGGGTCATAACAAAAGTAGTGAAAAAATTGGAGTATAATGGAGGGTGAGGGGTTAATTATTCCCCGTGGAACGGAGGGATATAGTTTTGAACTTTTCGGTCTTTCCGTCTGTCTGTGCGTCTGTCACGCTTCAGTCTCACGCGCCTACAGGCCACATTAATCTACAGATTCGTTTCAAATTTTGTATTCGGCTTCTGTGGACCCTTCCGCAGTGCAGTGACCAAGAATTTTCCGGATCGGGCAAAAATTGACAAAATGGCGGACTTTTGAAAATCGGCACTGGACTTAGCGTATATACGGCAGTCTCACGCGCCTACAGGCCACATTAGTACATGGATTCGTTTCAAATTTTGTACACGGCTTCTCTGGACCCTGCCGCAGTGCAGTGACCAAGAATTTTCCTGATCGGGCAAAAATTGACAAAATGGCGGACTTTTGAAAATCGGCGCTGGACTTAGCGTATATACGGCAGTCTCACGCGCCTACAGGCCACATTAGTACATGGATTCATTTCAAATTTTGTACACGGCTTCTCTTGATCCTTCCGCAGTGCAGTGACCAAGAATTTTCCTGATCGGGCAAAAATTGACAAAATGGCGGACTTTTGAAAATCGGCACTGGACTTAGCGTATATACGGCAGTCTCACGCGCCTACAGGCCGTAAAAATCGATGGATTCGTTTCAGATTCCGCACACGGGTTCCCTGGGACCTTCCGCAGTGTAGTGATCAAGAATTTTTCGGATGGGACTTGACAAAAGGGCGGATTTTTCAAAATCGGCGCTGTACTTAGCGTACCTACGACAGTCTCACGCGCCTACTGGTTAATGGATTAATTCGTTTAAATGTTAGACACTACGTCTACCTATCCTTCCACTTCTAAATTTTGCGTTGTCAACACGCAACAGCCTTACATACACCATATCCCCCACGGGGGATAGACGTACTCCTCGAGACGTAGTCAAGTTGTTGTTTAACACTGTGCGCCGTGAAAGGGGTACCTTGGCAATTTTAAACATAAAGTTTGTTCGCATCTCCCCAACGTTAAGTACACAGCTTAAAGACAAAGTTGAACTCAATAGGTCTATTATAAGCGGTGATTGTTAGTGTGAGCAGACAGATGCGTAAAAATCTGACCAACAACATTCGCGACTCGTGCTATATAAGGCACAATGTACAATGCAAAGACATGATCTGCCGTGTGACAAAACCCCACGCCCTGACTTGCTTATTGAAGATCATATTATTTATTCACTTCATGTTAAAACTTTCGATGACTTTAGACACAAAAAAGGCGCCTAAAAAGGCTGAAAGTTTCTTCCGGTTTGGCCCACTTTTGTAATGGAAGAAAGTAGTTCTTCCGGACAGTTTAAACCAGGTTTTTACTAGTGTTTTTTTTCTTGACCTTGGAAGAAATCTGCCAACCCTGCACAAACCAATTAGAGCTATATATTCATCGATAGTTAGTAAAAGGGCATTTCCAAGTAGTATATCACGAAACATTGTATTATTTTACAGCGCTGGTAGCCATAAAACACAAATAATTTTATCGCAAGACAACAAAATCAGTGCAATCTTCACGCCATAAACCCAACAAAGAACGAAAACGCATGCTGTTTTGTCTTTGTTGCCTTAACTTTCTCAATTTTGCATCTTCGTTACCGTAGCAACGGTTTCTTCTTTGACGTAGAACTCTTTCCACACACATGCGATTCACTGCAATTCACCTGATTACTCTCCAGTGTTTTGGTAGCTCATTGCAATAACACCGCAGAAAATGGCGTGAAAAATTGAATTTTATCTCGATCACTCTTTTAATCCTTGTACACAGTTATGTTAAGTTGGTCATATAGTTCCGATATAAGAAATTGCAACAGAAGTCAATATTACTGATGTCGGCGCTCAACACAAGGCAGTTGCAGTCTTTTTTTTAGAAAATGTACATCACATAAATGACACCATTATAAATTATGATCCACAATTTTTATAGTCAAATAACATTTATTTTGTGTTGAGAAAAATATGTTTTCGCTTGGATTAATACTCAGTTATCGCCCATGATAACAATAAAGATACAATTTAAAAGCACTCTTTACACTCGATTGAGAGTTTCATTGAAAATAATATGCCATGATTATTCTAAGTTTCTTTTCAAGAACCCCCCCCCCCTCCTTCACTCTTCTAGTTTGAACCAAACTAATGAAATAACGAGACTTGTCTCATCTCCAACCCCATACGAACTTTGCTAAAGGGTTTTAAAGTCTGCCACAGTTGTGAATGGCGTCTTCTTTCATGTTCGTATGTTTCGGTATGCAGTAGCCATATTCGGTCTAGCAATAATTGCTTTTACCACGGTAGCGTGTTCATTAATTAAGATATTCATAAGCTTTTACTGCATAAACTGATAACCCGGCCTTTTTGGGGGTAGAATTCTAGTTGATTTTTTATGCAATTTAGAGTTTTTTATATCTGAAATATCTTATATATGTGAAATGTATCTTTAGTCATAAAAGAACATTGTGGATAAAAGTTACGGTAAAATAAAATAATCGTTGATGTATTGATAACGTTTGAGCATTGAACTTCCTCAAGATGAGTCAAATATGTGAAACTTTATTTCTGGGAAATGATCTGGCTGGCCATGATATTTCTCAGTTGCTTTTCAAGAAAAGCCCGCGAGTTTGAAGCTCGGTGCCCTCAACTGTGCGCGGAAACATCCATATTCTCGAGTTTCTATATCTGTGGTCTTTGGACTTGGTATATCAGTTAGGTCATATTCAGCCGTTCGATGTCGTAGCGTTGGCCACTCGAGCTTAGATTTCATATCCTGTGTGAGAAGCACATCGGGTCCTGAGCTGTAATTCCCATGCACGAAACGAGTCTCGCACCTTTGGACAGCTTCGATCTCGTTGATATTTTGTGCAGTTTGTTGATTTCATGCGCGTGATGCACACTCTGTATCTGGCCGAATAACATGATTCAGTGTTGCCTACGTCAACTTATTCTGCTTTGACCTGTGAGTTTCAGGTGTGCTCTATCCAATTCGATTAACTGGGAAAAACTGCGAATCGGCTTATCCGAAGAGCCGGTTGTAAGAGGGTTACGAGGGGAGCGCAATCTAATTGAACCGTAGATCCGAATTGGTTAAAAATATAAGTGTGCATCCAACGCTCGTTTCTTTGTACTTTTAGCTTGGCTCATTAGAAGCACACATCATTCTCTTAAAACACCATTTACAGTGAAAATATCTGTCGTGGAGTAAGTTGATGAAATATACTTCTCAGCCTGTATATGTTACAGGGAATCTGTGAAATTAGGGATTTCATGAAATCCCTAGTGGATTCGTGTAATAATTTGCTTAATCAATTTCGATGTTTTTATTGAGAATTTTCATGTTTGCAATGTAGTATTTAACCGAAATTAATAGTAGATTTTGTATTAAACTACTCAAAGCACTCGATTGCCAAACTGTCATTCATGTAATACTTCAGTACCTGAATTTAGCGGAATTTTTGGTCTTATGTAACTTATGCCACATTTCCCGCCAAATTCTGTTATTTTGGATGGTAATGTTATAAATTCCAATATCTTTCGATGTGAAAAGGGATACACAGTTTTGAAGAACCACTAAACAGCCTTCCTGAATGGATAATTTTTCAAAATAGTTTTATAATCAATATGAGCTTATTCATTACACGAATTCCCTAGGGATTTCATGAAATCCCTAATTACACAGATTCCCTGTAACATATATATCTCCTGTTTGTGTCTCGCGTGGCAGTAATCGTGTTCCGAGGAAGTGTCTCTTTAGGTTACTAGATTGAGTTGATTCATGTACTCTTTTCTTTTCAGATATGCTGTTTGATCTGCGGGTAAGTGAACCCATAAGTTTTCACATTTTAATAAATACAACCGAGTAGATTAAAGAACAGCGGGCAGACTGTTAGTTTCTTTTCGGAACACTGGTCGCTGAAGCAGAACTTTTTCAACTGATGTACTGAAAATGTTTTTCAAGGGACCAGCCAGTGTTCTCGGATCACTGTTAAATTTAGACCTCGTAATGGTTGTTTTCTTGTATTTGAGGTATTGTTAAAATGTATGACATAATAATCTTACCGTGTTCCTGTTTACAGTTTACCGCAAAGCAATTAGAGAGACTAGCAAAGAAAGCAGAAAAGGAACGAACAAAAGAGCAAGCGAAAGTTAAAAAGGTAAATTAATAAAAACAAGCTGGTGTTTGTATACAGAAGAAGGCCCTCAATACATGTCTTTAATACCCATGAAACTGGTGTAAAAATTGCCAATAATCTTGTTATAATTTCTGTGATATGAAAGGATATTGTTCATTGAAAATTGGAGTTAATTATCCAAAGGAAGTAATGTTTTTTTTTGGCTGAAAGGCCATACAGCAGAAGAATGTGGATGTGGCGCGAGTGTATGCCGAGAACGCGATCCGGAAGAAGAACGAGAATCTGACGTATCTCCGTATGGCGGCGAAGGTCGATGCGGTGTCGTCACGGGTGCAGACCGGCGTGACCATGAAGGGGGTAAGCTAGCTGTGTAGTATTGTTTCCCATATTTGGTAATGTAACGTACATGGAGAAGTAGAACACTTAGTGTGAAATAGCATTCACAATAAAATAGAGCTGTAACAGCAAAAGGTGATTTTTGTTGCATTATCCCGGCAACATTACTGTGGTAGCAATGATATAGGGTGAATAGGAGAAAACCACTTGGCATGAGCTGTAACCGTTATAACCGATATGGCGCTATAGCCGCATATCTAAAGCAGGGAAATCTTGATGACAGGTGCCGTTATAACGGTATTTCACTGTATGTGCAACGTGTAGTGTCGTGCGATGCAGTTGGTGTTCTCTGGAAGTATTTGTCGTGAGTTTTTACATTAATTGAATTAATAATTACTCTCTATATATTGCTATAAGGTGAGTAATGTTAGTTTCATTAATTTCTTGCAGATCACCAAGCAAATGGAAGGGGTGACGAAATCGCTGGAAAAGGCAATGGCTTCAATGGATTTGGAAAAGGTGCGTCACGTGCTCGCCCAGAACGTTTCTGTTAATAGAAAACAAAAAATATATAGATACATAATATTTAATATACTTATAAATTTTGCTGCATGATTTTTGAGTCCAAAATTTTTAGGTAACTGTAAGTGAAGGTTTTGAATGTTTTTACAATGATCGCGTTGAATGATTTGCATATTGTATTTATAGGTATCTCAAGTTATGGAAAAATTCGAGAAAGAATTTGAAGAGTTGGATGTTAGATCAACGGTAAGTAATTGGTTATTCTGAAAAGTTATTTATTAAAATTTAATAATAACAACATGGGGAATGCTGAAATAGTCTTGAAAGCACACAAAGCCTTGCATAACACCAGATAATAAAGGACATCCAGTGCCAAAAGTAACAAGGCTGGACAGTAAGAAGTACACTGAACATTAATTATGATTTTCTACCAGTGAAAAAGGCAGTCTAAATTTTGGAAAAAAATCGCAAATAATCATAAAATATTTTTAATTTAAAGCATTGAGCATAAAAGTACTTGCAGTGTATAGTGATAAACAATAATGGAAAGTAGAAAAAAGGTGGTGTGTTTTTGAGGTGTAATTTTAATGTTTAACCAGCACTTTTCCTGTGATGTTTTCCTGCCTCGATACACGTCTTAATAAAGTGCGACCGTTTAATGTGCATCTTATACAAAAAATGCCTCAAGTAGTAAGTTTGTGATGTGGCAAGTTCAGCCATAGCATGGGCATGCATTTGGGAGTTTATTTTATGGCGGAATAAGTGCACACAAAAAAAAAAGGGAAAAATAAGGGTCGTATTTGTGCAGTAGATGTGATAGGTTTCGGAAGAAGGAAGATTTCTGGTCCCGATGTTCGTGTATTATAGTGGAAGTAATTGCTTTTCAGTGCCAGAAGACTTTTATTAAAAAACTCCCTCTGCCAAACGCACTGTTCACGCTGGCTTTGTAATGCTATGGGGGTTAATATGAAAAAAGAACATGCTCACGCGATGGAATTGACCTGTGTTGTTGAGCAGACGGTAGAGGAAGCGATGGGCACGGCCACCACATTATCCACACCGCAGAGCCAGGTGGATGACCTCATCAAACAGGTGGCAGCCGAAAATGACCTCGAAATAACCGACCAATTAGTGGGCCTGGAGCCAGGGCAGTCAACTTTGGTGTCTGAGGGCGCTTCAGCGCAGTCACAAAAAGAAGACCAATTAACACGGAGGTAATCATGGCAATTTTTTTCTCCCGGTTTTAGTTATTTAGCCTTGACGTATTTAAAAATAATGCGTTATGTTTTTTGTGTGTCAGGGTGGTGTCAGAAAAGGGTTTATTTCAAAGCTTCCAGTTTAATCATGTCATGTGACCTTTTGTGACTTATATAAAATGATAGAGTTTATTCAGACACCTTTATTGTTTGGGAGTGTTTGTGTTGAAAAATGATTTGGTAAGGAAAGTTTGAACTAAAAACAAAGTAGTTTCGGTTTCTTATGTATTTTTGTCACAAATTTGACTTGTCAAAAAAGGAAGAAAAAGAGTTGCGAAATCAAATTAAAAAAGTTTCTCTTCATTTTTTTTCTCGTGAATTTTTTTGTTTTGTATGAACAAAGCTTCTTTTTAACTGTTTTCAGACTAGCAGCATTGCGAAACTAGCACCGAAACATCGGCCGACACCGGATGTTGTGTACATTGAGTAAACTGTTTTCAGGCTGTTCGCAGATCAAACGTGACCTTGGCTTGTCCAAAGCTATCCGCAAAACAAACTTGCAGTTATTTGTTGATGGAAAGATTTTGGATGATCTTAAAAGTGCCATTATGTTGTGATTTTTAGCGTCAGCTGAAGTTAGGCGATACCTGTACAAAAACCATTAGATTCGTTTATTGTATTATATTACTTTCTTTGTTACATAATAAACAAACATTATGCGAGTTCTACTTATTTGTTGAGCGTTTTTTGTAGTTCTGTGATGCTTACTTACCGGCTGCTGATTAAGTTTTATAAGAGTGAAATTGCTTTCGCACGTGGAGGGGGATGGGGAGGGGGGGGGGGGGGGGTGGGTGGTAGGGGATGGGTGTAGTTTTGGATAAATCAGGGCGGTATTTAAGTGTAATCTTTATGCAAGATTGAGGAGAATATGGAAAAGAAATTGCTCTCTTGAATCCGACTTTTCATATCATTTATATTTAAAAATGCAATACTTTTGATGAGCTTGTGGATTTTGATATTCAAGAAAAAAATTCATTTGTTTTCCATGGTAGTGGTAAAATATATAAAAGATAGTGAGTCTAGATATTATGTGAAACGAAAGTTCAGTCAACTGTTGAAGGTGTTTTAATCAGTTCCTTAGCCCAGTCCCAACATTAAAACACGTTACTTAACTACATCAGGGGTGCACATAAGGAGTTTTTTACCTTCGCCCATTTGGCGAAGGACGTTCAGCTCACCTTCGCCAAATCGAACTCACCTTCGCCAAATTAACCCTCTTACTAAAACTGTAACTTAATTTGTTTATTGCATATAAGTTATACACCTTCTTAACTATATTGTCTAGTTTATGTCTTTATAGAGCTACACCGGTAGTTACTCAGTCCTGAACGATTTGCAGCTTTCATCTAAAGCGTTAACTTTTCATCAAGCTTGATTATGAAAAAAATTCACCTTCGCCAAATGGATTTCACCTTCGCCATGGCGAAATACGAAGGTCTTATGTGCATCCTGCTGCATGTTAAGAAATTGCGTCAGTACCGGTCTCCGTCATTACTTCATAAACAAAACCTTTGTTAAATCGCAAATTTGTTTCTTATTCAGTGCTGATCACTAAAATTGTTTTATTTTTCAATTGACAATAGGATTGTTGTAATATAAATTATAAATGTGATGCTTTACTTGAGTTACTTGCGAATCGGTTTGCATTATAGAGTGTGGACATCAGAAGGGAATTATTAGTTGCATTTTTAAAAATCAAACAGTAAATAAAAAAAAAGCAGAATCGGTGTTGATATATGAGTATATCTCCCTGAGAGAGAGAGAGAGAGAGAGAGAGAGAGAGAGAGAGAGAGAGAGAGAGAGAGAGAGAGGTATATATAAGACGACTTTTCTGGATAAGACCCCCTCACCGTGGGCGATAAATTGTGACATGGGACATGTTACAATACACTGTCTATCCAACATTTAAACTCTTTGCTTCGTGCAAGCGCTTCATTCAGTTCAATTATCTGACCAGTTTACAACCATGGATAGCGGAGACGAAATTTTTATAACCCAAAATATTCTACCGGATAGTACTATTAATACAACATTAGCGGCGGAAGCTGTTATGAATCTTAGTGTTTTATTTTTTGATCAGTCTGACGAGGAATTGCTTCAAAACTCTTGAAAAACAATTAGAAGAAAAATCAGATGAGGAGCCGTCGTTATTTTAATTAGGCGGTGTATAATACAGTGTATTAGTGAAAATTAATACACACCACAAACAAAAGATTACATAATCCGGAGTAGTTTAAAAGGCACATAATCATATATTATGTAGAGACCAAACAGTAAAGATGTGTTTTTTTTTGTGTTATAAACATGGATGTTATTTTCAAACGAATTTATGTAGACTTTATGATTGAACACCGTATTATTTGAAATAAGAATTCTGTTAACTCACCCGTAAACCATAAATATCATATATATATATATATATATTGTTATATATTATAATCAAGTATTGCTTGAGAAAAATAAAAAAGTCGAAAAGCGTCATATATATTGATCCAACCCAATTACTTTCACATCAACATGGTTTGATAATGTCAATTCATTTAAACCTTTCATAGTCTTTATCGTAGTCCACATATTGGGCGTAAAGTCCATTTTCTTTGAACAACGTATCAATTGCACATGTCCATTTGGTTAAAAGTTAAGTTTCAAGTTCTTGCTAAACAGTAAAAACTTTGCTGTAATGTTCTGCACTGAGGGTGATGAAATCATAGCGTCCAGTAAGCTCATCATTCTGTTGAAACTTATACAGCGTTCATCGTCACGTTCAATAACTCATTTTAAGATCTTCTGAGACTTGTAGGTGAAATCCTGGTATTTGTAAGAATTCAAAAATAATCCTTCACCACAGCTTGATCTTCAGGAGAAAAGATAATGAAAGTTCCACAGTAAGAGATCGTCAGTTCACCCAAGTAATTCAGAGATAGTTGCACGTTTCAGTTCATGATGATAATGAGTTCTACTGAACAATCTTCTGAATGTCACAGCATTTATACGCATCAATCTGCGAAGCACGTGATCCACTGACGTCATTTGCTGCTTCGGCATTTGCCATTCTTTGAATGCCAACAAAATTCTCTTCTTGGTAGGATATAACCGGAAATTATCAACACTCAACTTCTTCATAGACTTTGTAGTATCAACAGCTTTACGGTCACGTTCTCGCGTGACTTTAGGATTTGCCTTAAACTCCCTTTTCCGCTTTTTACACGATGGCGTGGTAGCTGTATCTGGTCTGTGTTTATTATCCCCCATGTAACGAGGAGATATATGTTTCAGCTTGTCCATCTGCCCGTCTGTCTTTCCGCTTTCTTGCGCCCTCGTATCCGGGCTTTATCTCTGAAAGTATTTGTCACATATCTTTTTCCTTTGGCATGCAGGTAGAACGTATATTGATGGTGTGCAAGATGTTTCCCAGTTCATATTTCCTATTTCACATTTCCTACTTCCTATTTCTTATTTCTTTTTTCAGACTTCACATTTCCTATTTCATATTTCCTATTTCGCATTTCTTATTTGACATTTCCTATTTCGTATTTCCTATTTGATATTTCACATTTCAACAGTTTTAAATAGTAACCAGAGACCTCAGTGTAAATTAACGCTGAAAGGTAAAATGGCCAAATATGAACTAGGAAATAAGAAATGTGAAATATGAAATAAGAAATAGGAAATAGGAATTAGGAAATACAAAATATGAAATAAGAAATACGAAATATGTTAATAGGAAATAAAAAATATGAAATACGAATTAGGAAATAGGAATTAGGAAATACGAAATAGGAAATAAGAAGTATGAAATATGAAATAGGTAATAAGAAATCTAAAATAGGAAATAAGAAATAGGAATTACGTAATGGGAAATAGGAAATAAGAAATATGAAATATGAAATAACAAATATGAAATGCGAAATATGAAATAGGAAATAAGAAATAGGAAATAGGAATTACGAAATGTGAAATATGAAATACGACATAAGAAACAGGAAGCAAGAAATAGTAAATAGGAAATATGAACTAGGAAGTCACCGCGGTGCTTTGGTATCATAATGAGGAGCTTCACAATAAACACGGTTTTCAGAGATCGGTCGGTCACGAAATCTCTATTATCGCCCGAGATGGAAGGGGGGGGGGGGGGGGTTCCGAAAATAAAAAGTGATTGTAATTGTCTAAAACGTAAAACTATCCCACGATCACAATTTATCGCCTAGGGTGGGGAGGTTCTTATCCAGAAATGTCGTCTTTTATCTAATGAGAGAGAGAGAGAGAGATAGATAGATAGATAGATAGAGAGAGAGAGAGAGAGAGAGAGAGAGAGAGAGAGAGAGAGAGAATCTAAAAAGAAACATTTTTTAGAAGCTGAATATTTTCAAACAAGAAGTCAAAAAATATTAACTTGAGTTATTGCTTATATCAGATTTCCTATTTCGCATTTCTTATTTCACATTTGATATTTACTATTTCATATTTTCTATTTATTATTTCCTATTTCATACTTCCTACTTCGCATTTCATATTTCCTATTTTTCATTTCATGTTTCCCAGTTCATATTTCCTATTTCACATTTCCTACTTCCTATTTCGTATTTCTTTTTTCAGACTTTCCATTTCACATTTCCTATTTCATATTTCCTATTTAGCATTTCTTATTTGACATTTCCTATTTCGTATTTCCTATTTGATATTTCACATTGCAACAGTTTTAAATAGTAACCAGAGACCTCAGTGTAAATTAACGCTGAAAGGTAAAATGGCCAAATATGAACTAGGAAATAAGAAATGTGAAATATGAAATAAGAAATAGGAAATAGGAATTAGGAAATACAAAATATGAAATAAGAAATACGAAATATGTTAATAGGAAATAAGAAGTAGGAAATAGGAAATACGAATTAGGAAATAGGAATTAGGAAATACGAAATAGGAAATAAGAAGTATGAAATACGAAATATGAAATAGGTAATAAGAAATCTAAAATAAGAAATAGGAATTACGAAATGGGAAATAGGAAATAAGAATATGAAATAGAAAATAGGAAATTGGAAATAAGAAATATGGAATATGAAATATGAAATAACAAATATGAAATACGAAATAGGAAATAAGAAATAGGAAATAGGAATTACGAAATGTGAAATATGAAAAACGAAATAAGAAATAGGAAGCAAGAAATAGTAAATACGAAATAGGAAATAGGAAATATGAACTAGGAAGTCACCGCGAGGCTTTGGTATCATAATGAGGAGCTTCACAATAAACACGGTTTTCAGTGATCGGTCGATCACCAAATCTCTATTATCGCCCGGGATGGAAGGGGGGGGGGGGGGGTTCCGAAAATAAAAAGTGATTATAATTGTCTAAAACGTAAAACTATCCCACGATCACAATTTATCGCCTAGGGTAGGGAGGTTCTTATCCAGAAATGTCGTATTTTATCTAATGAGAGAGAGAGAGAGAGAGAGAGAGAGAGAGAGAGAGAGAGAGAGAGAGAGAGAGAGAGAGAGAGAGAGAGAGAGAGAATCTAAAAAGAAACATTTTTTAGAAGCTGAATATTTTCAAACAAGAAGTCAAAAAATATTAACTTGAGTTATTTGGGTAAACCTCATATTCTTCACCCTTTTGTTCATAAAAGTCTTTCCAATTCTTTGTGCGTTTGTTCGAAGCATTGCACTTACAGAAGAAAAATATATTAACAACATTTTATGCATTCATTTACCCCAATTTGTGCCCTATAAATTCTCTGTAGATTGTAGATAATGGTCTCGGGAGTTTCTGCCTATATAGTAAAGGTAAAATAATGAAAATTTAAAAGAGAAAAATTAGAAAATTATGAACATTCCATTGAACATTTCATTTATTCGACGGCGTACTTCCTCGGAAAATAGTCACTCTCTGTCAATCCAAGTTTTTTCATGACTGTAAATGTAATACAGGCTTTTTAACGGGAAACTATAGAGAAACGCAGACCTTTCAAAATCTTAGGATATTTCGCACCTTTTATTAATGTTTTGTTTATTAATACCGTATTCATTCTTATAAAACAGCTGACCGCTGAAGAGATCTACCTGTTACGCATAAACACAGGACAAAGTCCCAGCTTACGAAAAGCAATAAGACCAATTCCAGCGTGCATGAGCAAGGGAATTTTCCTGAAAAATTGGGCTTCAAAAGATGAGACGGCAAAGAGCTAGCCCAATAATTAATTTAGCACCAGACCAGAACATAGACCGATAAATGCATACAAAGATTTCTTTCCCAGAAAAATGGGAAACAGATTTTTTTGCATCTCTGGTAGACTGGATAGTCTGCCATAGATACCTTCAAACAACGCTCGCATTTCGGACCAGTGCGCATATTTATGTAACTTGCCTTGATGCGCGGTTCTTATTCAGACAAGTGCGCATATTTATTTAATTTTGCGTAGATGCGCGGCTGCCATTTTGAAACAGTGCACATGTTTATGTAACTTGCGTTGATGTGCGGTTCGCATTTCTGACGAGCGCCCATGTTTTTTTAACCTTTTGTGGATGTGCGGTTCTTATTTCGGATCAGTGCGCACGTTTATTTACCTTGTGTTGATGTGCGGTTCTTATTTCAGATCAATGCGCATGTTTATTCAACTTGCGTTGATGAGCAGTTCGAATTTCGGACCATTACGCATGTTTATTTAACTTGCGTTAATGCGCGGTTCGAATTTCGGACCAGTGCGCATGTTTATTTAACTTGCGTTGATGCGCATTGCTTATTTTGGACCAGTGCAAATGTTTATTTAACTTGCGTTGGAGCGTGGTCCGCATTTCGAACCACTGCGCATGTTTATTTAACGCGTTGATGTGCGGTGCTTATTTTAGACCAGTGCAAATGTTTATTAAACTTACGTTGGCGCGTGGTTCGCTTTTCGAACCACTGCGTATGTTTATTTAACGTCCGTCGATGCGCGGTTCTTATTTCAGGCCAATGCGCATATTTCTTTACCTTGAGTTGATGCGCGGTTCTTATTCTGGACCAGTGCGCATGTTTATTTAAGTTGTGTTGATGCGCATTTCTTATTTTGAATAGTGCGCATGTTATTTAAGTTGCGTTAATGGGGAATTCGCATTTTGAAATAGTGCGCATGTTTATTTAACTTGTGTTGATGCAAGGTGATTATTTTGGTCCAGTGTGCTTGCTTATTTAGCTTGTGTTGCTGTGCGGTTCGCATTTCGGACCAACGCGCGTTTTCTTAACTTGTGTTGATGCGTGGTTCGCATTTTGGACCATTGCGCATATTTATTTAACTTGTGTTGATGATCGGTACTTATTTGGGACCGGTGCAAATGTTTATTTAACTAACGCTTATGTGCGGTTCGCAATTCGGACCAGTGTGCATGTTTATTTAATTTGCGTTGATATCCGGTTCGCATTTCGGACCAGTATACCTGTTTCTTTAGGTTGCGTTGATGCGCAGTTCGCATTTTGGGACAAGTGAGCAGGTTCATTTAACTTGCGTTGACGCGCGATTTGCGTTTCGGACCAGAACGCATGTTTATTTAAGTCCCGTCAATGCCCGACACTTATGTCTATTCAACTTGCGTCGATTCATTGTTCTTTCTTCGGACCACTGCGCATGTTTATTTAACTTGCGTCGATGCGTGGTTCTTTTTTCGGACAAGTGCGCATGTCTGTTTAACTTGCGTTGATGTGCGGTGCTTATTTTGGACCGGATCGCATGTTTATTTAACTTCCGTCGATGCGCGGTTCGCATTTCAGGCCATTGCCCATCTCTATTTAACTTGTGTTGATGCGTGGTTCTCATTTCAGACCAGCGCGCATATTTATTTAACTTGCGTTGATGCGCGGTTCGCATTTCGGACCACTGCGCATGTTTATTTAATTTGCCTCGATGTGCGGTTCGCATTTCGGACCAGTGCGCATGTTTCTTTAGGCTGCGTTGATGCGCGGTTCGCATTTCGGACCACTGAGCATGTTTATTTAATTTGCCTCGATGTGCGGTTCGCATTTCGGACCAGTGCGCATGTTTCTTTAGGCTGCGTTGATGCGCGGTTGGCATTTCAGACCACTGCGCATGTCTATTCAACTTACGTCGAAGCGTAGTTCTTTTTTCGGACCAGTGCGCATGTTTATTTAACCTGCGTTGATGCGCGGTGCTTATTTTGGACCACTTCGCATCTTTATTTATCTTCTGTCGATGCTCAGTTCACATTTCGGACCAATGCGCATGTTTATTTAACTTGCATCGATGCGTAGTACTTAATTTGGGCTACTGCGAATGTTTATTTAACTTGCGTCGATGTGCGGTTGTTAAATCTGACTACTGCGCAAGTTCATTTAACTAGGAGGAGGAGATTAATTTAATTTTTTTTCTCAAAAATTCCGAGAAAAGTTTTCCAATTCACTCAGAAACCACAAGCCGTATGCATGACCCCCTAGAGACGGCTCATATCGAAAATAAATGAAATCTGATAAAAACTGTAGGAGGAAATGCATTTTGAATTTTTTTCTTCAAAAATTCTCTGATCGACTGAAAAAGACAGGCCATATTCACGACACCCTAAGCATGCCTCAGCCCCAAAATAAATGATGTTTGATCAAAACTGCAGGAGAAAATGCATTTTGAGGTATTTTCATTAAAAAATTCCCCCCGAAATCAAAAATTCCCAAGTCGAGTCAAATAGCACAAGCCGTATGCGAGACCTACCTAAGGATGCCTCATAGCAAAAATAAATGAAATCGGATAAAAACTGTAGCAGGAAATGCATTTTGAAGTTTTTTTCTTCAAAAACTCCCTAAAAATACAAAAATTGCCCGATCGACTAAAAAGCACAAGCCGTATGCACTCACACCAAAAATAAATGACATCGAATCAAAATTGTAGGGGTAGATGCATTTTGAATTATTTTCGAAATTTTTGCTTAAAAAATTCCCCAAAAATACAAACTAAAAAAGCACAAGCCGTATGCACGATCCTTTAGGGGTGCCTCATACCAAAAATAAATGACATCGGGTCAAAAATGTAAGAAGAGATACATTTTAAAATTTCTTTAAAAAATCCCCAAAAATTCAAAAATTACCCGATCGACTAGAAAAGCACAGGCCGTATGCACGACTCCTTAGGGATGCCTCACACCAAAAATAAATGACTTCGTATCAAAATTCTAGGAGGAGATGCATTTTGAAACAAAGTTTACAGCGAACTAACTAACTAACTAACTAATTAACTAACTAACTAACGGACGCCATCCGCAGACCAATAGGAATACCCCAGCTTACGTGTAACGTAAGCTGGGCTAAAAAGTAGTTGCTCTCTTTTATGAGTACTATCTTCGTGGGTCTGCGGAGTAAAAAGAGATTATACACAACAGACCGAACTGCCACAGAGGTAGGCTGCTGTAAAATAACGATACCGCAGGACAATTTTTGGTAATCCTAAAGCCTTTCCTCGTTCAAATGTTCATTCGTTTAAAATTTCAAGTGAGATTTTCGAATTCTGTTGGGGCTTTCATTTGTTTCCTTCCCTGTGCATTGTGATTTTTCTTCAAGTGGTTATGCCTGTTGTTAAAAGTTATGGTCAAAAGTCTGCTAAATCTCTTATTCCTGCAAAACTGGCATAATTGGTACAAGACAAATAAGGAACTTCTTCATGTTTGGCACAATATTAGCGTGGATTCAACATCAGTTGAAGATGAAAAGGGAACAGAAGATTAAGGCAACCACCCACTGCCGTACACCCGGACCAATACTTGCATACAGATTCTACCTCAACAGATTATCCACCCACCTCTTCTTTGATCTCCTTTATCGTCATGTCAGAACTCATCGAACACTCGTTTTATCTAAATTCGTTGCTACACAAAAGCATCAAGCAATCATGTCATCTGCCATTTTTTAAAATCATGGGCTCTAATGTAATGTAAGAATTTACTGCATTTTTTGATTTCAACAAGTTAATTTATGAAAAAAGGCAAAGGATTTATTCAGATGCAGTTTTTGTTGCGCATGCGCTGCTTATCTGACGCAACCAGCATGGCTACTCGTCTATACCCACTCATTTGTGCCTACTCATTAATACTTACTCATCAGTACTTACTTGTAATTGTACCTGTCCATTAATACCTAATAATCAGCACCTACTCATAAATACCAACTCCTCAGTACCCACCCATTAATACCCACTAATCAGTACCTGCTCATTAATACCTACTCATCACTACCTACTCATTCACATCTAATAATCAGTACCTACTCAGTAATACCTACCCATTAATACCTACTCATCAGTGCCTCCTCTTTCATTCATCAGTACTCATTCAGAAGATGGAAATAAATTGCAATTCAGCACTGATTTTGCAACTTTGTCCAACTAGTGTTCCACTGCCCTTCCTTGATACAAACCCTTTATTTCTTATTTGTGTGGTTGCAGGGTGGCGGTTCTTAGGAGAAGAATTTCCGTCAGAGAAAATTTAATGCCCAACCAGAATGGTAGACAAAATTATTTCAGAGGTAATTTCCAAGATTTTTCTTTCACAACACGTTAACATAAATTAACAAAAACAGATAACGAATAAAATATATAAAAAAGACAGTCAAAATGCTGACTTCAGTCTTACTACATTAACAAATTTTCGCAGAGCACATCAAAATATTACTTGGTTTTCATCAATGCTATAGTTTTGTCTGCAATTCACAAAACTTTATACTATACATTACTATAAAAGTAACAGGGTATCGTATGTCATCTATTAGTTGCGAAGTATGTTGAAGATTTAATGGTTTTTCAACTAGTAGTTGCTAAGATATCGTCCCGGGCACCTGTACACGTGGTCGGACGAACACACAGACAGACTGTATGAATATATGCCATCCCGAAGGGCATCTAATGATACTACAAAAAGTCTAGTTTAAGGTAAATTTGAAACATCAGTTTTAGGCTAATATCTTATATCTTGACTAGAACGTTCAAAAAAACTAACGTGCAAAAGAAATGTAAATACCCATACGGTTATACGAGGAATAAACAACACATCCAATGCATGTCTGTTTGGATGAAAGTCTTATCTAACCATACAAGTCATTTTCAGTTAGCCTTTTTGCATTGGTTAGTATGCCATTCTTTCCGTGTTTTGGTCATTACAGATATGACAGTCTTCATTTCTCATTTATGTCACTACTTTATTGCAGGTGCAATACACGAAAACATGCTTGAGGATTATGGGAAGAATGAGAACTCAAATGTGAGTTTGTATCTGTTAAACAAGGAGAGAATCGATATCTTTAAGGCAGATTTGAGGCAAAGTTTTTGATTTTACAGCTGATTGGAGGGTGCGGCGATAGGCGTCCCTGTTAGAACAGCTTTGAAGCATCCAATCCTCTCGACCTATCGTCATCATTATCGTATCACTGGTAGATCCATACTTGAGGAATTTTAGCGCTTTTTTAAACCTTGGACTGGATTTCATATCCGACTGCTGGGACGCTGGTGTAGTTTCTTCGGTCACTTCCTGTTTTTCTATTGCCACAATAGCGGATATAATGTCGCATAAAATTCCTGTCTCCTCTTGCTCAAAAGCTGTTTGTTTCTTTGCAGCAGTGACATTTGGAGAAGCCATTTTCATAACGGCCTCACTGAAACTATTTAGTGCATTGAAGTGGCGTTGGTTATCGCGTTCCCGTATAAGTTCTTCTAGATTTTTCTCCGCGTCTACAATGCTCTCGAACAGAACCCTTCTTGCCATATGTTGTTGTGTTGTCTGGGTGCCTCGTCCAATGAGAACCGAGCTTTGCTGTTTCTTTGCGGAGGAATAAGCATTATTAAAACGCAAGAGAAAGACTTTGTAGCCGTCTTTCTCGAGAGATCTTTGAAGGCCTTTCAGCTTGTGTGCGAGCCAGCTGTCTTGGTGTTTGGATGACAAGGCAGAAAACTCCGATACGTTGTAAACCTTTGACAAATGGACGCTCTTCAATGCCGTTCTTTCTTCTCTTTCTGACCAAAAATAAAACAAATAAAATAAACATGATTTATCTCTTGCTTATAAGATGCGATACTCTTTATTTATTTAGATTTTTCGGCAACGCATTAATGAACATCGTTTGTTAAAATATCGAAGCAAGATACTAATGTGTCTTATTTGGGCGGTTGTGCTATTTCCGGCATAGCCCAGATGACCATTTCAAGACCGCAACAGAAACTTCTATTAGTCAAGTCCTTTAAAAGACAAATCAGTTTCTACCACATGCAAAGCAGGAACAAATGTTGCAGAAAATACCTCATGAAATGCAGGATTGTGCTTATCTCCAGATCATGACAATAACACGAATAAACTCAACAAATATCTGGAATGGTGTTTGGCTTTATAGCCATGGGGCGGATGGGGGAACGGGTTGAGGCAGCCTTATCTCAACCCCTAAACACTGTTCTTAAAATCAAACATTCATTATTGAGGATACATGATGAGTGGTAAACAGAAATAGGCAACAGAAGTAATTACTACTTTGGAAAAAAGAGGCAGAAATGGCTGAAATAAATGTTTCAAATATCCCCTTTAAAAGGAAACCAAGTTATTGTGGCAAATGTGAAGACCAATACCCTTGTCTTGATTTGCTTGGTCGTTCTTATGTTCAGTTGCCAAATGCGCTCGTTCAAAATAGGGCATCTTGTCGCGATCGCTAAGACGTTCCCATTCTTTTCTGACAACCTCATCCAAACTCTCGTGGTTTTTCGCCAGTCCTTCTTGCTGGAAACGACGTCTGTTTTCACTTTAAAACAAAAACATTGTAATATGAGCCAGGCGTTTGAGGATGAAAAAAAAGACACACATCCAGTATTTTCAGAATTTGCTTCTGTTGCTTTTACAGATCTCGATGAGCCTTTCTAATCAAACAAATCGCATCTAATATCTCTGGCGTTGTCACTGAAGTATTTTGCGATTTTGCAAGTTCTGAATCCTCGTAAATTACTGCTGTAAGCTTTTTTCTCTTGTCATTGTAACTTGCCTGGACCAAAGAAGGCATGCGTAATTAGCTAAACGCTTGTCATTCAAGAACTTCCTGTCACGTGCTGCAACAGTCCTCTTTCGTTCCTTTGATGAAGGAAGCACAAGAAACATGTCCGGCCTGAACATAACAATAATGGTCATAATAATCGCCGTTGAAGCTATCATAACAATCAGAATGGCTTGTTTTTGTTTTTGCTGTGGATATGCTGCCCCCCCCCCCCCACACACACACACAGAGAGAGAGAGAGAGAGAGAGAGAGAGAGAGAGAGAGAGAGAGAGAGAGAGAGAGAGAGAGAGAGAGAGAGAGAGAGAATTAAGTATCTAAGAACTCGTACTGATGAGCTTCGTAGCTGTTGGACAGAGCCATATCACAAATCTTAGCGAAACATAAATATATATGTATATTACATGATGAAACAAGTGTTTACCAAATATCAAAATATGATACACATACTCAACAAATCTAAAAACGCAATTTAGACTCCTGCAAAATATATTATGTGAGAAATAATTAAGCCTCAGTATAATGACATATTTTAGTAGCTGAAATATTGAAGTTTTCTGTTTCTGAAAACAAAATCGATTTTGCGTCAACAGCGATAATGTCACGCTTAATTGAATATACGCTCTTAGTAACGAGTGTATCCTCCACGAGCGCCCCTTACTGTAATTAATCCGCGTGACCCCTAGGGATCTCATCAAATTCTGTATTTTGTGGAGTGGAATCGCATTCCACTCCTATGCAGGCGCTTGTCTAAGCTCGGACAATGTCTCAGGTGGCACGTTGTGCTCGCGTACGGCCTTTCCGAGCACATCCCACGTGTGTTCGATCGGCGAAAGATCCGGCGAAAAAGCGAGCCTGGGCAAAGCCCAAACTTTTTGTTCTTGAAGATACTGCTCCGTAGCTCTGGCGAAATGAGGACGTGCGTTGTCCTGTTGTAGAATAACCATTTTGACGTACAAAATGGACCGCTCGATGCCTCTAAAAGTGTTCTCGATGCATTGTTTCTCGATACCGTTTAGCGTTAAGAATGCTGTTGACAAAACGGAGTTCAGTGCGATGAGTGAAAGATATGCCTGCCATACTGTCACGCTTTAACTGTCCCAGGCCGCAGGCGTCACAAACCGCTAGTTCGTTTGGCGTCAAGTGCGCACCCTTCCGTCGGCATAGTTCAAGCAAAAACGAGAGTCATCGGTAAAAAGGGCTTAGTTCCATTGTTTCTGTGTCCAGTGGAGATGTGCATTGCCCCATTGAAGTCGTCTTCCGGCCGGTGTTAACAGCAATACTCGATAGGGCGGCGCACGCGTAAATCGTATCGACGGAGATTGTTTTTCACAGTTTGGCTACAGACACGGTTATTGTGGTTTCCAGGGTCTGCCCGGCAGTGACTGTTGCCGGAAGAAAACGGTCTCGGAGATGTGACAGACGTATTCTTTCGTCCTATCTGAAGGCAGTAACCCACGGTGTCTATTGTCAAGGGTGGTCTGCGGTGGACCTACTTTCCTCTAAACAGGTTCTAAGACGTGTCACTGTGGATTTGTGCCCTCCAAAAGCTCTAGCGACCACTGAGGTCGAATTTCCAGCTTGGAGTATCTGATCGCGCGTTATCTCGAAAACGGTTAGAGATGGCGCGATTTTGAGCTCATTTTCGACCCTCTGGGTCTAAACAACGTTACATACGAGGTATCTCGGTGACCTTCACCTTCTGGGCCACGGTCAAGGTCAAAGACCGGAAGTT
Source organism: Protula sp. h YS-2021 (assembly GCA_949752745.1). NCBI lineage: Eukaryota > Metazoa > Annelida > Polychaeta > Sabellida > Serpulidae > Protula > Protula sp. h YS-2021. Next base: position 71,388,098 of record OX457027.1, read on the forward strand.
GACCATTATCTCGAAAACGGATAGAGATAGAGTGATTTTGAGCTTATTTTCGACCCTTTTGGCCTAAAAGACGTTATATAAGGGGTTCCTCGGTGACGTTGAAGTCCTCCTTCATAGTCAAGGGGGGGGGGGGGGGGGGGTAGTCGGGATGCTGCGTAAATAACCTAAGGCATCGATTTACAAGCTAAATATTGTACTCTTTTTAGTGCCATCGCTATTTTATTCAAATTTTTATATGTATGTTGGCATGTACACTTTCGTTTTTCGAGCACTAATTTTTTAAGCATGAATTCTTCACACAAAGCAATTTAAAACAAATTGATACCTCTTTTTCAATATAACACAACACTCTGCGTAGGTGCATACAGGGGGGGGGGGGGGGGGGAGTTAGGCCACTGCGTACGGTACTGCGTACAGGGGTGTGGGGTGGGGGCGGGTCAAAAATTGAAAAAACATTTTGCGTACGTACTTTATGGATGGAACCCAGGCAAATCCGATGAGCGTGCACATTACGGCTTTGCTCAGGACTAGCTAATCCAAGCAGGATTTGCTCAGGATTAATAAAGTGAATCCTAAGCCAATCCTCAGTATATAAAAAGAGCATTGGACATTTATTTGGACAGAAAGTGTAGCTAAAGTAAGAAATATAAATTTTCTGTATTACACATAATATTCAACCATACTTTGGGTGAAAAATAAAATATCTGTCAACACTGTTCTTTAAATAAAATTTCTTCCAAACTGGGTTTAGCTTTTTCGAGGATAAATGAAATACTGTAGCTGAAAATTTGGAGGAGGAAGAAACTTTTGCCTTGAGCCAATTTACCTCTTATTAGGGGTTCGTAGTCGCGTCATCTGTGATGGAGAGGCGTCACAGACACCCGACGAACCGACTTCGGGAATATTTTTCTTTGCTGAGTCCTCCATGGCTTCCGTTACCATTTCAATATATACAGGGCTCTTCGTTTCCTTAGGCGATTTTTCAGGACTTTTTCGTGTGGTTTTATGTGATTTGAATTTGATTTTTATTAAGAGTCTTTTCTTTTCCTTCAGAGTAGATTTCTTTCCCTTTTTAGATTTAGACGCAGGTGTTTGTGATCGTCCTTGCGCAGTTTCATGAGCTGAAACTTCTTCTAAAGCGGCTTTCTTCTTCTTAGTAACTTGTGTAGCAGTCTTCTGTCGTCTTTCCTTTTTGCCTTTTTTGATACTTTTAGGTTTGTGACCTTCAACTTCATGAGAGTGGAGTGTCGCCTCTGGTTCAGTTTGCGGATCTGTTTTAATGTGTTCTTGTACAGAATCCGTATCTTCGACAATATCCCCAAAAGTACAATCGACTTCCCTATGCTCTGGAATATAAAGATTTTCGGGTTTATTATTGCTGTTCTGCTCAAAAGCTAGGTCTGTTTGAGTCGATTCCATTCCGTTGCCATCATCTATTGTTTGCTGATCTTGCATATTTACGCTGTCGTTTCCTGGATCCCCAAGAAAAGCAAATTCTTTGGAACGCGTAAAATCGATTTCGTCTATTTCTTTTTCTGGATTGACACAGAGTGACACTGTAACACTTTTGCTCCGTGTTGGTTGCCTTGCAAAACCCTCACAATCTTCTGCATTATGGTGCTTCATACTGGTGAAGCTTCGTGATGACACAGACAAGTTCAGCGAGACATTTTGCCAATAAACAGTATCATCTGATAACGGCGTGAAACACGAAGAAGGCACTGCTTCGCTTTTATGGGAAGAGACGTCGTCTTTCAAGGTCAAGCTTTTGCTGTTCTGAAATCCTTTGGCTGAAAACGTTGTAGTTTCGGTATTGCTTTCAAATGAAATTTCACATCTACCGCCGACTGGGTGGTTTTCGGAATTCTCTGGATTAGAATCGGTTGCTGCGGCCTCCGTGCCGCTTTTATCGCAGTTAATGGGTTCATTTTCAGTGTTGGAGAAGCTACCCCTCTCAGCCGACCTGGGTTTCAAGCGGGGCATCCGAATGTCGACAGGGAAACCTTCCCACAACTCTTTGTTCGTTACTTCACTGCGTAATCTTTTTCTTTTAATTTGAAGAAATTGTTTTAGATGTGGCATTTCTTTCGTAGGAGACTCGTCTTCGGCACTTCGAACAACATCAGTCGAGGAATTTTCGGAGTCAGCCGAGGTTTGGGAGCAGACTGATATTTCCTTGTCAGTTATAGTTGATTGGCATTGTTGCTTCAAATCAGAATGTTTCGTCGTTGACTTATTTTCAGTAGCGCATTTGATTTTAATTTCAAAGTCGTCAAATAGTTGACGTTTGCAGGTTACCTTTGATTTACTTGCTTGTTTTGTCTTCACGCTATTAGGCCCATTGTTGTTCAAAGAGAATTTGTTGGAGCTGCGTTGGTTGCTTTTTCCACATTCTTTCTTTTCCGATGATAATGAAGTGTCGATAATTTTTTTTGAAGACCTAGTTTTTGGAGTTGATGCAGCATTCGAATGTGTAGGCGTACCTTTGGAACGACTTCTCGTACACAATACATTTTCGCTTGAATTGCTTATGTCTAAACTATCCTTTGTCCAGCAATCTTCTAGCTTTTTAAGTTCTCTGTCTCTCCTTTTTTCTAGAAGCTCGGGTTCTTTGGCAAGAGCTCTTTTTCTGTTTCCACGATTCCTTAGCGGCGACTCACGTCTTTTTGGCATCTTGCATTTTGAACCAATCTTGGTCAAGCAAAACTGCGCCGAAAATACGAAGTCGTTCTCGACGTTGCGATGCGATAAACGATCGCTTTACGTCACGCGTAACCGTTATGTAAGTGCGAAAACGTTGTGTTTTGAATTGTGCTAAAATAATCGACACCGCGGTATATTTGTCCAAAAAATTCGACACCTAGCTGTTTAATATATATTTTTCACATTTTAGTTACTGTTTATTTTTTCGCGCAATATAATTACACATATAATCTGTCTTTAAAAAACTTTTTGAACATGCGCTTTATTATCACGAGTTTGATTTTTGGATATCATATCTTCTCGAAAAGATTTCTTAATTTTGAAAAGCGAAAAATTAATCACGAGGCGCTAAAATTAATGCATGCCAATACAAATTCTGTGATCCATTTTCAGAATAATAAAAATAACTCGCAGAAAAAAAGCATTGATTTGAACAACATAAGAAATGGTTCGGAAACAATTAAACATTTTCTGGTATATTAATTGTACATAAATACAAAGGCGATACAAAATACCTGTTGGACCCCGAAGGTCGTGAAATTATACCGCCATCATACCGTCATACCGCGATATTACTGAGCAAGGCAATAATTCGTTTCTACTGTTCTCGAAGTATGATTAAAAACTAAAATTATACGTATACAATCAATTTCCAATTTACTTTTCTTTTTTCTGCTCAGAAAATTGTGAGCATCATGGGGAGATGAAATTTGTCATCAGATGGGCCTATTTTGGTTCCTTTTGTTATTCCCGGTCCCATTTTTCATTTTCAGTTCTGGTCCCCCGGTTTCTCTGTTTTAATCAGATGTGTTATACCTCACCGGTAATTCATTGTTAGTTTTTATTTGAAGACCCGGCCTGAGTGATAGACAAGGACCTTAATATCTTTATAAAACAATCTGCATTATTTGACATAAATGTCTTTGCGCTTCGTTAGATAATTGTTGATTACTAAAATATTTACGGATCTTCTTTTGGGAATTACAATTTTGTGCAAATAAAAAACTGAGCACGTTTCTATTTGTCATGTAAAAGTGATAAATGAACAGAATGTCTTACAACTCGAATTTGTAAACATTTCGGTTGGCAGAAAACACATTTTTTTCTGTTTTTTTTTTGTTTTGCTGTATTGCGCAAACAAGATAAGAATACCCTTGTTGTGAGATGCCAGAGAAATGAATAATTACAATGTTAAATACATCGAACCATGAAGAACAAGTCACTAATTTGAGTGATCAAATGGGGTCAATCTGATCCTCAACTTATTTTGTGCAATCGGTCTCTTTTATGACCCAAAATAAACTTATTGAACGCATTCCCTTACCATCAGTTTGATGGATGACAACCAAATTTAGAGACTGATATTTTCATGTAAGATAAATTTAGAGTTTGAAAAACTTTGAAATGATTGCAAGTCTGGAGTAAGTGGAAGATGACCTACCAAGTTTGTTCCACAAAATCAAAATATAAAAAATACTCAATTGATAAAAATGTGAACAGAAGATTTATGAGATTTTTTTTCTAGATGGCCAAGTCACAGCATTAAGCAACCATATGTAAGCTTTTACCCAGAATGCTTCTCTTCGCTCGTGTTGGATCCGATAGGCTTCAAATTCATAGCGGACGGTTCTTATATCGCGATGAAAAGAATTACCGCTCTGTGTCTTAAATTGACAAAATAATTGTTTTATTTAATTTTATTTGAAATCACAGTTTCGATTTGATTTTCAAATTAACTGTGAATATTCCACTGGTTAATTCTTGAAAGATAGAAAAAACAACAACAATAAATAAACAAACAAATAAATAAATAGAGAAAAGTAAAAAAACAAAACAAAAACAAAAACAAAAACAAAAAATCCAACTTTTTTCATGCTCCGGAACCGGGTCACTCAAATGCAACAACAAATAAATAAATAAAATAAAATAAAAATAAAATAAAAAAGTTGAAATAATCCCGCAGGGACCCAAAAAATCCCGAGTAAAATAATAATGACAAAAAAGAGACTATTTTGTCCTGACTTAAGACTGAGGATAAATGCAGTGACGCAGAAAAGAATCAAACTGTGTTGGTTATATCAGGCATTAACCGTGCCCCGCCGTTCATGCCCTCTTTTACCCGCGTCATATATATATCTTAAGGATGATAGTTATTCAGGGCTACCTGCACTGTCGGCAGCAACATTTTCTCAGTATTGACACAACACTCATGTAATCCAAGAGCTTGAGAAGTCTTCGGGCAGGATAGCAGAGATATATAAATATATTTTGTCTCAAAATTTCAGAATTGATGTCCCCATCTTGGGCACAACTGAAATTTCGGCTTTCTACCTATTTGCATTTTTGATAAGTTGTCCGGGCAAGATTTTGTATAAAAATATTTTTTTTTTATAAAAGCAGAAACAACGAAAGCAATCACTGGAAAGTGAGTCTGTCCAAGTGTAAAGAGAAGCCTCAAGAAATGGCATTTTAGTGGGCGGACTGAAAAACCACAGCTTACTTTTTCTAGACAGATAGAATCAGCAGACATCGTTGACACGAAGGAGTCATTTGGATTTTTATAATTAAACCGACTCATTAAATAACGCGAATGTCCGGGGACATTGAGCCCGGTCGTAACAAAAGTTGTCGGCGCAGACTTTTGTCCAAACTTAATTGATGTTTCTAAAACATTTTTTTCTAACATGTCTAATTTTATCTAAACTTATAGTCAAATGTATACGTTTCACTGTTAACACTTCGAGTCCCAAGAGGTTGCTTTCATCCAAGCACGACACCAGAATAACCTAATTGCTTCTCTAGCACAGAATCAGGCAAAATGCGGTCAATCGAACTCGAATAAAAGTAGAAACGTGTTGGATCAACTGTTTTCTGGCAAAGGAAAACGGCAGCGAAACTGCTGCCTGAATTCGTAGTCGTATCTATTGCAGCGGACGAAGGGATAGTGCTGGCACATGTCAGCAAACGTCACCGCGTTACAGGTTGTGCTGTTTTCTCTTCTCGGATGACCCGCGCTGGCGGGAGCACGAGAACACCTTGTCTATGTAGCCTTGTCCTATCAACCACTGTTGCAACGTCGTCTCCTCTGGCGAGGGTTTCTTGGTCACGAGGCTGGAGAACACTAGTTTGGCGTATCTTTACGCCGTCAGCACTGTGTCCTCACACCAAGTCTCGAAGACCGAGCCGCAGAAGTCCTGGACAAAACGAGGTTTATTGTTTCCTGTCGTTTTTTCTTTCAGCCAGAGTCTTCCCCGTTTACAGGCTTCTCGCTCAAGGACTCCAGAAATGCTGCCATCTACGGATTGTCAAAGCTACGCAAGTTTCCTAACGTCACTGAGGGCTCTGGCTGTGCGTCGGGTTGCGGCGTGACACTTCGCTCGATGCCGATGTCGCCTTTTCTCTCGCTTACTGCTGCTCGGAGACGTGCTGCTGGGCTTTTGTGAATTTTAGGTCCTTAGAGGCAGCATTGCTAATGAAGGAGAGGTTATCCACATGGAAAGTCCTCCCTTGTGAGCGCTTCTACAGTCTTAGCTGTCAGCAGCCGCTTTCACCAATGTTTAACCCATAACTTAATCCAAAACTAAACTTCGCGGTTTAAATCAAGTTTAAACAATTGGATTAATTCTTCTTTAAAGCCTTCAGGCGTTTTCTTCATACCGTAAGGGCTTAAGTCAACAGTCAAAGAAAAAATTATTTAGTTGCAAAACAAAAGGCTTAGGCTTTTGACATTTGGCCTAAGCCATGTGAAACAGACCTTTAAGCCTCAGTCACTCATTCTCATTTTTCTACCAACAACCGAGATTTGATGTTTTTTTTTTTGTGGAGGGGTTGGAGAACTTACAAAAGACCGTTTTCAGAGTAAAACGTCAGCCTTATTTCTCTTTTTAATAAAGTAATTTATTTATTTTTTTTTTTACATAAAGATAAAAATAAATAGTTGTATTTCGAAAGATCTATCATTCGCTTATCTCCTTAAAAGGGATTTGAAAACTGAGAGGGTGAAGAAACAGCAACCTGTCAACTGTGTGTCTCGCTTACAGGACTTCTCGAGCAAACACGATAAGCTCAGTCCTCAAGCAGCTAATGAATAAAAGAAAAAATATCAAAACTCTTTCTTTCAGTCATCTCTTCAAATGATTCCCACCAGAAGGACAATGACATAGCTAAAGATGATCGGTCACTAACAGATGGGAGTTTATTCGAGGGCATTGTTAACCAAACCACTTTCAATTCTAGCTGGTAGATATATTTCCCACTTGCAAACTTTTCTTTTTTCCGTTGATGGTTTCCAGAAAACTCCTCCTACACTATTTGACGGAGAAAGATGAACTTTGCCATACGTGTAGAGAATCACAAAGTCTCGGTAATTCCGCAAATATTTTTTACCTCAACGATCAAGGTCAAGGGCAAATTGAGGTCATAATTATTTTTTTCTACAAAATGGTTTCCAGTAAACTCCTCATATTTAGTCACATACATACAACAATAAGGTCTTCGTGAAACCGCAACTATTTTTGACCGTGACCGCAAAGGTCAAGGTCAAAGTGAAATCGAAATATTTTTCAAAATATTTATCACGAACAGTGGCTAGAACAAGCTTTTAAATCCTAGTTTGAATATAAAAAAGTATTCAGTACGGAGTAACGCAGCATCCCGAATCTTGACCTTCAGGGTCAAGGTCAAAGGTCACGTGACCTCTTACGCTCTTAAGGAGATTTTAACGTTACATTAAAGGCACCTCGGTGACCTTGACCTTATAGGTCATGGTCAAGGTAAAAAAAACCAGAAGTTGACCATTATCTGGAAAACTGTAAGAGATTTTGACCGATTTTGAGCTAATTGACAAACCGGTGGGCCTATAAAAACGTTACATAAGAGGTACCTTGGTGACCTTGACCTTCTCGGTTACGGTCAAAGTAAAAAAGCAGAAGTTTTCCTTTTTGTCGAAAACGGTAAGAGATAGACCGACTTTGAGTTCATTTTGATCGCTTTTGGCCTGAACGACGTTACAGAAAAGGTGCCTCGGTGACCTTGACCTTCTCGGTTACAGTCAGGTAAAAAATCGGAAGATGACCATTATCTCGAAAACGGTTTGAGATTATGAGCTCATTTTCGACGCTTTGGGCGAAGGAGTACCTGGATGACTTTGACCTTCTCAGTCATGATGTACTATAAACATTAAAAGAACCCTATTGTGTGCTAAACGCGGAGTACTAAATGACCCTTTAACCTCATAATTACCTCCTTCCACTGCGTTCTTTTGGGCAGGCATGGTAACACACATGACACTCCCACCCCTTCTCTGATACACTTCCCTATGTGACTAGGAGCGAATCACCACTGTAAAGTAAAAGAGAAATGGTCGGTCCTAGCAGGGCCTGCATCTGGCTTAGAGGCATGGCATGGGAGATTGAAAATTGAGAGATGAATGACTAACTTTTTCTATCCATCTTTCTAAATCACATCTTTCGCTGAGGACTACTACGGACTATTCGCGATTAGCTCTGAGTTTTGGGATCCTGCTTTCACTGTTTGGTGTATTAACTGGAGGGTATGCCGAAGGTGGACCAAAAAGCCAAAAATAAAGTATTGGAGCACGCGTCTTAGCCTTGCTCGGTTTCAAAATCTCCGATACGATTTTTTCGGGTAGCAACAAGACTGCAACAAAGTTTATTTTATATAGAAATGCTGTCGATTTGTATTATAATATAAATGAGGGCTTAAAGATTTCTCCAGTTCAGTTATCTATCTATAATTCTAACAATTTTGAGACATTGGTTCTGTCCAGGATGTTGTTAAATTAATAAGATATATTATGAGCAAAGATTGTTAGTAAATTTAATTACACAGCTCTTAAAAGATGAATTGAAAATGTTAAATTTATGCCATTCAAGGCATTCGTAGACATTTGTGTGTATTTTGATGTATAAACTTCAGAAATCTCTTCAAAAAATTTGATTAATATATTGTTATTTTTAAAAATTATGGTATCAAATGATCTTCGAGGAGCTGTATTAATTCACAGCAAATTCATTTTCTTCATACTCGAGCCTTGTCTTTTATTTGTTAAATCCGTAATGAAAGAACTGTGATTTTCGGAATATGTGGGTGTCGTCACATGACAAAAGGTGTTACCGTTTTAATAAAAAACCCACCAAGGGTTCCCTTAACTCCCGGCTTGGACTAAGAGGAACTCTGGGATAGATGAGTCTCGTAGACTAATAACATTTTTGCTGGTATCATATTTTCGTATCCGGTTTCAAACTCGAGCATAATTCTTTAACAAGAAAATACATAGCAATTTTTGTTGTTTTTTTTTTCAAAGTTTTTTGAAGAATATAAATTTGTGCTTTTGTTTCAATATGGCAGCTTTAAACCATTGACTGTGGCCATGTGAGTAAAGAATCGTTCACAAGGCTTTATTCTACTTTATCATTGGGAGAAAAGTGAGATTGGGGTGGTCCTGGTTGCTGGAGAGCCAGAAGCTTCCTTTACTTGAATTTCACAAGCAGAAAGTCAGTTGTATGTAGACATACACTTAATATTATATGAAAGAACTGCAACCACATACTTTACTGACAAACACCAGATAAATTTCTAAAGGAAAGTCGATTACCTTAGCAATACGGTAGAGCCGACTGGAGAACGAGGTTTTCTTACAAATAATAGGAGACAAACTCCCTTCTGGGCTAAAAAGCCCCTCATCCCAGGGGAGGGGGGTGGGGGCAGGAGGGGGGATTATGTGTGGTGAGGGGTGAACAAGCATTAGGACTGAATATGTTATAAAATTGCATTGTGACTAATTTAGTTGCCTTCGTTTTCCCACCATCTATACGAAGTCGCTAAAATGGAGTGACGTCAAATAAACGTTTGATAAACATCGAAATGTTCATTAATCACCCCCCCCCCCCGAAAAAAATAGCAAAAAAAAAAAAAAATAAATAAATAAATAAAAATAATAATAATAATAATAATAATAATAATAATAAAAACCCTTAGAATCGATGTCATTTTGGTGATTTATTTATGCCCATAAATTCCGTAACTATGAGGTACCAAGGTAATTCTACTGTTTTAAATGGTCTTACCTTAGTATCAAAATGTTGGTCTTTTCTAAGTTATTACTGCACAGATTTATCAAGAAACTCACGAATAAATCAGGCCACTCCGTGAGACACCGCAGGCAAATAACTTGACGATTTTCTTATAATGAATTGTCCCTGAGCTGAAATTTCTCCTGGCCGAGATATTGGGTAGTTATTTCAGGAGCAATTGCTTTCAAGATATTCCTCCTGTAATGAGCAACATCAATCATTTAAAACATTAACTTACCTCTTTATCACTGCGCCAAAGCAACGGCTATCTATTCAACCTTTACGCTTCATTAAATTTTAATGGAACTTTCTTCCTTCATTGACGCGTATATTTTTAATATGAAACTGTGATGGATATGAAAATTAATGGCATGAGTGGGATGTAATGTGTATGCTTGACTCCCAGCATTGCCCTGAGTGAAGTTTAAATAACAATTTTTTAAATATTGAAGACTGTTCAAGAATGAAGACTGTCGGTTCTAGAATGAAAGAAAAGTGCCAAGAATAACAACGATGTTAAAAAGCCAATTTATTAAAGTCAAGACAGAGCCCGTACAAAATGCCTCAAAAGATCATTCAGAAAGAGTTTGGCAATAAGTGCGCCAAATATCAGCCTTAAAGAGTCTTCTAAATTATTGTTTTAAATACACAGAGTTCCGTTGTCTATGTACATACAATGTTTGCGGCATCTGTGCTTTATGCTGTCATTCATTTATGTTAAAATATAAGGTCTTGGAAGATGTATGCTGTATCGTGGTCTACTCCCCACGATGATTTCAGCGGTACGTAGTGCGCTGGTTTAAATATGTAACAGGGACCCCCCTCAACCCTTTAAGCACCTAATCTACCATGTATTCCGGTTTTAAGAGGCCAAAGCCTTAAGACATGGGGGTTCCAGTAGCCACGACTGAAACAATCCGATAACGGCATTTGATGAATAAGCCTCGGAAAGGCAAAGCCATGGAGTGTCCGAGAAAGCTAAACCATTTACACTGCTGTGAATGTGGAAACAAACTGGAGCCCAGGTCGGGAACTTTCTTTCCAGTTGCTTTCTACCCTATTGAAGACCGCAAACCGCAAATAGGAACGGCCTATGATCAAACCCGCAAATAGGAACATCTCAGGATCAAACTCGCAAATAGGAACATATCAGGACCAAACACGCAAATAGGAACATCTCAGGACCAAACCCGCAAATAGGAACATCCCAGGACCAAACAGCAAATAGGAACATCTTAGGACCAAACCCGTAAATAAGTAGTATAGAAACGACAGTTCTGGCTCACTTGATGACGTCATACTGTCTGGACAGGAAGTGACGTCATAGCGTCTGGATCGGAAGTGCTGTCTGGACCGGAAGTGAGGTCATAGGCGTAGTCATGGCAACCAAGTGTTGTGATGGCAACGCAGTGGTGTAGTCATGGAAACGAAATGACGTCATAACAGGCGTTGTCATGGTGATAATGACGTCATCAGTCACGTGACCAATGAAAAGCCAATGAAATCAATGAAGACAATGAAGCCCCACCCACTTCTGTCTATCATCTGTCAATCATCGTGACGTCATGAATCACATGACCAATGAAAAGCCAATGAAATCAATGAAGACAATGAAGCCTCGCCCACTTTCTGGTTTTGGCATAATAGTGGTCACAGGCTATTTGCGCATGTGGCTGTGTGCATATTTGTAACATGCTGCCATTTTAACTTTGTAAAAAGTGAAAAAGTGGGATAACTTTCGTTATAGTTGACCGATTTGTATGAAAATGTCACTGTTTGATTCAGTTTTATGTATCGTTTTGTTATAAAGTCGTCACAGGCTATTTGTGCATGTGGCTGTATGCATAATTGTAACATGCCGCCATTTTAACTTTGTAAAAAGTGAAAAAATGAGATAACTTTCGCTATACTTGGTTGATTTACATGAAAATTTCACTGTTTGATTCATTTTTGTATAACATTTTACCATAAAGTAGTCACAGGCTATTTGCGCAAATGGCTGTATGCATAATTGTAACATGCTGCCATTTTAACTTTGTAAAAAGTGAAAAATGAGATAACTTTCGCTATACTTGGTCGATTTACATGAAACTTTCACTGTTTGGTTCAGTTTTATATCTAGTTTTGTTATAAAGTGGTCACAGGCTATTTGCGCAGCTGGCTGTATGCATTTTTGTAACATACCGTCATTTTAACTTTGTAAAAAGTGAAAAATTGGGATAACTTCCGTTATAGTTGACCGATTTGCCTGAAAATTTCACTGTTTGATTCAGTTTCATGTAAAGTTTTAACATTAAGTAGTCATAGGCTACTTGCACCGGTGGCTGTATGCATAATGTGACATGCCGCCATTTTCAACTTTGTAAAAAGTGAAAAAGTGGCATAACTTTCGTTATGGTTGACCGATTTGAATGAAAATTTCACCATTGAATTCAGTGTTTTAGTTTTTACAGTAGTTTGACATAGGTAGGTTATTGGAATGGCGTGCACCCCCACCATTCAAACATGTGTTTGAATTTTTATTATTTTTTTAAGGAACATATTACGTCAAACTATTGTTCAACAAGTTGTTTAACAAGTTGAACATGTTCAACATGTTCAACATGTTGTTGAACAAGTTCAACATGTTCAACATGTTGTTGAACAAGTTCAACATGTTCAACATGTTCAACATGTTCAACATGTTGTTGAACAAGTTTAACATGTTCAACATGTTCAACATGTTGTTGAACAAGTTCAACATGTTCAACATGTTGTTGAACAAGTTCAACATGTTCAACATGTTCAACATGTTGTTGAACAAGTTTAATATGTTCAACATGTTCAACATGTTCAACATGTTGTTGAACAAGTTCAACATGTTCAACATGTTCAACATGTTGTTGAACAAGTTCAACATGTTCAACATGTTTAACATGTTGTTCAACATGTTGTTTAACAAGTTGTTGTTCAACACGTTGTAGTTCAAGCAATTGATGGAACAATAGCAGTCAGTTCAGAAAAAAAAACAAGACATTTGTTGAATAGTTTTATTAATACACTTAAATACACACAGCTTAAATCTATAACAATATTATAACATTTGTTGATTTGCAAAGTCTTTATTATAAAGTTTAGTCAAATAAGTCCATTTTCTTCATCTGCTTCACTCTGTTCACTGGCATCCATATCACTTTCTTCGTCGCTGCTTTCATCTTCCTCCTTCTCATCTAGAAGCTCTTCGAAGAATGCATCGTTTCTTCTTATAGCCGCCTTTAGGCGTAGATGTAATCAAAATATGGTGTGTAACTTGCTCAAAAATGTCAAACTTGTTAAAATTGCTGAAATTGCTGATTCAGCAATTTTAACAAGTCTGACATTTTTGAGCAAGTTACACACCATATTTTGATTACATCGAAGTAACATAAAAAGGAAGAGTGAGACATGCATTTCATGCATATCAAACAGAAACAAATTCTGCTGAGTCAGTTTTTTTTGGTAAAGCGCGCTCCTGTCCGAATGACGTTATTATGACGTCATAATGATGACGTGATGACGTCATAATGGCGTCATGATGACGTCATAAGGACATCATGACGTAAGACTCCCCTAAGCGGCATAACCATCACCCTAGGCGTAGATAACATGTTCAACAACATGTTGAACATGTTGAACTTGTTGAACATGTTGTTCAACATGTTCTTCAACATGTTGTTCAACAAGTTGAACATGTTCAACATGTTGTTCAACAAGTTGTATATAAGGCTATGTTTAAAGGCTTTTTCATCATTTGAAAGTGTATGTTGAACCGAAAGGATGTATAAATGCAACATTTGTTTGAAATCTTACAATTGGCCACAACGTCTGAAAAGGCACTTAAAGGATGCTCACACTTCAGAGGAAGAAGAATTGGACATAGATATGGAAAACCCTGTAAAACCACCTATCACTGAAACTTTCGATGAGTCTTCTATGGAAATTCAAAGCGTCAGCATGACTGAAAAGAATGCACATGCTTGTATAGAATGTGGTGCGTTATACAACAGTCAAGAAGCTTTGTTCAAACATATGGAACATTGTGGTGAGGGTGGTGATGACAGCAGCTCTGAAAGTGAGTCAGAAACAGACTCTGAAAGTGAGTCAGAAACAGACTGTGTTTGGTGTGATATGGTTCAAGAAGTCTACGATGAATATGATACCAAATTTCAAGAAAAGGTTTCAGAATATGAAGAACAAGGGCTTGAAGATGCGCGTGACATAGCAAGTGATGACTTTCGACCCATTTATAAGCGTTGACGTAAACAACTGTTTATGAGACTATTCAAATATACCCAACGTCTAGAACAAAACGAACATTATCAAACCATTTTAGAAGACTTAAATTACTTTGTTGATGAAAAACATTACGAGTATTCAAAGGCACTAAAGGCGGCTATAAGAAGACAGGATGCATTCTTTGAAGAGCTTCTAGATGAGAAGGAGGAAGATGAAAGCAGCGACGAAGAAAGTGATATGAATGCCAGTGAACAGAGTGAAGCAGATGAAGAAAAATAGACTTATTTGACTAAACTTTATAATAAAGATTTGCTAATCAACAAATGTTATAATATTGTTATAGATTTAAGCTGTGTGTATTTAAGTGTATTAATAAAACTATTCAACAAATGTCTTGTTTTTTTCTCTGAACTGACTGCTATTGTTCCATCAATTGCTTGAACTACAACGTGTTGAACAACAACTTGTTAAACAACATGTTGAACAACATGTTAAACATGTTGAACATGTTGAACTTGTTCAACAACATGTTGAACATGTTGAACATGTTGAACTTGTTCAACAACAGGTTGAACATGTTGAACATGTTGAACTTGTTCAACAACATGTTGAACATGTTCAACTTGTTGAACATGTTGAACAACAGCTTGTTAAACAACTTGTTGAACAATAGTTTGACGTAATATGTTCCTTAAAAAATAATAATAATTCAAACACATGTTTGAATGGTGGGGGTGCGCGCCATTCCAATAACCCACCTATGTCAAACTACTGTAAAAACTAAAACATCACACTGAATTCAATGGTGAAATTTTCATTCAAATCGGTCAATCATAGCGAAAGTTATGCCACTTTTTCACTTTTTACAAAGTTAAAATGGCGGCATGTCACATTATGCATACAGCCACCGGTGCAAGTAGCCTATGACTACTTAATGCTAAAACTTTACATAAAACTGAATCACACAATGAAATTTTTATGCAAATTGGTTAACCATGACAGAAGTTATGCCACTTTTTCACTTTTTACAAAGTTAAAATGGCGGCATGTCACATTATGCATACAGCCAGCTGCGCAAATAGCCTATGACTACTTAATGTTAAAACTTTACATAAAACTGAATCAAACAGTGCAATTTTCATGCAAATCGGTCAACTATAGCGGAAGTTATCACACTTTTTCATTTTTTACAAAGTTAAAATGGCGGCATGTTACAAATATGCATACAATCACCAGTGTAAATAGCCTATAACCACTTAATGTTGAAACTTTACATAAAACTGAATCAAACAGTGAAATTTTCAGGCAAATCGGTCAACTATAACGGAAGTTATCCCAATTTTTCACTTTTTACAAAGTTAAAATGGCGGTATGTTACAAAAATGCATACAGCCAGCTGCGCAAATAGCCTGTGACCACTTTATAACAAGACTAGATATAAAACTGAACCAAACAGTGAAAGTTTCATGTAAATCGACCAAGTATAGCGAAAGTTATCTAATTTTTTTCACTTTTTACAAAGTTAAAATGGCAGCATGTTACAATTATGCATACAGCCACATGCGCAAATAGCCTGTGACCACTTTATGGTAAAACGTTATACAAAAATGAATGAAACAGTGAAATGTTCGTTTAAATCAACCAAGCATAGCGAAAGTTATCTCATTTTTTCACTTTTTACAAAGTTAAAAAAACGGCATGTTACAATTATGCATACAGCCACATGCGCAAATAGCCTGTGACCACCTTATAACAAAACGCTACATAAAACTGAATCAAACAGTGACATTTTCATACAAATCGGTCAACTATAACGAAAGTTATCCCACTTTTTCACTTTTTACAAAGTTAAAATGGCAGCATGTTACAAATATGCACACAGCCACATGCGCAAATAGCCTGTGACCACTATTATGCCAAAACCAGAAAGTGGGCGAGGCTTCATTGTCTTCATTGATTTCATTGGCTTTTCATTGGTCATGTGATTCATGACGTCACGATGATTGACAGATGATAGACAGAAGTGGGTGGGGCTTCATTGTCTTCATTGATTTCATTGGCTTTTCATTGGTCACGTGACTGATGACGTCATTATCACCATGACAACGCCTGTTATGACGTCATTTCGTTTCCATGCCGTTGCCATGACTACGCCTATGACCTCACTTCCGGTCCAGACGCTATGACGTCACTTCCGGTCCAGACAGTATGACGTCATCAAGTGAGCCAGAACTGTCGTTTCTATACTACTTAAATAGGAACATCTAAGGACCAAACCCGCAAATAGGAACATCTCAGGATCAAATCCGCAAACAGGAACATCCCAGGATCAAATCCGCAAATAGGAGCATCTCAGAATCAAACCCGCAAATAGGAACATCCCAGGACCAAACCCGCAAATAGGAACATCCCAATATAAAACCCGCATATAGGAACATCTAAGGATCAAACCCGCAAATAGGAACATCCCAGGACAAAACGCGCAAATAGGAACATCCTAGGAGCAAATCCGCAAATAGGAACATCCCAGGAGCTAATCCGCAAATAGGTGCATTTTATTTACAGTTCTCCTTTTGTTTTTGGCTCCGAGATTCCGCTCCATGTCATTCAGAGCTTGGGAGAATACAATGCAATAACGTACAGGCCATATTTGTTGCCCTAAATTATTAACAACTTCCTGCATAAATAGATGAAGTCATCGTATAGCTTTATTAATCTATTCTATTAAATGTATTGTCCTCAACATTTTCATGGTAACCATATTGATCGCGAAGAGCAAGTATGATCACATCGTGACAACTTGGTAGCATATGGTTAGTCATATGGTGAAATCCATAAGCTATTGCCTCTTCTATGATAAATATTTTTTAAATTTACTTTTTGTATGTATATACTTTGGGCTTGATAGTAAGGTTACAAAAATTAAAGTAACACATTGTGTAGACGTTGAATCGGCGTAGCGATTCGTCACTTCTGACGTTGGAAAGACGTGAGGGAAAGACGTGATGTAGTCACGGGGAGACCCCAATCGAGCGCCGCTCATATTATAATAAAACACATCCTTATGAGAGATAAAATCTTTCATTAAAGACCTATCATGCTTTCCATTCCCGGCAAAGCACAATACAATTCTGTTGTTTTCTGGTTGAACGGCGTATATAAACGATAGTTATTCAAGTTCATGTCTTATCTGATTAGAATTTTTAGTGGTGGTACCGAAACACAGTTTACCTTAAATTGTATGGAAATAAAAAACTCTTAGTAATGGCGAGGCAGTTATTGTCGATAACAAAAATATATTACAGTTGTACAACTGTGGCAATAAACATAATAAATCTTAATAGGAATGTTAGTTTTGGATGCAGAGTTCCCGGGGAGAAAGGGGGCGCTCTGGTAACACTTACTTTACCATGCATGTCCAAAAACGCAGTGAAAGGGGGAGAGGGTAATTTTGAGACCAGATGTGGTCCCGAGGAGTGCCAAATTCGTTAAAAAAGGAGGCAGGGTAATTTTCATTCAGTACTGCGCGTTTCCACAAACGGGGCTCTTTCGGATCTGCCCTATCCGCTTGGTTGAAAAGGCGCTATTTCTCAGGCTTGATTTAAGTCCCCCCCCCCCCCCCCCCCCGTCTCCGTGGCTGAGTTGTTATATTCTGGGGAGACCGTATTTGATACTCTAAAACAGTGAGAAATGGAGGGTTTGAGATCGAAGAGCTATAAAATTTTTTGTAGCTGGTATTCTCAGCTTAACTGTTAGGTCAAGGCAGAAAACAATATGCCAGTATGTGCTTTCATTAGCA